>JAZKJV010010142.1:0-173157 GCA_037367405.1 Ottelia alismoides
TAAAAAGTGATCGATCATGTTCAAAAGGATGGTCGATCAGGATTGATTGATCATGAGAAATAAACGTCCGATCATAGGTGATCGATCATGGATGTCAAGATGACCGATCATATGTCCAAAAATGGAATATGCGAAATTGATGATTCTGACTTAAGTTTGCTTGTTGATCAAGAATATGCAAAAAACTATAAGACTATTTTTAGCATAAAATAAAATTATATATATCACATCATCATTTAAAGTCTTTAAAACTTGAGCTTTTTGGAATTGAGTCTTTTTTTATTCATTCATCAAACTAATCTAAAACTTGAGCCTTCCAGTTAAGTTTTTTATAATCACTTTTAGGCTTTGAGTCGACCTCTAGCTTTTCTACAATTTTCATCATTGAGCTTCTACCTGAAAAGTTAATCAAGCTACAAAATAAATATGCAACTGAGTCATTAGCAGAGTCTAAGTCGCTAACAAATGAGCCCTGAATCAATCCTTTCCTCTCGCCTTCATTGAAACATCACTCCCCCAATACAATCCATACTCCTCTCCTTGATGCTCCTAAGGGAGCCTCTGAATAATCCATCCTCTTGTACTTAAGAACCATCAATGTAAAATTGTGTTTTCGTATACCTCTAATCCTCATTATGCTAATGTGTCCTCATAAATCGGCACGAAACTAGTCGTGGATTTGATAGGATAAAAAAACCATGGATTGTAGTCTAAGATCCTCCAAATTAAATGTCTTGGATGAGGCCATTTTGGATTTGAAGAAGGTTGGCTTAATGATGTAAGCCACCTATAGTTATCCACCCTAGCTTCATCAAAGACATACATCATTGACAAGTGATCCAAGCTCACTATCTTGTCTCTCTCCACTCTCCCTCTCCCACCTATATATAGATAAAAGGAAAGATGATGTTAGGTGATGAATCTGTGATTCATCACATCAAAAGTCAAAATAGAGCCTTGTTCCCGAGAAAATAGAGGCATATTTCCTTTTACCTTGCATAAATAACACTCATGCATGCATCCATAATTCATGCATTTTAGCAGCTCATCTGCATTTAAATAAGAAGCCAAAATTCCCTGTAAAATACCTCTTCATCAAAATAACTTCTTCTCTATACTATATATATCTTCCTTAATAATATAGGGAAGAATGCCAAAAATCACCCTTGTAAAATAGCCCAAATAGCCTGAGAACCTTGTACATTAAAACACACATAAAGCCCTCATATAAACTCCTAATTAGGTCTACTCACTCTTAGATTACTACATATTAAAAGACCTTCAAAATGAGACTAATTTCATTGAAATTGGAGCTTGTATGAGAGACTTGGGTTTTTGGGTCATTTTTGTATACTACACATGTATATTTATGTATCCTTGTATTTATGTATCATATATGACCTCATCTCCGTCTTTGATCAACATGAAACTTGTAGATCTCATTAAGATCTACAACTTTCATGTTTTGAGTTTTTCCAAATTCGGCTTCCTCTTCTCTCTACACGTGTTTCTTCCTCCAGCCATTCACAGCAGGCCACGTGGCGCCCTCTGGTTGCGCCACGCGGCCCGCTGCCCATCGCCTCATCCGCCCGCGCCCTCAGCCGTTGGATCTTGCTTTAGATCCAACGGTCCAGTCTTTTCCACGAGTGTTGAATCCATGGCCGTCAGATCTTTCCTTGCCTCGATCTGCACCGCACATGAGCGCCTTCACCTGGGCCAGCCACGTGGCGGCATCCACACCGCTTGATCGCGTCCCCGATCCTCTCATCGCAGCCGCCCCTCTTCCAGCGAGCCTCGACCCTCAGATCGACTCCACCCTCTCATCTAAACCGTCCGCTCGCGCTTCGCCACAACGCGCCACGTGGCCCCATCATGGCCCATCATCAACGCGCCCCAGATCTAATCATACCCGCTCACCACGCGCCGATCTCCACCGTTGGATCACAAGATCCAACGGTGGAGACCTCGTCTCCTACCTCCAGGCGCCCTCTCCCCCACGTCCCTTGCCTTGCGGGAGGGGCGCCCCCTTTCCTTTTCTGGACACACGTCAGCCATCTCCTCCAGCCGCTGACCCCCCCACGACGTCAATCACTCATCCCTCTCCCTCGCCGTCCCCCTCAAGGTCCACCACCTCCACCATACTCGCCCCACAACCTCCACCAACCTCGCCACTCCACCAGCCAGACCACCTCCTTCTCCTTATAAATACCCAGCCACCGGCACCGTTCACCCCCATCCGCCACTCCAGAGAGGTTCCTTGAGCTCCAAGCTACCTATTGGTGACAGCAATTTGGTGAGTTGTCGAGCGAAGACAGGGATCCAACTCCGGCGAGATCCACGGCCGCCACCGCCGTGCTGCAGCCTCCCTCGAGCAGCTGCCCGAGCTCGGGACCCTACCGATCCCTTGAGCGACGACCTGGAGCTCAAAGCTGAGCCCCATTCCCCAGAACTAGAGGAGAAATGCCGCCCGATGAGGACCAGATGAGACAGATTCTTAGACGCCTTGCCGAAGCCGAACAGAAAAATGCTGATCTCACAGCACGGATGGGACAGATAATAGTAGCTGAAGGGATCGACCGACCAATGGTCGATATCTACAACCCGGCGGAGAACGAGATCCAAAATTGGCTAGCACCTGCAGTTCCCGACCAGGCATTCGAGCTGAAGCCCCATTTCCTGAGCCTGCCTGCCGAAGTTTAACGGAAATCTCAGCGAAGAGCCTTACACCTTCCTCCGTGACTTCGAACTAGTATGCAACAATCTTAGCCATCCCAATGTTGGCCAAGATTATATCCGGCTGAAGGCTACCCCGTTTGCCTTAGGAGATAAGGCTGCACATTGGTTGAAAAACTTAGGGGTGGTATGTACTACCTGGATGCAGTTCAAGGACCTCTTCTTGAAGAAGTTCTACCCTCTCAGTAGAACCAATCAGATGCAAAAGAAGATTGCCAGCTTCGCCCAAGGACCCTGCGAACCGTTCCATGAGGCTTGGGACAGGTTCAATGACTTAGTACAGAAATGCCCATGCCATGGCATTTCTAAGGCGATCTTAGTCCAGACCTTGTTCTGCGGTCTAACCCCAGAGATGCAGGGGTTAGTCAGTGCCGCCTGTGGAGGAAGCTATCTGAACAAGAACGAGCACGCCGTGTGGAAAGTCCTAGAGCAGATGGCAGAAACCGGCAGGTCACAGGCCACAAGGGCCTATCAGTTGTCTCCCTCGATCTTATCCAATGAGACAACTAGAAGGACTGTTGCAGATCTGACTGAGGACCTCATCCCCAGCATGGGGATGATTGCCGACAAGCTTACCATGGTCGAGCAGATCCACAAGAGAGTCGCGGAGATGGAGTCTCTTTCGAGCCTTCCCAAGAAGGTGGAGGAACTCTCTGAAAAGGTAGCCAAGATTAAGCTACCCACCCCTTCTGCACCACCTGTACCTGTACATCGAGTCCACCTTGTACAGGAACAGGCACCGGGGTCTCAGAGCAGCTGGGATCAGACTTATACCCAGCCGAACCATCATGCACCCCCACCAGTGGAAACAGAATACGAGGAGCCTCCGCCCGTTTACGAGATCAACGGGCTCTGGTATAGCCGTGACCCGCTAGTCCGGCAAATCGAGATGGGGAAGGATCAGGCACACCGCCCAACCCCCGTCTACCAAGAGACCAGGCCCGTCACAGTCCCGTGATACCAGTCCAGGCTAGAACAAGGGTACCAGCCGCAGCAGCGCACCTACCAGCAAGGGCCAGCACCGTCCCATCAGCAGCAGTATCGGCACGCCAGCAGGGCCAGTACAGGACCGCATCCAATCAGCAGCCAGCCCAGCCCACCGAATTGGAGTCCCTCACCTTGGCGATCCAGACCCTGTCTGATAGGGTCCAGCAGATGCAAAATGACTACCTGGACATGAGAACCGACATCAATCGGGTCTCTCATGCTCAGGACCAACAAATGGCGCCAAGGACTCCAATTCCCGCACAGGTTCAGGCCAACCCAAATAGCATACAGCAGGGCCAGAACCGACCCCGAGATCAGGTATACTATTCAGATAATTATTTATCTGAACATGAGATCCTTTCGTACGATAATGTTAATCATATGTCCCTCAGGAGCGGAAGGACCGTGACCATACCTGATCGGGCATGGGCGCAAAAGGAAGGAACCTCCGAAATTCTACCTGAGGAGGATTCGGAGGAAGAAGAGGAGGAGCACCACCACCACCGCCAGCAAAAGAAGAGGACATCTGAGTCCTCGAAGCAGCATTCCCGCATCCATCTGGAGTCAGACGACACCGATGAGCCCGCACCTCCATCTGAGGAGGACCATCCAGAAGAAGCGGAAGAAGCATCACCGGTTTCGCCCAAGCATTTTCCTTTTTGTCAGAGTTCGAGTCAGAGTCTGTATAAAAGTCCGAGTCAAAGTCTTGTTCAGAACTCAGTTCCAGCAGCTAATGAAACATTTCAGTTCCAGAACCTGAGTTAATAATCCCTTTCCCCCAAGCTCTCAAGGGTGGAAAGAAGAAAGTCAAAAAAATCCAAAAAGATGACCCTGAGATGGCTGAGTTTTGCAATAAACACATCAAGGTCACAATCCCCTTTGACAAGTTCGTGGAAATGACCCCTGCATTCCAAAAATACCTTAAGGTGAGATGCACACCTACTAGGGTTAGCAGGAAGACCAAAAGCCGTAATTGAGAAACACGTTCTATCAGTAGCCACGACTTGTGCAATAAAGAAGTCGTTTCCTCGGAAACGAAGAGATATGGGTGCACACTATGTAGTGAGTCATGTTGATGACATCGCGTTTGCACGCACTCTCCTGGACAATGGTTCCTCAATCAACTTGATGCCCACAGCCCTCTATGAGCGGCTCAATCTCGGACCTCTTAGGAAATCTAGAGCTATTCTTCAGTTTGCTGACAAATCTACTAAGAGGTCCCAAGGAGAGTTAAGGAACATTGTGATCAAAGTCGAGGGGCAAGAATACATGGTGGACTTCACTGTCCTCGATATGGAAACCCCTCGTAATTGGAGAGATTCCCAGATTATTTTAGGTAGGCCCTTCCTCAGAACAGCAGGGGCCTTATTCGATTATAAGAATGGGAAAATTCAGTTCCAAACTCCAGGCGGAGATGAGGGACTTGAGATGAAGCAGACGAGATGGTAGAGACCGGACTCCGAATCCAGCACTGAGTACTCTTCTATAGAAACAGACTGTGAGCATGTAGACTTAGTTGGGCCATGGAGACAGAACCCAGCCAGCACCGATGTGTCCATCTCCTTTGAAGATGATCCAGTGCATGAGTCAGTCTGCGAGAACTTCAGGAACGAGTACAGCTCTGAGCCTGCATCGCCCTACATCTTCGATGACATAGAGGCCCAGTTGGGCTTGTCAGTCCTAACATCCTTAGGACAATCGGAAGATGAGGATGACGAGTCGGACGAGGCGTTTGCCGATTGCATGGAGACCTTTGACGATCCGACTCCAGAGCCGAGTTTGGTGGCAGCTACTACAGAACAGGATCCCGCCACTTCCAACACCAAACCAGATCAGATTGAGCCAGACTTTCTAGACGATCATACTATTCCTGAGCTCAAACCTTTACCCACAACCTGAAATATGCCTTTCTTGCGGGCCAAGACAAGAAATTTCCGGTCATTATTAGTTCGCAATTGACCGAGGAGCAGGAATCTCGCTTGCTAGAGATCCTGGAGAAGAACCGCAAGGCAATAGGCTGGAGCATTTCCGATCTCCATGGGATAAATCCTGCTCTGTGCTCGCACCATATATATTTAGAGAACGAAGCCAAACCCTCTCGTGAATTCTAACGTCGGTTGAATCCAAATCTACGAGAGGTTGTGAAGAAAGAGATAGAAAAATGGTGCGATGCAGGTTTTATTTACCCAATCTCCGACTCTAAATGGGTGGCCCCAATCCATGTTATCCCGAAGAAGTCGGGAATTCAGACGACCACCAACGAGGACGGAGAGGAGATCGTGACGAGAGTGCCCACGTCGTGGCGCGTCTGTGTGGATTACAGACGCCTGAATGCCGCGACGAAGAAGGATCATTTCCCCCCTACCGTTCATTGATCAGATCCTAGAAAGATTAGCGGGGAAAGAATTCTTCTGCTTCCTTGATGGGTTCTCGGGCTACAATCAAGTAGCCATAGCTCCAGAGGACCAGGAAAAGACCACGTTCACATGCCCCTTTGGTACCTATGCTTTCAGGCGCATGCCTTTTGGGCTATGCAATGCTCCAGGTACTTTTCAAAGGTGCATGATTGCTGTATTCACCGAAATGGTCGGCGAATTCCTGGAAGTCTTCATGGATGACTTCTCGGTCCACGGCGACTCTTTTGATTCCTGCCTTAGGAATCTGGACTGAGTCCTCAAAAGATGTTGTGAGGTCAATGTGGTGCTCTCCTGGGAGAAAAGTCACTTCATGGTGACGGAGGGCATAGTGTTGGGGCATGTCATCTCCAAGAGAGGAATGGAGGTTGACCCTGCCAAGGTGGACGTGATCAGACGACTCCAGCCACCAACCAACGTACGGCAGTTGCGGTCGTTCCTCGGGCATGTCGGATTTTATCGAAGATTTATCAAGGATTTTTCTAAGATTGCCCGACCGCTAACTGAGCTTTTAGGCAAAGACACGGATTTTATTGTAGATCACAAATGTCTTGAGGCCTTTAAGCTGTTACAAGGAATGATCATGGACGCACCCATTTTACAAGCCCCAGATTGGTCTCTCCCTTTTGAGATCATGACGGACGCCTCAGATTATGCTGTTGGGGCTGTATTGGGACAAAGGAGAGATGGCGTCCCGTTTGCAATTCACTACGCAAGCAAAGTGCTTGATTCTGCTCAGCGTAACTATACAGTTACCGAAAAGGAAATGCTTGCGGTAGTGTTCGCCTTGGACAAATTCAGATCTCATTTAATCGGATCCAAGGTAACTGTGTTCACAGACCATACGGCACTACGATATTTGATGGAGAAGAAGGACGCGAAGGCGCGTCTTCTTCGTTGGATTTTACTTATCCAGGAGTTTGATTTGGACATCCGTGATAAACCTGGAAAGAAGAACGTAGTAGCCGATCATCTTTCTCGTCTCGAAGATCTTAATACTTCCGAGGTTTCCCCGATTCGAGACTCCTTCCCTGACGAGTCGATTTTTGTTATCGACTCACTCCCATGGTATGCCAATATCGTGAACTATCTTGTCTCCAAGAAAGTTCCCGAGGATTGGCCCAAGAGCCAAATCGACCGACTAAAGTCGGACGCTAGACACTACCATTGGGAGGATCCGATCCTTTTCTTTGAAGGACCGGATTGTGTCTGGAGACGTTGTATTCCTCAGGAGGAATACCAGAGTGTCCTTTCTTTATGTCATAGCTTAGAGGCAGGAGGACACCACTCCGGGAAGAGGACCGCATGGAAGGTACTTCAGTGTGGCTTTTACTGGCCGACTCTGTTTCGCGATGCCACCGCCTTCGCGAAGTCGTGCCCAGTTTGTCAGAGAATGGGAGGAACCGTTGGTTCCAAGGATGAGATGCCAATGCAGCCGGTCATCATTTGTGATGTCTTTGACGCCTGGGGCATCGATTTCATGGGCCCATTCCCTGTCAGCCACGGATTCGAATACATCCTTCTTGCGGTTGACTACCTATCCAGATGGGTGGAGGCTATCCCAACCCGAGCCGCAGACAGCAGGACTGTCTGTAAATTCATCCGAGAGAACATAATCTCTAGGTTCGGGATCCCCAAAATGATGATATCAGACGGGGGTAGCCACTTTGGGAATCGGGAGGTGAAGAAACTCCTGAAGGACTACGGCATCGAACACCGTGTCGCGAGTCCTTACCACCCACAAACTAATGGTATGGCTGAGGTGTCCAATAGGGAGGTGAAAAACATATTGCAAAAGCTTGTCCGCCCGGACAGGAAGGACTGGTCTCAGATCTTGGATCAAGTCCTCTGGGCGTATAGGATGGCTTACAAGACACCGTTAGGCACCTCCCCATTCCGAATGGTATTCGGAAAGCCGTGCCATTTCAGAGTTAGTGCACAAATCAGAATGGGCAATTAAAAAGGTCAACTGGAACACACGCCTGGGACAGAAACAGAGAGACATGGATCTGAATGAGCTTGTGGAAGTCAGAAACCGAGCATACGACAACAGCGTGGTGTACAAGGACAAGGTGAAGCGTTGGCACGATAGATATATCAGACGAAAGACCTTTGTTCCTGGACAGAAGGTATGGTTGTTCAATGCTAGACTGAAGACTTTCCAAGGTAAATTAAAGTCTAAGTGGACGGGACCATTCGTTGTCCGAACGGTGCATGATAGTGGATGTGTCGAGATCTCAGATCTCGCAGATGACGCACCGACATTCCTAGTAAATGGACAGCTGTTGAAGCACTTCGTCGAATCCAATGAACAGTTAGTCCATGTAGAGGAGATTGTATTCATGCGCAAGACAGATACAGCAGATACTTCTCAAGCCGCGTATGAGACCTTGCAGCAATGAACTCCAGCCATCAGCAGCATCTTCAAAAGATTCAGACCGACTCAGCTGTATATATATCATTCTTCCTGTATATCCTATCCTTTACCTCCACGATTCTAGTAACCCATCCCCACATCATCGAACCATTATCTTGGACTACACTTAGGATGACCAAATCCTAAGTATAGGGGGGAGGGGTAACCCGAGTCGATTCACTGTACATTCTCCAAATCACATCGGTTCTCACACTCATTCCTGTCCTATACTTAGGCTGACTAAAGCCTAAGTATAGGGGGGACCGATGCCCGCTTTGTACACTCATCTATCCCTCGTCCGCCCCATTTCTGATCTTCTTCTACACTTAGGCTGCCAGAGCCTAAGTATAGGGGGGCGAGACGACTTCTATACTTTCTATCCCTTTTTGCTCTCCTACGCTTAGCACGAGCTATGTCTTTTTCCTCGCTCTTCGTGCTCTGAGGACATAGCACAAGCTAAGTATAGGGGGGCGTGTATATATTACATATATACTTTACCCATAGCTCGTACTTTCACGTATTTTTGTATATATTTACAATAATTACGGGTGGGTAAAAATGTTGAAAAATATATATATATATTTTTGAAAAATATAGGCTTCTTATTTATTCTTGCATATCATCTCTGCATAAAAAAAATAAAAAGAGTCTTGCATTTTCATCGCATAACATCTCATCTGCATACTTTGCATATGCAAAGTGAAAAGTTAGTGGGTTCTGAACCAAGTTATGAGTAGATATTGAGGATGGACTTGATTTGACCTTAATCCACCTAATTTCAGAGGAACCTTATAGGAACTGGAGTTAAGATTTCTCAGGTCAAGAGACTTAATTCTTTGAGTCCGCATGTCTATGTTCACATGTCATCTTAATCAGTCTAAGTAGAATATCTCGTGCATACGCAGGATTCTTTTAGATAATGACCTAACTTGGACAAGCACTATGCACGTAGCTCTTCACTGATGAAGTGGTGAGGAGGTAGAATCCTTTAGCTTGGAGTAGCACACGGGTGGAAACATCCGTCCTCCTCTAGGGAGGGAAGTGCGTCTCAACCTAGTCTAGTGGTGTTGACATCTAAGGACAGGGTGCTGTGGGTTGCAATAATGCTTCAAAAGAGGGATAGTCTACTGACTCAAGAGGAAAAACTCCTGATGTACATACTGCTCCTGAAAAAAATGCAAAAACTCCAAAAAAATCAGACAGGTTCAAGAAAAAATAAAATACCTGTCCAGCTGGATGACTTGGCTACACTGGTCAGGCATCCCGGGATAGGTAGCTACACTGGCTACCATCCATTCTCTTCTCTACCCCCTCCTCTTGAGTTGGTCGCACTTGAACTTAGAAGGGAATACCCCGCTCCTCGAGGAAAGAGTTACTGGACCGGGTTATTGAGTTACCTTGTTAGAGGAGGCTGGTTCCGAGCCATTTCTGATGTGGAGAGTTACAAATCACTTACACAGTACAAGTAAGAATCATAGTCATCAGAAATTTGCGTTTGAGGATTTGTTCTGACCTGACTATTGAGGCGTCTTGAATAGAAGACTTGTGGAACTTGAAGTCTGTTAGGTCTTAAGTCCAGGTCCAAATAAGGTTCCGCCACACAATTAATCCAAAGTTCGAGTCAGGCTCCATTTTTCAACTTTTTGTTCATGACTTTGGTTTGGAACCCAAAATCATTTCACTCGTGCATTCCATTTAGTTGCTCGGGGACGAGCAAGGTTTAAGTATAGGGGGTTGATGAATCTGTGATTCATCACATCAAAAGTCAAAAATAGAGCCTTGTTCCCGAGAAAATAGAGGCATATTTCCTTTTACCTTGCATAAATAACACTCATGCATGCATCCATAATTCATGCATTTTAGCAGCTCATCTGCATTTAAATAAGAAGCCAAAAATCCCCTGTAAAATACCTCTTCATCAAAATAACTTCTTCTCTATACTATATATATTCCTTAATAATATAGGGAAGAATGCCAAAAATCACCCTTGTAAAATAGCCCAAATAGCCTGAGAACCCTTGTACATTAAAACACACATAAAGCCCTCATACAAACTCCTAATTAGGTCTACTCACTCTTAGATTACTACATATTAAAAGACCTTCAAAATGAGACTAATTTCATTGAAATTGGAGCTTGTATAGAGACTTGGGTTTTTGGGTCATTTTTGTATACTACACATGTATATTTATGTATCCTTATATTTATGTATCATATTTGACCTCATCTCCGTCTTTGATCAACATGAAACTTGTAGATCTCATTAAGATCTACAACTTTCATGTTTTGAGTTTTTCCAAATTCGGCTTCCTCTTCTCTCTACACGTGTTTCTTCCTCCAGCCATTCACAGCAGGCCACGTGGCGCCCTCTGGTTGCGCCACGCGGCCCGCTGCCCATCGCCTCATCCGCCCGCGCCCTCAGCCGTTGGATCTTGCTTTAGATCCAACGGTCCAGTCTTTTCCACGAGTGTTGAATCCATGGCCGTCAGATCTTTCCTTGCCTCGATCTGCACCGCACATGAGCGCCTTCACCTGGGCCAGCCACGTGGCGGCATCCACACCGCTTGATCGCGTCCCCGATCCTCTCATCGCAGCCGCCCCTCTTCCAGCGAGCCTCGACCCTCAGATCGACTCCACCCTCTCATATAAACCGTCCGCTCGCGCTTCACCACAACGCGCCACGTGGCCCCATCATGGACCATCATCACGCGCCCCAGATCTAATCATACCCGCTCACCACGCGCCGATCTCCACCGTTGGATCACAAGATCCAACGGTGGAGACCTCGTCTCCTACCTCCAGGCGCCCCTCTCCCCCACGTCCCTTGCCTTGCGGGAGGGGCGCCCCCTTTCCTTTTCTGGACACACGTCAGCCATCTCCTCCGGCCGCTGACCCCCCCACGACGTCAACCACTCATCCCTCTCCCTCGCCGTCCCCCTCAAGGTCCACCACCTCCACCATACTCGCCCCACAACCTCCACCAACCTCGCCACTCCACCAGCCAGACCACCTCCTTCTCCTTATAAATACCCAGCCACCGGCACCGTTCACCCCCATCCGCCACTCCAGAGAGGTTCCTCGAGCTCCAAGCTACCTATTGGTGACAGCAATTTGGTGAGTTGTCGAGCGAAGACAGGGATCCAACTCCGGCGAGATCCACGGCCGCCACCGCCGTGCTGCAGCCTCCCTCGAGCAGCTGCCCGAGCTCGGGACCCTACCGATCCCTTGAGCGACGACCTGGAGCTCAAAGTTGAGCCCCATTCCCCAGGTAACTCCCTCCATTCGTCCTCCGATCTTCTTCTCCATTTTCTTGCTTCTTCTCCGTTTTTTTTTCGCCGTAACCGACCACCCTCGCGCCTCCAAATCACCTCGACGAGCTTAGCGTCGAAGCTCCGATCCTCGCGGCACCTTCCGCACACTCCTGACGACACGTACCACATTCCTCCGACCAACAGCTCCGCCATTTGGCTGGAGCTCACTCGCCGGATCACCACACTCCATTTCAGGCCTCGCCGATCACGCCACTCTTTCTCCACGAACACTTGCACGCCTCGGCTATACATCTAACCCTTTGCAGGTCCTCAATTCTTCATTGGCCGGAGCCTCACCGGAGGTCTCTTCGAGCTTCGTCTCCAGCGAGCTCCAGCACGCCTCCGCCAGCCCTTGAGCCCATCGGAAGCTTCGCCGTACACCCCCGCATCTTCCGAGGCACTCGGGGAGCCGACGACGTTCTTCATCGACGCCTGGCGACCGAGGCGGAGCAAGCCCAGCCCCACCGGAGCTCCGCCTTCTCCTCCGCAGGTGGCGGAGGACCGTTCGAGACGAAGCAGCAGCAGTCGTTCGATCATCCGATCGAACGGCCCTCGTCCCGCCACGTG
This sequence comes from Ottelia alismoides, assembly GCA_037367405.1. Taxonomy (NCBI): domain Eukaryota; kingdom Viridiplantae; phylum Streptophyta; class Magnoliopsida; order Alismatales; family Hydrocharitaceae; genus Ottelia; species Ottelia alismoides. The sequence continues at coordinate 12,429 of JAZKJV010010142.1, forward strand.
TTTCATCACCACGCCTGTCCCCGACCGTTAATCGCGCCTCTGATCTGACGGCTCTCCAGTTGCCACGCGCCATCATCGACATCCCTCGGATCATCTTGATCCGAGGGCCTTCAGGCCGCCACGTAGACGAGTCCGAGCCTCGGCCCCCAAGCCTAGGCTCGGGCGACCCGAGGCTGCACCGAGGCTAGTCCGAACCTCCAGAGGACCCGAGCCTCGCTCCGAGCCTCCGACGCCCTCCGAACCTAGGTCGCCCACGTGAGGAGCACGTGCGGCCTGGGTTAATTGCACAGACGCCCCTGAAGCTTTCCGGAATTACAAAGAGGTCCCTGTGAAGCAGACCCCACGTGAGGAGCACGTGTTCCTTGGAGAAATTGCATAAAAGTCCTTCATATTATCGGTAATTGCATTTTAGTCCCTGTCAGCATATTTATTTATTGAAATTTCAGTTTCCAGTATTGCATTTACACCCTTGTGTTTGCACGTGTCCCTAGAGTGCATTTTTCATCATTTTGAGATTCTAAAAATTGCATGTTGTTGAAAATTTTGTCCTCCATCTGTTAGTACACGTGTCTGATTTTTGTAGGCTTAATTGAATTATTAATGAATTAATTGGTTCATTTGTGACATATTTTACCCAGTGATGCCTTTTGATTTTTTATTGATTATCTGTGCCTCCAAAAATCACCAAAAATTCACAGTAGCTTAAGGACGTCATTTCTAACACACCATAAAAATTTCATAGCATTTGCACGCATATCGAGGCCTAAATAAATAGTTTAGTGATTTTTTTAAATTAATTTTAATTAATTCATTTCACAGTGAATTTAAGTGCTGTCAATTTTCCTAGGTCCCTTATCATTAGAGCCACCTAGGATAATTTTAGTTCTTGAAAAAATTGTGATTTGATATTTATTAAAAATTAAATACTGGAAATCACTCTGTCTGTTTATTTAATTCACAGAAGATTTATTTTGAGTCGAAAAATTCCAAAAAAATATTAGTGTAGGTCATTTTCATCATAAATAATCATCTGGCCAATTTTCATTATTTTTGGACTCCATTTGATACATTAATTGAATTAAACGTTAAATTGGCTCGATTTGTCTGCATATGTCTGCATTAAAAAAAAATTGTTTATCCTCGAACATCAACACTCGAAAAATTTTGCTTAAATCTACCTAAGGAGATAGATGCCTCCCTGAGTTCGACCTTGGACTTCACCAAGTAAAAAAAATATCTGCCGCTTGAAATTAACTCGATATTAAATTTAAGTGGTTTTTGATTGACATCTCGTATCCGACTGCAACGAATTCTCAACATTAATTTGGACATTAATTTGACCGGATTAACTAAGGGTGCGGGAGCGTTATCATTAGGGCATTCCACAATCCGCCTACAGTGGCACCCTTTCCCTTAGGGTTCGTTTGGTTGCTGGGTTGGGTTGGGTTGGGTTGGGTTGGGTTGGGTTGGGTTGGTGCAACTCTGTGAATAGTAAACTGTGAGGAGGATTGGGAGGGTTGGAAGAAGGGGTACACCGGTGTACCTCAACCCAACCCTACCAAACCCTGCAACTAAACGAAGCCTTAGTTCTTCTTCCTTTCTTACTCCTCCTCTAATTGATGTAGCTCTGTACCAACAAAAAAGAGAATAGTATCACGTGGTTCGGGAGATTCAACCTTCCAACTAGCTAGACCAATCCGGTCACAAAGTGATACCTCGTAAAAACTTATTTTGAATCTCTACTTGTTTTTTCCTGATCTTCAAATCTTGATGGAGGATAATCAGATCTGTTCTAGAGGAGGTGGATTCCCATTCATCACCATATTGTTCACAATAGATCAACTTCCATCGATATAAGAAATTATAGAGTTAATGGTCGAGTAATCCCGGGGCTCGCAAGCTTGTTAGAAGGTGATCTCTAAACCCATGGCTCGAATTCGACCCATTAGCTCAATGAACTTGGCTCATGCGCCCTTCTAATGCAAATATTGGATATACTTCATAACAGCATTGAGCATTTAAATGCAATCTGCCAAAAAGAAATGGCACAATCTATTTTCTCGAATCTGACCTACCCCAAAAGCAATCCAAGAAAAAGAAAATGACAGCTACCTGTTTCTATCACCTCATGAACCCAAACAATAAACAAACACCAACTACTTTATTCGGACAAACAATCCCGACCTTCTCCTCCCCCAACCCCACCAAAAAAGAATACGAACCCTCCACCGATAAGTGCTTATCCTAATAAAGCTCCAACCATACAATAATGATAAACTTAATTTTAAAAAATAGGATTTTTATCAGTTGTGCTCCTCCGAGATAGTGCAATATCAGTTATACCCCTCCCTTTTTGAGAATATCAGTTGTGCCCCCGACTTCTTGTCGTTATATCACTTGTGCCCCTCCGTTAGTGTAACCATCAATGAGTTGACTTAACCATAGTTTTTTCAAACCATGGTGCAATTAAGAGGGGCATAATTGTCCAGACTTCTTCATCTTCTTCCTCCTCCATTTGTTCTTCTTCCTTTTTCTTCATAATTTCTGTCTCTTAGTTACACCTTCATGCATCCATCGAATCTCTAAATTTTTTGCATTTTCACGGATATATCACTCATTACTGATCAAACGGTGAATGTTATTGAATTTTTGGTGGATTTTCATGAATCAATTAGTCAAAATTTTATCTTAACTTAACAAAAACCGGAAGCCCTCCAGTTTCAGCATTGCTCCTTCTCCATCGCACCTCCTCCTTCATCCCCTTCCTCTCCAGGTTGTTTACAACTGCAACAGAGGGGAGAAGCTCGGCGGATTGGGGCAGGAGGGGCTGGATTAGGAGGAGGTGGTGGTCGGTGGAGGAAAGGAGGGCTGGGATGGGGAGGGCAGGCGGAGGAGGGGGCGACCTTGGGGCAAGGGGAGGAGGCAGGGCGGGGGGAGGTGCAAGGGGAGGGGGAGGCGTGGGGGCAGCGGGGGCAGGGTGCGGACCTGAGGGAGGGGGGAGGAGGCAGGGCATGGGGAGGCGCAGGGGGCGGGGGCGGCGGGGGCAGGGGGAGGCGCAGGGGGGTGGGGGGCGACGGGGGCAGGGGGGAGGCGCAGGGGGAGGGGGAGGGGCATGGCAGGGGGAGGGGTAGGGGGAGGGGAAGGTGTAGGGCAAGGGGAGGGGGCACAGGGGGCGGGGCAGTAGGGGCAGGGGAGGCGCAGGGGAAGGGGGAGGCACGGGGGCGCGGGGGTGGCAGGAGCAGGGGGAGGTGCAACGGGAGGGGGAGGTGCAACGGGAGGGGGAGGCGCAGGGAGCGGGGGTGGCGTGGGCAGAGGGAGGCGCAGGGTCGCGGGGGCGAAGGGGGCAAGGGGTGACCTGGGGGCAAGGGGAGGAGGCAAGGGCGGAGGAGGCAGAGGCCAGGGACGGAGGAGGTGGAGGAGGCTTGGGCAGCAGAGGGGGAGGAGCAGGTTCGGGCAGAGGAGGAGGATGGGGGAGGAGGGAGATGGTGAGGAAAAAGACTACTTAGTCCATTTTTTCAATTAATTTCACTTGTGTCCCTAAAGTTAACGTCAGTTTGTATTATGGATGGACGGCAACTAACTCGGGGGGCACAAGTGATAGAATGAAAAGAAGTTAGGGGTACAACTGATATTCCCTAAAAAAAGAAGGGCATAACTGATATTACAATATCTCGGAGGGACACAACTTATAAAAACTCAAAAAAAATTATTAACCACGTGGATGTAACCCAACTTCATTCCAAATGCAAACACCTATCCAAATAAATAAAAGATAGAACAGAAAACGACCCAATCCAAACCAAACGAACCGTCTTCTCCGCCCATCTTTGTCCGCCCATTTGCGAATTGGCCAACGACGAATATGAAATCCCACCTCACTCCTTGCCGTATCCGAACGAATGCGCGCCTGCTCAAGGCAAGGTGGGGGTTCCCGCGCCGCGTCACGTCGCGCCAACTCGGTGCGCCATTACCTCGAGCCCAAATAGGCCCGCCCGGGGCCCAGTGGCAATTTCGGCGCGAGACCCACGGGGAGCGACTATACGTGGCAGCCGTACGATTCCGATTTAAGATCCAGAGCGGCATCGGAGCGCCCTCCGCGCTCCCCAAGTCAAGTTGCCATTACACAACCATCGACCCCCTCACCCTCGTGGCCCCCTCCTTAATTGTGGAAACTATATACGAGTTGTTTAAATGGTGATGGAAAAAATAAAGGAAAGATGTCCATCAAACTTTGTGCTTTCTGAGGCTTCCACGTTCGCACGACTTTCTTTCAGATATGGTGGTTGTTCTCCACGAAATCTGGTTATAATGGTGCCTTATATCTATTTCATACGTTTTTCTTAACTATTTGACACTCTGTTCATTCTTTACCATTTATTTTCTGGAAATCCAACCCATAATAGCGAATCTTTACAAAGACAATCGTATTAATAGTGATTCAACTAGCCAACTCCTTAATATTGTCGTATTTTTGTCCAACACTTTAATCGTTATTTTTGATCTACTATGACATTTTTCCTACATTTTTTTTATGAAATTGGTAACTAAATATAGAATATTACTATTGTTGAGGTTTATGACCCGAACACATGATAATCACATGTCATATTATAATGGAGAGAAGAAGAAATTGAGAAAAAGATGGTAAAATGTACATATGTGAATGTGATCCATGAAGAGTGATTTTTGATTATATACAAGCCTCGTAAATAAATAGATTTGTCAAATGCACAAAATTCTAAGGTAAAATTGAAATTCATTCTAAGGTAAGGGCATGTTTAGAGGAATAAGGATCAGAATAAACCTTTATTCTCATCTTCCCTTATTTCTCCTTATTTATTCCCTTATTCTACTTCGTTATTCCCCTCTTCTCTTATTCCTCCTTATCTATTCCCTTATTTTACTCTATTATTTCCCCCTTCTCTTATTCATCTTTATCCACTCCCTTATTATCCGTCCCATCTTCTGTTATTCCTTCTTAATATCCATTAACTTATAACCCTTATTCTTTATCTTTCATTAAGTCAACCAAACGGAGAAAATCATTTAACTAACACCATTCCACCTTATTCTCATTATTCTTATCCTTCTTCTTATCCTTCCAGACGAACGGAATAGACGGGAATAGACTGAATAGTGCTTATTCAAGCTTATTCCTCACCCTTTATTCATGTTTACTCCCGAACCGAACGCCCCACAATAATTTTAAAGTCATTTTTTGCCTAAATCAATTTTCAAACGAAATGTCCCACTTACTCCGTTTAGAAAGCAACTCATATCTCCGCATTAAAGTGCACTCAATATGTCAAATTTGTCGGGGTTCAATGTGCACACATTCATATTTAAATAGTGAAGATCTGGGATTTTGATCTCAAGGACACCTTTTCATTTGAAAAAGATAAGTGCAAAACAAGTTTTGGAGAAAAAATACCACCATGTGCCTTTTTATCTGTCAACTAAGCAATACATGGTCAAACAAATAGAAGACCTTAATTAAGACAAATTCAAAAAAAAATCAAACTAGAATACACACATATACATATACCATGGCTACATTCTTAATATTTGAGAGTATAATCATCTCATTTTGAAGTTCAAACTTGAAGGATACAGTGAAACTAAATAATCTGAAAACTACAGTAATCCACATAGCAACTTCACAGCGACGATCATTTAGATTGGAATGTTTAATGCTACATGATTCTACCCTCTTGTCCTCTGGAATTGAAAGACAAAAACGGTCAATGATTACATTTCTCTAATGGGTATGCCGCACTTCTTCTGAACCCCAATTGATCTAATATATATGAACAAATAGCTGTAGGAAAGGAAACGATTTTTTTCCTTTACAAGTACGACTAATGAATTAAATGCAAATGGTCCTAAGCTGCACCAGAAACCTTGGCCTTTACCCAATAGATTCACCAAAACAGTATTTACTTTATTTGGACAAGTCGGGTCACAATCTTTTATTTCGCCAAAGAATACAAAAAAATCCTTGGACATGAAAAACAAAACATGGATTCACACAATGCAAACTAATGTTATCGTATCTACATCTAATGGTGCAAAGAATCATGCAATAATTAATGCATGGAAGCAATCAGAGCAACACTAACCTCGAACATTCTCTCTGGAAGCAGCATAAGAACCCAAAAGCCAAATGCGACATTTCCCGCGTTTGCGCCGCTCGTTCTTCTTTCCTCCTCAAACATCTGGCGCGCGCCTTCTCTCTCTCTCTTTGATATATATTTTTTCTGGAGTCCCCCCAACTCCGAGCAGCGCAATTACACCTCCAATAATGCCCATCTCCAACCACTCAGCTAGAGGCGACCCCCTCTCCCCACAGGCCCTTGTCGGTCATTCCCCCGTCATTAAAACCTTTGCAGGCAACACAATTAAAGCCATCCCCTCCATTTACTCCGCCCCCACCGGTAACCCCACCTCCCGGTGACCGCTACCGTCTGTTCAGCCGCTCCGGAGAAAGAAGCGCCTCCGGGTCCCCGCACCTTTGCCTGCTGGAAGCCGGCGGCGCCGCCCGCGCGAAGAACGACACGGGGCTCGTCAGCGACCGCGTCCGGCGGGACGCCGGCGCGGCGCGCGACTCCGATAGTGGGAGAAACGACCCTCGCCGCCGTTGGAACGGAGATCGGCGGTAGGATCGGAAGGAGAATACCCTAGCAGCGCGGGAGGAGGAGGACGCGCCGATAAAGGGGGAAGCCCAGCGCTTGCTCCAGAGGAGGCCGCCACCGCCGCCGCGGTGGTGGCGGTAGCGCCAGGGAGTGGTGGAGGACTCCGCGGCGGTGGTGCGCTCGAATCCGAAGGAGTATGATCGCATCAGAAGGAAGTCGCGGCGGTCGTCGTCGAGATCAGGGATGATCTCGGGGGGATCGGGATCGGGATCGGGCGGAGGGGGATCAGGAAGTGGAGCATGGTGGAGGAGGAGGAAGTCGTCGAAGCTCGGGCGGATGCGGGCCGCGCGGAGGGGAGGGAAGGGGGAGACGGCGAAGATGGCGGCGCGGCAGAGCGGGCAGCTGGCGTGCGATCGCAGCCACGTGTCGATGCAGTCGGCGTGGAAGGCGTGGGAGCAGAGGGGAAGCGAGCGGAGGGGTTCGCCGTCTTCGAACTCCAGGAGGCACACGGGGCAGTCGCGCGGGGACTTCGCAGAGGAGGAGAAGAGCGCGAGGGGGAGCGCGCCGATGGCCGAGTCATCGAGGCCGTAGGGCGAGAGCTGGTGGTGGGAGGAAGCATCGGAGGAGTAGAGGCGGTAGACACCGCCGGAGGGCGGCGACGAGGGGAGGAATGGACGGCGCCGCCGCCGCCGCCGCCTCAGGTGACGGCGCAGTGGGCGCGAGAGGAGGCGGGCGTAGAGGACAATGAGGAAGGCAGTACCAACGACCACGATCATCGCGATGAGCGGGGGGCTGAGAGCGCGGGGGGATGGGGACGGGGGCGGTGAGCGGTGGGTCCACTCGAATTGGAAGCTCTGCGGCGGCGGCGATGCTGGCACGGGGAGCCGCGGCGTCGGTGCTGGCGCTGGGGTCATGGGAATTGGGGAGATTGTGCTCGTTTTGGGTGTTGCTCTGGAGTGCATCGTTGCGTGGGTGCGTGCCTGGGTGGTGGTGGGTTTTCTTTGTTAGTTGGGAGTTTTTATATGTTGGTTGGGGGTTGTGCTTTGTTGGTCAGACGGGGGGCTCAGGAGTGCTTGTTTATTGGAGCGGGAATGGGAGCGCAGCAGGCAACAACGCCCGCGGAGGGGCTTCAGATCCTACGCTCTCCCCTCACCATCACGTCTAAATGATATAGTCCGAATGTTAAGGTAGGGATGAAATTACAATGTGAGCATTTGATCCTGATATTACTTTATTGGATAGTTATTATTCCGAAAAAAAAACTAATTCCGGATGAACTTTAAACCCATGTTTGAATGCATGATACCAAGGTTTAAAAAATCGGACCCGTCGATTGGACCAGAAACCTGCTCTAACCCGATCGGTTTGGCCGGTTTTATGTAATTAATTTTTTAAAAAAAATAAAAATCGGGTTCGATCGGTGGTCGGATCGGGTTGATCCGGGTGGTAGGAACGGGTTGACCCGAATTGACATAGTTTTGATAGTTTAGTATATTTTCAAAAAAATAAAAGTTTAAATAATGAAATAATAGGGTTTTTATCATATGTGCCCTTCTTAACTTTTGCAATTTCAGTTATGTCTCTCTCTTTTTTGGAATATAACTTGTTCCACTACTTTCATAGAGTAATTTTCTAGAAGCAACTATAAATAAATTATTACAATATTATAGTCATATATAATGCTAGAAAATGTGACTACATTATGTAGAATTTTACTCGAAATAGACAATCATTTTATTCTATTGAAAGATTTGATATTTTAAATGATTATTTCATTGATATATAAATATATATATATTTACATATATGTATCCGGTTTTATCGGTTCAAAAAATTAGTTCGACCGGTCGGACTAGTAAATTAAATCCGGTCCGATTTTTTCCAAGTTGATAGGAATAATGATATCATGCCGACATCATCACCGGTCTGACTGGTTTGGACCGACGGTTCAACCCGATTGGATCAAACCGAAGATTATTGGTTCAATGTCCGGTCCAATTTTTAAAATGATAACATTCCATTATCCTAAAATAAATGGACTTTGTCGGAAAATAAGATATCTCGGATAAGTTTTACGGCTTATCTATTACAACTTTTTTATAATATTTATATATTCTATATTCTTTAAATCAAGCGAAGAATAAACTCATTCACTTGAACTAGATATACCTGTTGGGAGATTCTTTAAATGTTTTATGAGATAGGAAATGGATTCCACTCCCGGACCGCATGATGCTTCAGTTCTGGTTCAGCAGAACCACCACATATCCGCTTCACCGCTCAACGAGGATGCAATGGTATCATTGTACACAATTAACATTTCGAAACAAAAACTTGTGGTAACATTGCAGTGGGTAGTTATACAGAATTTCAGATTCATGGAGCATGGATGCGTCCTCAACAAGCTATTGGTTAAACCCCGGAGTGTGGAGTTCGATCAGTTGCTGGGGATAGCTGGCTTGCTCTGCGTAAGCAACATGAGGAGGTCGAACCTCGATCAGTCGCTACTGATGGCACTTTTGGAACGATGGAGACCGGAGACACATACTTTCCATCTCCGACATGGTGAAGCGACAGTCACATTGAAAGATGTCTCAATCCTTACAGGTCTTCGTGTCGATGGGGCCCCCGTGACAGGGTTTGAACACCCTACACGATATAATTGGAGTGCTTACTGCGCAGAATGGCTTGGCACCAACCCCATCCATGGAGTCGGAGATAATCTGTCGAGCGGACGCTTGAAGCTTACCTGGATTCATGACACCATTCTCTCGGATGCAAACCTTCAGGAGCAAGATTCGAATATGGTGCAGAGAATCGTGCGACATTTATTTTATACCAGATTGGGGAGTCTTTCTTCCCGGACTCTACAGGTGATAAGGTACCGTTACGGTATCTCCGTCTGCTCGAAAATTTCCAGGAATGTGGTCAGGTGGCTTGGAGGGCAGCAGTTCTTGCCCAATTATACCAGCAACTTGACGAATGCTCGTTGGGGAGATCCAAGAGATGTTACGGGTTTCTGACTTTGCTTCAGACTTGGTCTTGGCAGCACATACACATCGGGATGCCCCGACCGTATCGAATGGATCTCAAAGCCCTGAATCGAGGGCCATATGCTTCAAGGTATGACACGCACAGTAACCATTTGCGTAATTTATATCTTAATAAGATATTAACATCCGAATGAACAGATGGATGGCAGGGCGTAGGTAGTTTACGCAAAACGTTCAGACAACAAACCTGACGTTTTATCGTAATGAGTTGGACATACAGGACGAGCATCAGGTACGGTCCATGACTATCCTAGATATACTGTTTCCTTATTGAAAATAACTCACTTTACACTATTTATCAGATGCTTTGGTCTCCATATGAAATGAAGATCGTAAATCACCTTCCCGCAATCTGTCGAGAAGGTCAGGAAGTGTGGAGATCCCAGACAGTCCTAATTTATTTTAACATAGCAGTCATGCATGTACCTGATCGTGTAGTGAGGCAATTTGATCTGCGACCTCACATCCCAGATCAAATGCTCCTGATAGTTTTCCCGAATCGTCGCTCTCGACAACGAGAGAATGAACCTATTGATTGGCCCGATCGACTCCGAGAATAGATCATTCGATGGAATCAACGGCGTGAAACCGTTGTGATGGAAAGACAATCGGCTGAATCGAATGAGCAGCGTCTGGAAGCATACATGACTTGGTATTGGAACATTACACGACGATGGATACATACTGCAATACCGCCACCACGCTTTACATACCAGCCTTACACTCCGAGGTTCAGACCAGGGGTAAGTGCGTATATTGTCCATCTTTATTTCTCGTAAAACATCAACTAAAAATGGGTCAAACATTCAGGTGCAGAGTGTGTATGAAGCTCGTGAGATCCTGGAAGATTATGAACGAAGCTCGGAGTTGCAGAATGTAATTGGATTACTTGACTCCGCCCTACAGAGTTTTGGATTGGTGGATCAAATAAGTCAGTACTCCCCGAGGTACTCATACTCGACTGAGCCTTCACATATACCATTCCATGTCCCTGAACCACCCCGACCGTCTGAGGCTGCTGCTCAAAGTTATGATTTTCGTGTACATGAACCATATGCTATCGGTGGAACGATGACGAAGCAGGACCATCAGAGGTCCACTTTACGCAACCTTCATAAGCTGGTGATTTCTGGGGTCTAAACCTGAGCATTCCACACCAGATGCAGACATTCACGCAATTCCTAACCAGCAATTTCATTCCACATCAAATGCCAGGATTTGCCTATTATGCAGATTCTAGCTGTGTTCCTCCCTTCCAGGATCTACCGCAGAATCGTACACCGCAACCAGATCAGCCACCAACAGAGCATCGTCAACGACCTTTGCAGATCGATAGATCTTCATCAGTTCGGGACCAAACACCTCAGCCACCGCGAGAAACGAATGATGAGAGTGGAGGTGGTACTGGTGTTGCTAGTAGGGGTCGTAGGGCTAATCTATCGTCGATATTACGTAGGGCACGTAGAATTTTTAATCCCCAGTAGTTTGTACAAACTATATCTTTTTAATTAGTAGATTAATGACGTATTGATCGTTTATGTTAATTTTAATATAATATCATGCTTCCTTCGTTATTACAAATTAATGGCATAAATTGAGTAATATGCAGATCCGTTAGTACAATCTCAACTTGACGTATTGCAAATCCGTAAGTACAATCTCATATTGTTATATTTTATTTTAATATTCTGATAAATTCATTATGCCTTATGATATCTCTGTTTTATTAATTTTTTTCATATTGTTTTATTGTAGGAGATGGCGAAAATAAGATTCACAGCGCGTAAGTCGGTACGTCCTCCGACTAATAGAGTCCTGGCAGTACGTACACCGCTCAAGACGACTCCACCTGCATCACATCAGACTCTGCCTACTTCAGGTGGCCAGCCACAAGGAGGACCTTTTGTCGTCCCACGATAGCGTAGTCCACACAACTCAGAGATGGCTCGTGCTCCTCGCACTCTTTCAGATGCTCCTACGGAGTATCCCCTGCAGACCACTTCAGAGTCTCCATTGCAGGATACTTCGCTGCCTCAGCCGCTTTATCCGATCGACTCTCCGCTTCCTGACTACTCTCCACAATCCATGCCTCCACCGATGGATGTGAGTTCTCAGAGTGAGACCTCCCCGCTCACTGACGTCTACGACGAGGAGGAGGAACTGTATGCTGACTTGGCAGATCTACACTATACAATTGCACTTAAGTACGCACGTCTGAGCGTACTTCGACGACAGCGACAGCGTTAGAGGACGTGCTTTGTAGTGTTTAGAACATGTTTGTCTAATGCAATGCTATATGTAATCTTCCTATTTCGTGTTTGAAACAATGGATCCTCACTTGTAATGTCAAGTGAGATGTTGAATGTGATGTTTATGTCTGTTATTTTAGGACGAAATTGAAGAGTGACACGCATGTTTACTTTGCGCAAATATATACCATTATATTTTATATACTTTATGTATTCATTATATACAATGGAACAATCAATAATAATTATATTATCCATTAATATTATAAAATATTTTACAATGGAAGATGCCCATGCCCATGGCCATTATTATCCATTATTATTATTATAAAACTCTCAATAATTATTATATTATAAATATATACATTATTATTATAAAATAGTTATAAATATTATTATTATTATTATTATATAATAGTTATAAATAATAATTATATTATAATTATATATATTATTATATTATATTATACATTATTATATTATATTATACGTAATTATGTACATTATTATTATATTATATTTATATTACAATTATATACATTATTATTATATACATTATTATTATAAAGGTTTCAATAATAATATTATAAAATAATTTATTATTATCCATTATTATTATAAAATTCTCAATAATAATTATATTATAATTATATACAATGGAACAATCAATAATAATTATATTATTATTATATTTACGTATTATCTATTATTATTATAAAATAGTTATAAATATTTATATACAATGGAACAATTACTAACATTTATACATTAACAATTATAAAATAATAATGTATAAAAATTTTATACATTATTATTATACAATATCAATGGCTAGCCGACTGGGAAGGTGCGCAGATGGGGAAGGGTTCTGGATCGGCGAACCGTTCGTCGATCGGCGAACAATTCGCCTTTATATGCCCTGACATGGAAATTTGGCACTGACATGCCCTAACCGAGCAATTCGAGATGGGCCATGCCCATTCGGGGAAAAAGCTCACCTGTTGGTAATCTTCATGGCTTCATGCCATTGGGCAATCAAATGGGTGAGATGTCACAACGGGGTATTGTAACAACAACCGCATCAGTCGTTTGCCCATAATCAGAAGCGTACAAACCGTTAGTGTTGACTAAGAATAGCATCAATTCGCGAACTTGAATGATTCTAAACGATGGACTTACTTCTTTAATATGAGCTCTGCTAAGTTGAAGGATTGAATGATAAGTAACAAATCTGTCTGATCAAGCATTCATTGCTGAAGTGCGAAGGAAAAACGAAATGCGTCACATCTCTCGTTGTTAGAGCATTATTTTGAAGCTTTCAGCTTAATATAATTTGAGGCACATACGTTGAAGGCTAAAGATTTGGTTCTAGAAAATCTTTATGATACCTATTGTTGGTATTTTATTATATTTCAAATAATTTTATTACTTTGTTAAAAATATAAAGGTGTATTTATTTTATATTTAGTGGTGCATGAACTTTATTTGGTTAGCATCAATGAGCATGTGATTTATAGCATATGTTTTTTGCATGATAATTTATTAGTGATATTATATCACTATCATGCTTTCTAACGTCTTTACATGGATATGATTTATAGTCAATATATTAATTATAATATCATTAATATAATATTTAAATCTTTTATTTAATGTTGCATGCATGTTGTATGTTACACATTTTACCTTATAATAATGATGATGAATGTTGAGCACATTATGAGAATATTGAATCCTCTTTATTATATTTTTAATACATTATTTTATGAATGATTAATATTCAAATTGAATGGAGGATTTAATTGATTGTTTTGAATGTGTAACGTTCTCTTATCGTGTATCTATATAAAGGGGCATATAGCATTGCTTTGAGAACACACAACACACAATCATTATATCCCTCTTCTCCTCTTTTCTCATTTGAGTGAGTTTATTCCGAAGGAATGATCTATTGTTGCTCAATAGATCTCGATGTTAGTACGTGCATACCCATTGAGATCTCGCCGTTGTATCCTGGAGAATAGTCGTACCAATACCGATTGCACCATCGGAATCTCCGTGGGGGTACGAATCTATTGTTAAGGTAAGTGCATTTTGCACGCCTCGGCAAGTTGGTTCGTCTTATCAAATCCGGTATTATCTAACCCTCCTTATATATTTTTATACATTCATATTTATATCTTAAATTTCACCTACACCTATCATTTTCATGAAATTGGGCACAGAAACTTGGCCTCGAAACATAGAAAGAATTGCAGAAGAATCACAAAACTATGAATTTTTTTTATTCCAGGAGCAAGACAAAAGTTTCAATAATCCATTAATCATAATTAGAGTGTCATACAAAAGGGAAGAAATAAAGGAAAATTAACCAATAAAAAGCTCATAAAGTCTAACTGCAGAACAAAAATGAGAGTCTAACAATAAGTTATGTACATTAATGTAATAGACTAGAATGGGACAACAAACTCTTAAATTCAGTTGATTGTCTACCACTTCACTCCCCACAAAGCTACAATGTAGTAATCAATATTGGTCAAACGAAGTTAACTATGTATTATTAAAGTATGACACAAGCTATAATTATACATACACTTAGAACATTAAAAATTCTAATACAATGACAATTTCATGCGATAATGAAAACAATGAACTACATCAAGAATTTCCAACTATACATATTACCAAGAGATAACAATAACAATGTAAAAAAAATAATCTTAAATGATCACATATTTTGAGACCATGAATATCAATATCAGTATCAATAGGGAAATATATACCATCTGCCGACATCGGGTAGCCCAAGCATTGAGATATCTCGTTCTCATAAATCAAAATTGTAAATAATGAAATATTCCAATACAATGTCTCCAATCCAAACCCCAATACAATGGACATCAGAAATGAATCAACTGTCGTAGCAAAAATTGTTTGGGAGTAGTGCAGAATTACCCATCCGCAACAGTCAATTAGCGGAATTAACGGTTCGCGCGGCACCCGGTCAGGCCAAAGTCTCTTATAGATCAATAATGAACAATGTCTACTCCCACACAATTGTGGTGTCAATAATAATAATCTAGTTTCAATAAAATATTTGAAATGGTAATATTATCAAATTTGTATGTATATTACCCAAAAAAATCACATGTAGTTGGTTATATTATGCATTGATATGAGAATTGCAATATGAGAGAATTAAATAAACATCACGAATAAGTATAATGTTTACCTAAAGATTTAGCACATTAATATAATTTACAAAAAATCAAATTATAGGTTGCACCAAGAAACATTATCAAGTCATTGAGTAATAAAGTAGGATATATCCATACAAATAGTTTAACATTTAATGGCCAATAAAATTCATTGTCGGTACAAATAAGAATGGTATGTGATATAAGTAATGTACATACCTCAATAAGAAATCACTACCGATAGTTTTCTAGAGTTCCCGGTCTACGAAAATAAGTTATCATCTAAACAAAACGGATATAGTTTATTGCCATACGCAAGCTGTAATACATCCTATCTTATGATCCGAAATCCCTGTTTTCTGGTTAAATAAAGACATTATTTCTATTGTTTGTTAGTTTTTATTAGTTTATTTATTTTTATCGTTTATATGCCTCAAGTTTAACCTTCTATTATTTAATCTGTTTTTTTATATAATTAAAATTAGGTGACTCAATGCACAAACTATTACATTATTGACATCATATCTAAAAAAAATAACCTCAAAGTTTCAAATGAAAAGCTATAAGACATGTGCTAAAGCACTTATCAGATTTGACATGCACATAATCGTTGGAAATCTAGGTTATGTTGATAATTTTAATTATAAATAATTCAAAAACTTGATCTCACAGAACGATAACTTGAAATACTTGCAATCTAATTACTTAAAAGCAATGATGATTATTCCAAGTCTTTTACGACAAGCAGACCCCCAGATTGCACTAGGAAGATACAAAAATTACCTCGATGAGAATTTCCTCTACGAAATTAATCAACTTGAACCCTCCCTCAGGTCGTCATAACCCACAAACTACACGCAAGAAGTCGTGATTCGATGTAGCCAAAAGAACTTAGAAGGGGATGGTGGGATTTGATCATAGATTCGAGAGAGGGAGAGAGCGTGGGATGGAGGAGATAAGAAGAGCATGTGTATAGTTCCCAAATTTAATAGGATTAAGAACGACGACCATGCAAATTGGGAAAGAGAGAGAGAACAAAAATAAAAGAATGTCATCTTTTCTTAACGTTTGCGTTGATGCAACATTTTCTTTTATTATTTTATTTATTCTATTTTGCACGGTTATGAAGCACCTTTCGTGTATATTTATATGATAAACTCATATATTCATTTTATTCTATTGTTTGTATCAAAAGGTTTCAATTTTGCAAAACATTCCTTATAAAAAAAACAAACGTTACAATTCTACCCTCTAAAAGAAATTTCGTCCTCGAAATTCAATAAACATACCTAGAAGTTCAGGATATTTTTCTCGAACTTCATCTTCAAGTTCCCAAGTGGCTTCTCTATCTGAGTGATTACGCCAAACAACTTTTATCATCTTGATAGTCTTCCTTCTTAATTGATGTTCTTGATTATCAACAATGTGTGAAGGATCATCCTCATATGATAAGTTTTTACGAACTTCGATAGGCTCATAATGGATCTAATGGATGGATCATGAATGTACTTATGTAACATGGATACATGGAAGACATTATGAATGTGCGAGTACTGGGGTCGTAATGCAATATAAGTTGTTTCGCCCAACCTTATCAAGTACCTCAAAAAGACCAATGTATCTTGGACTGAGTTTTCTTTTTCATCCAAACATCAGCACGCCACGAGTCGTAGAGGTGTTTAGAAAAACACAATCACTGATAGTAAATTCTAATTCACTATGTTGGTTGTCTACATAACACTTTTGTTATCTTTGAGATATCAATAACCTCTACTTAATCAAATCAATCTTATCTACACACTTCTATACAAGTTCTGATCTGAGAAATCTACTTCCGCTTACCTCACTCCAATAAAGAGGAGATCTGCATGGCTCCCATAAAGGGCTTAGTACGGAGCCATTCCAATACTAGCCCGATAGCTATTCAATGAAAGATTCACATCCTAACTTCCAGTATAATCCAGAGAACATACCCTAAGCGTATCCTCGAGAACCTAAATAGTTCTTCTAGATTTACCATCTGTCTGATGATGGAAAGCTGTACTAAATTTCTGCTTCGTACCAAAAAGCCTCCTGAAGTTTTTTCCAGATTCTTGCTGTGAATCTTGAATCTTGTTCTGAAGCAATAGAGACCGGTATACCATGAAGATTTACAATATTATTCATATATGAACTTGCTAAGCTCGCAACATGCTCCTTTTTCTTCATCGATAAGGAATGACAAATTTTGTTAATCTATCCACAATCACCCAAATAGCATCATAATTAGTTGCTTCAGTCTTTGAAAGACCTGCTGCAAAATCTATTGTGGTGTGTTCCCATTTCCATTCTGGAACCTCCAATTTCTCTCAAAGCTCCATTGGTCTTTGATGCTCATCCTTAGTTTGCTGACACACCAAGCAGTGAGAAATAAATTCCACAATTTCCTTCTTTATATTTTTCCACTAAAAAATTCATTGGAGATCCTTGTGCATCTTTGTACTTCCTAGATGTACAGTATATCGAGAGCGATGGACTTCATCTAGAATCTCATGCTTCAACTCTACTTGCGAAGGAACCCATAAGCAATTCTTGAATCCAATGCCACCATCTGCAGCAATGAAGAATTCTGAACTTTTTCCTTGAGTTTTCTCAGCTAAAACATGATACTCAATATCTTCTTTACGAGCCCTCGATACTTTCTCTACTATGTCAGAATGTATCTAGATGCTAGTTAAGCTAATCGTGTCTCCTTTCTTGAAAGGATTCCATGAGATAAGGTCGTCAACGAACTTCCACTTTTTAAGCATTGAACTGGCTGACAAGGCATATCCCTTTCATCTTAAAGCATATGCCATTGTATTTGCTTTACTTGGATGGTAAGCAATAGAGAAGTCATAGTCCTTAAGAAATTCCATCCATCTTCATTGATGCATATTCTAATATTTTTGAGAAAATATATATTTGAGGCTATGATCTGAGAAGACCTCAAATTTCTCACTATAAAGGTAGTGTTGTCAATTTTCAACGCAAACACCACAGCAGCAAGCTCTAGATCATGTGTAGGATAATTTCTTTTATGAATCTTCAATTGTCTTGAGGCATAAGCTATAACTTTCTCATTCTACATCAACACACAACCCAACCCATTCATGGATACATCGGTAAAAATAATGAAACCTCCACTACCCGAAGGTAATGTTAAATGGGAGCAGAAGTCAGCCTTCTCTTCAATTCTTGAAAGATGTATTCACATGCATATGACCATTCAAACTTGTTGCTTTCCTAGTCAACGCGGTCAGATGAAGTGAAATCTTTGAGAAATCACGAATGAATTTGAGATAATACCTGCTAATCCATGAAAGACCCTAATTTCTATCACACTCTTTGGTTCCTTCCATTTTGAGTATGCCTCAACTTTGGTTGGATCAACAGAAATATCATCCTTGGAAATAATGTGTCCAATGAACATGACCCTCTTCAACCAGAATTCACACTTGGAGAATTTAGCATAAAGTTGAATCTACCTCAATGTTTCCAATACAATTCTCAAATGTTCCTCATGTTGCTCAAGATTTTGAGAATAAACAAGAATATCACTAAAAAACCATGACAAAGTGATCCAAGAATGGCTGAAATACCCGATCCATGAGATCTACAAAAGTGGTAGGAGCATTAGGTAATTCGAACGGCATCACACAAAATTCATAATGCCCATAGCATGTTCAAAAAGATGTCTTCGAGATATTTTCCTCTCGAATCCTTAATTGATGATAGCCATATTGTAATCAATCTTCGAGAAGATCCTTGCTGATTGGAATTGATCAAACAAAACATCTATATGTGGTAACAGACATTTGTTCTTCTCAATCACCTGATTCAGCATTTGATGATCCATGCATAAATGAAGTGATCCATCATTATTTCTAACAAACAACATCGTGTGCACCCCAAGGTGACATATTGTGTTTAATAAATCTCAAATCAAGCAACTCTTCAAGTTGTTTCTTCAGTTCAACCAATTCGACAAGAGCCATGCCATATGGTGCCTTGGATATCGGTATCATTCCTAGGACTAGCTCAATTGTGAAATCAATCTCCCGTTGTGGTGGAGCTCCAAGCAATTCTTTTGGAAAGACATCTGGGGACTCCTGAATGACATTTAGATTAGATAGTGATAAGGTCGGTGACTCAAACTTCATACATTATCTCTTGTGGGTAACTAGGTCAGCTATAAATCCTCTAAACAAATCAAAAAGATATTTAGTTTTCTTTCAATAAAAACTTTTATAAATACACTAAAAAATTCATAAATACTACATATCATAAATTTTTACAAAAAAAAGAAAACGTAATTGCTTCAAATTATACATTGGATTGAGCTTTTTGATGATGTCCGCCATGGTCAGGTCCACCTCCATGCCCCTATTGGAGATGATATGACCAAGGATTGTCCTTTGAGTCATTATAAAATGACTCTTCTCCCAAGAAATAATGAGTTTAACCTCAACCCATCTCTATAGATTGCGATCTAGGCTAGCAAGGCATGAATCAAAAACATCACCATAGATTGAGAAGTCATCCATGAAGACCTCTAAAAAGTCAGCCACCATGTCCGCAAAAATGGAAAGCATACACCTTTGAAATGTAGTCAGAGCATTACACAATTCAAAGGGTGTCAGTTGAAAAGCATGCATACCAAACAGACATGTGAACGTGGTCTTGTCTTGATCTTCTAAAGCAATGGCCCCTTAGACGTATCCCAAATACCCTTCGAGAAAGCAATATTGACTCTTCCCAACTAACTTCTCAATGATCCGATCAATGAAATGAAGCGGGAAGTGGTCCTTCTTGGTCGCATGATTCAATCTTTTGTAGTCTACACAAACTCGACAAGAATTTGGTACTTGAGTAGCACTATCATCTTCGTCTTCGACAATCATTGTAGCGATACCTGTCTTCTTGATTACCACATGAAATGGACTGACCCATTTGGAGTCAGAGATGGAATTATTAAAATCGACCTTCCACCACTTAGATATTTCCTCCATAACCACCTCACGAAGGTTCGGATGCAGCCTGTGTTGACACTTATGAGATGGTTTGGAATCACCCTATAGAAAAAATGTGGTGGAAGCACAAGCCTGAACTAATCACATGGAGATCTTCTACTAACTACTTTATTGTCTTGTGATTTCTCTCAAGAATCTCCATCAGACGAGACTCTTGTTCTTCGGTCAAATTGAACGTGATAATGATCGAAAACATCCTGGGATCTTCTACATGGAATCGGTACTTCATGCTCTGAGGTAATGGCTTGAGCTTTAGGAAAGTAGGAACATGGAGAGCTGGTTTGGTGAGGACATGTGTGTAAGATACATGGTCGGTGTGTGCAAGCTCATCCTGCTCTGAATCAAACTGATCTAGAGATTGCTCATCTAGAAACTGACAAAGCTCATCTATCTTTGTCTCCAGGCTGTGTAGGCTATGTAGAAGTCAGAAGTGAAAGAAACTCGTCAAAACATTGACAAACGACATCCTCTAAATCTGACTGAACTAGAGACTCATCATCAAGTAACTGACAAAACTGCTCTATCTTTATCTCCATGCTAGTTATAGATATGTGAAAGTTAGAAATTCATCAAAGCAATGCTATTCAACATCCACTTCTGACTCGGAGGGATCTAAAATATCATCACAAACTGTAAAAGTACCAGAAGCATCACTACCACCTTCATCACAAATCGACTCCAAGACTACGCTATTCAATCCTTCATCATCTAGTAGCTGGATATCCAACTCCTTTGAACGTGTGACAAAAAACAGTGTACTCGGATCGGCCCAAGCAACCTCATCATATGTAGCTACAAAATCATAGTCCTAGTGAAAATCTGGCTCCTCATATGATGCTCTCTTTAAAGCAGCTCTAGCTCCAAGGTCTTGGATCGTCTCTATATGTATACTCTCACCCTTGACGCGAAAATACACCTTTCTGACACCATAATCAGACACAACCTTCATTGTCATCAAAAAGATCATCCTAATATGATCGGGTTATCGGTCACACATTCAGGGACGATTATGCCCAACACGACAAAGTCTAGGGGGAATCACAAACCCTGAATAATGACGATAACATCCATAATGAATCCATTTCGGATCTTGATCGATCTATAAGCAAACTACAAGATCATCATGTTTGGTCAAAGAGGTTTGAACTCGAACTTGTCAAGTAAGAAAGAAGGGAGAAGATTGATCGAGGAACCACTACACAATAGAGTACTGTTGAATGTATGCTCAAAAATTTCACATATGGCGTACGAAGCTCCCTTATCTGATCTCTTGGCTAGGAGTCGGTTCTGGATATCGTGACAAGTCTCACGTGTATTTCTGAACAGTGATTGCGCGACATCTTCTTCCTTCGAACTATAGTCTTATCCTTAATAAATTTCTGGAAAAGAGGGAAGTGAACCAAGGCCTCTGATAATGTGAACTGGAGTACTGTAAAACGATCCATCATATGCTCATGGAAGTCTAGTACTAGCTTCTTTTGGGGTTTTCTTTTTTCTTTCCCTTTACTAAGCGGAGTGCTTGAGGGAAGGGAATCTGTACATCCTCCTCAATTGTACGTACAATAGGAGGAAACAAAGAAGAACTAATCTTTTTGTAAAGTTGGGACTAACCATATGTATATCATCACTAGAAGAAACAGAACTAGCAGAAGAAGTCTTGTCTTTATTCCTTTTACTGAATTTTCTCTTTTTCATATTTTTTTTGTAATTTTCTTTCCTCATCACTGTGTACAAGAGATGGTAACACAACTGTATATGCATCAAGATCCTCAGATTTGGTGACATCAGCATCACCATCCATGTCATCAGGGATATCAACCGCATCAACACTTCTATCAACATCATCCTCAATTGGCTAGCAAGTACTATCAACTGGTGCATCTGTACCATGCATAGTTGATACAGATCTACTACTCTAAAAGAACAGTATTGTCGTTGAATAAATCAGATGATATTTGTAGAAAAAGAAATGTCACGGTGTTATTTATACTCCTAAACTTATGTGTAAGTGGTAAGCACGAGAATGTCGAAGTCAAGGAGGCAAACTATATGAACTAAGGTAGAATAATAGAGTAGACTAGGGTGTCTACGGTTTTATGATTTTTAGGGATTTTTAAGTCTTTTTATATTTTTAGTTTGTTGTATGTCTTCTATTGTTTTTAATGTTGTTTTATATACATATATGTAAAGACATATAAGTATGGGTTTTATAATTTTGTCTTTACTTCTATCTTTTAATGTTTTTATTTTCTAATTTGCTTTACTATTTTTAGATATTTTTAGGTAATTTGTATATATTTATTTTCAAACGAAATTTATAATAAAAATATTGTTTTTATGTAAAACTATGACGTATTTTGGATTTTCAGAATATTAAACATTTATAAAAGTTTTGGATTTTATTTTTATATTGTAGAATAGAAAAATATTTTTAAATGAATGTATTGTACATATTTTAGTATTTTCTTTGAATTAGTTATGATTCCTAGGTGATTTTGTGTATAATTAAATTTTTATTATTTTTAATATTTGATTTTTAGTTTCTTTTTTATTTATTATTTATAACATTGTAGATATATGTAATATATTTTTTTGGAATTTTTTGAGTCATATTTGTTTTTTTATGTATTTTTAAAAAAAACTATATGTATTTTTATATTTTGATTTTGATTTATTGAAAATAAAAAATGATGATATTTTGCAAAAGTGATTTAATACTGTGTATAGTATATTTTAAGGTATACGAATATATTTTTATTTGATTTTAATTTTTTTATTTGATTTTTTATGAATTAATATGTATTAGTTATTTATATACAGAATATATGGGTGCATATATAATAAAGGGAATTATAGGGTGCACGTGGAATATGTAAACTACAGAAGAATGTGCTTGTAAAAAGTTCTGGAAGACATGTAAGTGTCATGTGTTTTGCCCCAAGGGATTACCTGTTTGTGATACACAATCAATTCAAGGGTTCTCACGCATAATTCACAACCTCACATGCTCCGACGCACGTGAGTTCCAAAGAGGGCACATGTTCGTAGTTATTATAAATCGAGGGGGCTATCTCACAAAAATCCCAAAATATCTAAGAGCATGTAGTGTCACGTTGATGAATCCATGATTCATTAACATTTATCGTATTTTGTCTTAAAATCCTTAACAAATACATGTAAATATGCATTAATTTCCATCTTTTATCACAATCTCATTCATGAAAGAAAATTCATTTTTATGCATTAAAAAGACATCAAAAATAAGAAAATGAAAATAAAGAAAAGAAGAAAGGCAGACTGTAAATATGTATATATTATACATGATGACCAATAAAATATATAAATATAGTTGTAAGATATATTTATATAACATAACCACCAAGACCAAGTCAGCATGGATTGGTCGACAAATAATAAAGTAGGGGGAGATAAGGAAGAAAACTTCAAAAATAACTAACCATATATATCACACATTTAATTCTATTTATTTTATTTATATAAAAACTTCATGTAATTTTAATTAATTCATATGTACATAATTTTCATGAAACTCTTCTCTATTGTGTTTATAAAAATGTATATAAAAATATAAAAATCTAACATGTATATATGCCAAGAAATTTGGATTGCAAATTGTTAATTCCCCAGCTTCTGAACCTCATATATTCTTCATACGAACTCCAGCTTTACTCTACTCACATTTAAAGTTCATAAAATAAAATTCTCTAATTAATGAAGGTAATTTCATCGAAAATGCAGTCTGTTTGCAAAAAGTCGATTTTCAGACCTAATGACAATTGGGTTTCTGGGCTGCTTATTTTATTATGTACATACTATTTATAATACAAGTGATTTAACCATTTTTAATTATTTTCTTGATCTTATAGTTTATTTATAAAACAGATTCCAAGAATAAAATCCTTATTTAATATTTTAAATAATTCAAAAACCCTGAAATAGGTAAATTTGAACTACATAGTATATACATGTATTTATTAATATATATACATATTAAATTATTAAAAACTATAAAAATTCACACAACTCTAATTTATTATTATATTAATTAATAAAATGTAAATTTAATATCTTATTAATTAAATTATAGAATTAAAATTATATATGATATTTATCGAGTATATTATATATATTTACCATTATTTTATTTATATATCATAAAATATAAAGTATTTATACAATTAAAATACATAATAATTTAAATAATTTAGTTATTTATATTTCCATTTTTATACCTATTTAAAATAATAATATTTACTATTTAGTATATAATTTATAATGTGTTTATATCTCTTATTTTGTGGTGTTCACACGTGTTAGCACCACCATAGTCTTCCTCAAGAAGAGGTTGTTGTTGGTGTCATTTGTTCCAACCTCAGATTTTCGATCATTTATTCCGCCTTCACTTCTCACTCAAACACCAATCCAATCCGTCCATCTTATTCTCCTAACAACGCTAATCAATGCGAGCCATTCGATTCAACCTAACCCTTCATCTCCACTCTTATTTAAATCCGTAAACTTTATCATTCCATAATAACTACCTCTTGTAATCAGAATACCTGACCGAGGCCCAATCATCCTCGCTTTGCTCTAACCATCTCAAGTGACAACTGATGGTGGACGCACCTTCGCGTGGAAGAGGGATCCTCGAGGAGTAGTTCCAGGGTGTTCTCCACCTTGTATCATGACACCGTCATCACGTGCAGATCCAGTAAGTCTCCGTCCCGTCGAGCACGACCCGAGGTTCATACAACCTTAGTCCCATGCAGTTTCATCTTTTCACTCTTTTCTTCTCGAAGTCCCTGTCTGATTAGGACTATTTAATCATCAATTTAGTTACGTTAACCATCCCTCCTTCATTTAGATTAGAAATCTGACTTCAAATCGACTGATTTCTTGAGCAATTTGTGTTGAAAACCTCCTTCTGAACCATATTTAATACTTTGGTTTGATACAAGAACTACCATAAATTACAGGTCGATTCCATTAGAATCGATCCGAATTAGTCTTCTTGCATGTCAATGTACCCACTGGACCACATCAATAGTATCATCTAGAACGATACTCACTCTGATTTGAACGGGATTGGAAGCAACTTCAAGACCTGAATGTACATTGTTGGAAACCCTAAAGCCATTAGACCTTCGTCTGTCTTATTTGAGCCTTTCACGCTGCAAGGGAGCTTGAAAGGGGAGGCGCCCCCTTCTGGCGTTGCCTCCTACTCCTTTGAGCATCTCCAGCCGCCACAATCGTTGGAGAATCAAGAACCATCGCCGTCGCCCGCTTGGAATTGGGGAAGATTCTCAAGAACTCCAGAAGCTGCAGGTTGTTGATGCATGGTGCGAACGAGCGACCAAGATCCAAAGCGTGCATCTGATCGCAGTTGTTCAGAACGAAGAGGTGGACCTTTTGCACAATCAACACCAACAGTTTCAGAAATTCTAGAGCGCCACATAAGTTTTAGTTAGTTGAATTTAGGTCCCCACGCGACCAACTATATTTTCTTTACTTTTTAGTCCCCAATCAAGGATTGAACTGCAAAACTTTTATTATTTTTCCTTACAATTCTGTCATTGTATTGGATTATTTTTGGACATTATCTGAACACTATTTTGTGGTTTCTAGGGTAGCTTCCCAACTACCCTAGCGTAGTTTTGTTATATTTTTCACAGATTTTTGTCATTTTTCCGATTCGATTTTATTTTCCGAATATTGTCTTGATTTTGAGTTTCTTGCTGTATCTTCGAGCACGTTGCTAGGTTTCCTTCCTTTATTCTACTATATTGTATCACCTCTATTATATTCCACCTATCTACTATATAGTATATTGTATTGAAAAATATTTTTTCTCTTAAAAAATTTAAAAAAACATTTTCTTTTCCTTCCTTTTTCCACTATATTAGAATAGTATATTACCTTATATACCACTTATTATACAATATCACCATTATTTTTCCAAATTAATCATTTTTAAAAATCAAATAAAAATTACAAAATAAAAATAAAATAAAATTTTGCAAAAATAAAAATCCAATAAAAAGAGCAAAAAAAGAATAACCACAAATAATCTTTTCGAAGAAGAAAATAAATCACAAAAATATTTGATCTTGAAATCTCGAGTATACTTCCTGCCTCATTATGTTCAACCCAGGGACACTTACTTAGTTAATCATTAGTGAAAAAGAGATAGAGACAGACCTTTGTTCTTTATTCATCTTATATACTCTCTCTCTCTCTCTCTCTCTCTCTCTCTCTCTCTCTCTCTGTGTGTGTGTATGTTCTCTGATTTTTGTTTGGTAGCAATCTTCTCTTTTGTGGTTGCTAAATTATTAACATTATTTATTTTGATAATTTTATAATTTAAATCATTTGCTTATTTATTTTATTTATTCTTTATTTTATCTGTTATTTTGTCTTTTCCTTATTTTGTATTTCCTCCTCAACCCAAATAATCTACTCAACCGAGCCATTTTTTTCCTAGATCGGGTCTTTGATCTGATTGACTTGATTTTTTCGCCAAATTGAAGATCAAACAACCCTCATATTCGCCTAATAAATTGTCAAAATTTTTTCTCTCATTTTGCATGTCAAAATTTTGTTTGAAATTTGGTGTTTCTCATCCTTAAAATAAGCTTGAAGCTTCTTCCTCCTTCCATCTTTGGTCGCACCTTCGTCTCCGGTGAGTTCCATCCTCCTCCATGAGTGATAGTGTGTGAGGGAGAGTATTGTAGCGAGGCTTCAAATGTCGTAGCCTCTGACCCGTCTCTTACTCCAACGTGCTCCATCGTTCCAGCAACCCTAGCCTCTTGTACTGCCGAACCATTGAGGCAATCACCCCTGGAGCTCCACCTAGCTCCAGCACATGCACCCGCATCCACCAGGTACCTTAGATCATTTGATTCCTTTGTCTTCTGTTTGATTTTTGAATTCTAATAGAGAGTATGAATCCCATCTTCGATCATCTTGATCGGAGCTTCTCGTCATCAGATTTCAACCTCATTTCGATCGCACGTCATATTCACCTTCCTTATTCCTTCCAGTTCCTTTTCTACCTCGCACACCAACACAACTTCGACAACTCACAGTAGCCAGAGATCTGGTTACAACTCTCTCATCGTTGATGGAGCCCCCGATACTTTTCAATTTCTGTTTTGGGGTCGAGCCTAGCGCTCGAGTCGAGTTTTTTATTGCGGGAAAGCAGAAACTTGGATTATCACGAGAACATCTGGATTTTCAACTCCAATCTCACATATCATCTGGAGCCTTGTTATTGATTGAACTGCAATGAGCATTATAGCACAATTACTTGCAGTTGAAAATTTGGCCGAAATCCTTGGAGAATCCGTTGCCATCTAATCGTGCAGCGGATCGACAGACGGACCTTCATCGAGATTGCCTGATCAGATCATCGCAGCACTACCCTCAAAGAACTCGTCATTTCCTCGAGAAGTTTCGCACCCTGCATCTGAATCCGAGCATCGCTCAAGATCTGATCCAGAGCAACCCTCAAACCGACTACCGCTTGGACCTGATCGAAGAACTGCCGGACGTGCTCGAATGGGGAAAGAATATCCCTGTGTTTCCTGATTTGTCATTGCCATGAGCCATCAGAGCACCTCCACCATACACGAAGACCTCCGTCGCCTCCGGTTGATCTGCTCGAAGCATCGCCTCCGCCGCGAAGATCGGCCATTTGAGCACCCACTGCTTGCAGCAGATTGGGGAAGAACAGTCGATTCCCTCCAAATTAAACCATATCTGTCAATCAAGCTCTGATCATACAGTCCACAACTTGCCACATGTCAATGCCAAGAGAAACCTCATCCCGTCGCTTAAGCAGTCACGTGCGCCTCACTCGTACGCAAATATTTTTGGGTAATTTGCTTATATGCCCCCTTGCGTTATCTTTTTTGCAAAACAGTCCATTCTAATTGTCATCATGTTAGCTGCATGTTTTTCTGTAAAAATTGCATAATTACCTCCGAGTGATTTCTTTGTTATAATTTGCTCAAAACTTTCACAAAAATTACACTTTCAGTCCTTGTATTATAGAACTTATTTTCTTGTCTATATTGCATGAAATAAATATAAATTTTATTCTTAAAATCCATAAAAATTATCAATCTTCTGTTATGTTGCTTTACCTCATATAATTTTTTCTTACAAAAATAAATTGATTTGTTATTTTTAAAGGTTCAAAAACCACCTAAATTTACGTTTTTTGATTTAAAAATTTTATAAAATTGTGAATATTCTCTAAAAATTCCAAAAAAGTATTGTAGGTGCATTTTGAGTTGTTTTATTCTTTATCCAAAATTTGTTTGCAAATTCTTTGTAAAACTAAAAAAATTGCATATTATAGAAAACGTTAAAAAATATGTTTATGGACTTGATATGAATCCTAATAAAAATTCATTCTGTAAAAATTAGTTCCCAGTATTTTTGAATCTATTTATAATTTAAAAATCCAAAAACAGTAGATGGATTTTTTTCATTTGCTTTATTTCATGTTTTTAATTGTTTTCAAGATCCTAAAAATCTAATATTTCTTTAAAATCACAAAAACCAATAAAAATTTATTAAAAATATAAAAATATTTTTATTTAAATTTTCTGGTTTTTTGTCTATTTAAAAAATAAAAAATTGTGTTTCCTTTATCTCAACATTTTATTTCATTTTTTTTAAACTGAGAATATAAAATTTTGCAAAAATATAAAATCAATAAAAAATTAAAATAAAAAACTTAAAAAATATAAAAAATAAAAACTAATAAAATATTAAAAAGATAAAAATCCTCAAAAAACCAAGAATAGTTTGCTTTGAGTTTCCTTTTTCCTTTCATTGATTTTTCTTTGAATTAAATACGTTTAATAAGAGTTGCCTCCTTAAGTTCGACCTTGGGGGCTATACCAGGTTAATAATAAAATAGCAAAATTCACATTCCTTTTCTTTTCTTTTTGTTGAATAACTTGTTTGATTTATTCTGATTTCATTTTGGGTAACAACGACACACACATTCACTTCACATTTTGTCTCATTCTCCATTTATTAAATTAAACCCAAGTGAGAACCATGATCATCAGCCGATCGATGGAAAAACACAGGGAGAAAGCAGTGAGGTGGTTGTGAGGGTCAGAACAGTGGTGTAGCAACTACGGTTCGATGGCCAGAGCTCTATAGCTCCGATGAATTTTAAACCTTAAATCTAAGCTACATCTGCTTATTAGCACCTAAAATAAAAATGTAAAATGAAACCTAGGACTAAAATATACCTAAGGAGCAAAGAAACTAACCTTAACTTGGTCGGTTCCAAGGAGATGGACCTCACGGTGGAGCTCATCGGAGATGTTGGGAACCGCCTCCTATCGCGATCCTCCTCACTGCAAAGCACGGCATTCAGCTCTTGTCACGAGCATCAACACCTCGAGGCGCTCCAAAGGGCTAAGACTAGGCAAAAGGGGATCCAAATCAAAAATGGTAGAGATGGGTGGCTATATATAGTGGTGATGGGGGGTTTAATAAAGGATTGTGTACGAAGGAGGAAGTGATGGAGGATGGATTCGAGTCGGCGAGGATCGTGGATGAATGGTCAACATCTCCCATGAAGGAAGTACAAGGCCTCGAGCCTTGTATCATGGTGGAGAAAATCGAGAAGGGATGGGGTCCAGTTATCTGACAGCTCCAGGCGTAGGGGTATGAGGAGTTGATCGAAGTCAACGAAGACTCGGCCCCTGTTGGGCCACATCAGCCGACTACAGGACAAAACATGGAGATAACTATTTATTAAATAATTTTAAAATAATAAATGATTTTATTAATTTTTTTCTTAAAATATAAAAAAATATTTATTATTTTATGTAGTATTTTGAATCTGATTTTTTTTATTTTCATGAGTTACTTTTTACATGTATAAATATAGGTATTTCTACCTATATAATATGTATTTTATTTTTATTTTGTATTTTGTTATGTTATACACATAAGTTATATATTTAAATATATATGAATATATTTTTATTTATTTTTCTGAGTTTATTTGTATACCTAATTAATTATAGCTATTCATTATATGGGAAAATGACGCTGCCCGTAAGGGGCTAACTTACCCTCATCCCATTTTCCTAATTTTTTATAGAAAAATACTTCCATAAAAAATCATCACTATATCTCTATAATACATCATTCAAGTTTTGTGTGAAACAGAGACTCCTACGGCCTCCAACCAGACAATGGCCATAGGAGTCTCTCTTTCGCATGAAATTTGAATGACATAATGTATGAATATATTTATGAAAATCTAGGAAGCATTCAAAACAATTAAAAAAATTAGGAAAATTGGGGGGCTAAGTTAGCTCCCCTCGGGGGCAACCCATTTTCCCCTTATTATACATGTATATGTAAGTACAATTCATCTATGTATTTTTGTACACTTATTTATTCTATTGTATTATTTGATGGTTTTATTTTATTTTAATTATGTACATATGTTATAAATAATATTTACATAATTATAAAAATATAAAAAATGAAAATATAAAGAACAAATAAATGAATATTTTATTCATATATAAATACAATAGGGATCAAAAATCTAGATTTTGCATCTTAACTTCAAATTAAATGAAACACCTTCATTAAATAGTTAATAAAAAGTTATATAGAATTAAAATGATTTTGATCAATTTTGAGTTCATATGGAGAAGATACAGGTCTGTGAAGTTGGGATTTTGGAATTTTATTCTGAGTGTAGAAGATACAATATGCATTATTTTTATGTAAAATAATTTTTGTATTTTTCTACATATTTTTATCTAGGGATATTTACACACATAACCCTGAGTAATTTGTAATTACTATGAATACCCTCTATAATCACGAATTACATGCAGGGCCCCCCAATAATGCTCTGTTTTACACCCATAACCTTCTGTTAGTTCGATTTGTTAACTCAACCATATGAGTGAGTTAATCTAACCAATACACTATCTAACGGCTACAATTAATCAAAGGTAAAAAATAAAAGAAAAAATGATTTGCAAGCGTGGATGGGACTTGCTGGAAGTGGTGGAGCAGGCAGAGAGGCTGGAAGTAATGGGTCGGGCAGGGAGGATCCTACAGGCGGAGCTGCAACCTACCACCGGGGCTGGAGGCAGAGGGGAACGTGCAGGAGCAGAAGGGGCACGGGCGTTGCAGGCTTACATCTTGATGGGGGTGGTTGTTGCTTTATAGAGCAGGAGGCTTGCCGGGGGGAGGGTTGTGGGTTTACAGGAGCAGGAGGGGTGCAGGCTTGCCAGAGCATGGACTTGCAGGCAGTCGCTCCGGGGTGGGGGAGGGGGACTTCGAGAGGGACGGGGTGGGGGATCGAGCTTCCATCGGAGGTTTACCTTGCAGACGTGGGCGGCGCCGGATTGGGGGGGTGCTTCGAGAGGGACAGGGTGGGGGGTCGAGCTTCCACCGGAGGTTCACCTTGCAGGCATGGGTCGCGCCGGGGGGGGATACGATTCAAGAGGGACTGGATCGTCTTCAAGAGGCGGGGGCTCTTGTCGGGTGGTGTTGCGGGCTTACATGAGCCGGAGGGGTGCGGCAGGGGGAGGGGGTGTTGCCGGCAGAAGGGAGGAAGAGGAGTCGGTGGAGGGACGGTGGGCGAAGGCCTTCCAGGCGACTCAGCGGGAGGGGGGGTTTGCCAGCGGTGCTAGCGATGGGTCAGCTTTCGGGGAGTGGAGGACGAGCATGCTTGTAGGAAGAGGGGGATGTGCAGGTGGGTGTTGCAGGCGGAAGGGGAGGAGGTGGTCGGGAGGGAGGGGAAGTTGACAGAGGACGTCGACGAGGGGATGCCTGGCTGGAGGAGGAGGTCGGAGGGGGTTGGTTGGTTGCAGGAGGAAGGGGAGTGGCTATTTGTAAATAATGGGAAGTAAAAGGATATAAAATTTAAAATACCTGACTGATATTGTCATAGTTAACGGGAAATGGGATGGAAGTTAACACGAGGGTCGTGGGTGTAATAGTCAAGTATTATTGGGGGTCCTGCATGTAATTCGTGATTATAGAGGGTATCCGGGATAATTACGAAATTACTCAGGGTTATGGTGTAAATATCTCTTTTATTTATAACATTCATGAACAAAGTTTAATGATTTGAGGTGTAAATAATAAAGAATAAAATAGGTCCCAAAAATGAATTATTGAAGAGTAAAAAATGAGGGTTTTTATGGTGTTTATTGGCCCTTATCTCCCCATACTTTATTCCTTATCGTTCAAGTCATTTCTTGACTTAATCTCAGGGTTTAGAATCATTCAATACCTTTGGTATTTTATTTCTTTTTTTTCTTTTCTTTATTTTTTATTTTGGATTTAAATACGGTATTTTATACAATATTTACATAATAAATAATAGATATTAATTTATGCAAAATAATATTTTTTACATTAGCTAGGGTTTAAAGGTAAAAATACAAAAATAAAGGTGATGAAATGGAGATTCATCAGTGGGCTGACAAGGAAGGAGACCTTTGACGGACTTCTACCCCTTCATAAGATTTTTGGCAGGAATCCTAACTCGAGCTCCACCATCAATGCTAGAAAAGTGGTTTGGTCAGCAGTCCAAGGGCATTGTTCCATAGAGCTTGTCGAGGTCATCGCCATGTGCATGCTCGCATTTAGCGCAACATATCAAAACCATCATTCTGCGTGGGAGGAAGTCCTGAGGGAACATCCTCCTTATAGGTAACGATTTCAACCCCTCTTGTTGTTGGTTCCACGGGTTTCTCATACAAATGTGATTCCGAGTCTGTAGAGTTGAAATACATGTTTTAGGCACATGTAGAGCTATTTTTCAAAAGTTATCATGATGTTTTTCCATTTTTTGAGAGCATCGCACGTTAACTTTTCATGAAAAATTTATGTTGGGATGAGATTAACGAGAGGAACACACACATGTAATCAAATTTGAAATCTGGAAGTTGTCACCATGGAAGCCTACTTACAACTCCAGTTATAATCAATCAACTGAAAAGGCAGATCGATCAACCCAAAAAAGTTGGTCTATCAATTATTGAAAGTCGATCGATTGTAGTTGTTCGAACAACTACAAAAAGTTGGCTGATCAACTTGGTTTGCTTGTACAATTATTCAGTCTTTTATTCTAGGCATTTTTTACCCCCTTCTTTTGCTTGATCAATTATGTGAGATAGAACGGTTCATGATGTTAAATCATTAGGGTTATGATTTACCATCTTGATTGTTCTTTTTATGAAGCATAATAGAGGAATTTATCTTGGAAGTGAAAGAGCTATTACAACTTTGTGAAACCCTTACAAACAGGGGCAGATGTAGGAGAGACGGGTAAGGGCCATGGCTCCCCTCCCAAGTCCAAATTGGGTAAATTATTAAAGAGCCCATGTCAATTTTCATTTCCAGCACCATTTCTCCTATTTTTTTGAAATTTCCATAAAAGGGTCACAATTCCTTTCTCCCATTTTTTTAAATTTCCATAAAGTAACACCACCATTCTGTTCCTCATTTTCTAAATTTCCATAAAAGCCTATCATTTCTACTAAAGATGCAAAGAAACGGAAGATATAGGTGTTACTATATCGTTGTCTATTTTTAAATACGAATACAGATATCGTCGGATATGAAAACATATTACTATATCCTTAGAAAATGGATACGGATGTAAAACGGGTATTTATCGCGCATGAATAATATTGAAATAATGGGTTTTTTACCCGGCAGACCCTATAATCTTTGCCAATTTCCTCTACGACCTTGAAACATCCTAATTCCTTCCTCGATCCCGTAAACTTGCTTCGTCTTACCCAACAGACCATGCCGTCAATTTTAACTATATTTGAGTCAATTACTTGGGTTAGTCTTGAGTTTACCTAACCAAGTTACCACCGAACGGTTAGGATTAGCTAAAAAATTAAAAAAAAAGAATGGAAAAAATCCTGCAACGGGGACTCCATCGGCTTCGGGGGGCGGGGAGGGTTCGAACAGGGGAGCTGGGTGTGGGGGGAGCTTCCAAGAGGGAGAGCAGGGAGCTTGGGAGCCTGGGCGATGTGGGGCTCCATCGGCTTTGAGGGGTCGGCGAGGGCTTGAACAGGGGAGCTGGGCACGCACGTGGATGGGGGGATGCTCAAGCAGAGAAGCTGGGTGGCGTGGGGCTCCATCGGCTTCAGGGGGCCAAGGAGGGCTTGAACAGGGGAGCTGGGCGCGCGGGCCGGCGAGGGGGGGTACTCGAGCAGGGAAGCTGGGTGGCATGGGGTCTCCATCGGATTCGGGGGGCCGGGGAGGGCTTGAACAGGGGAGCTGGGCGCGCGGGCGGGGGGAGGGGGGTGCTCGAGCAGGGAAGCTGGGCGGCGTGGGCGCTCCATCGGATTCGGGGGGCGAGGAGGGCTTGAATAGGGGAGATGGGCGTGGGGAGAGCTTCCAAGAGGGGGCAGGGAGCTTGGGCGGTGTGGGGCTCCATCGGCTTCGGGGGGCTAGGGAGGGCTTGAACAGGGGAGCTGGGCGTGCGGGCAGGGGTGTACTCGAGCAGGGAAGCTGGGCGGCGTGGGGGCTCCATCGGATTCGGGGGGCCAGGGCATTCGAGCAGGGGAGGAGGGAAGGAGCTGGGCACGGGGCTCCTCGGTGACCGGGGGGTTAGAGCAGGGGAGGAGGAGCTGTTCGCGAGGCTCCTCAGTGGGGCCCAAAGCTCGGCGCTGGCAGGGGGCGGTGCAAGGGGGATCAGCTCCTCTCGGATGATGTAGGAGCACTCAATGTAAATTTGATAAACAAAATAGGTATAATATAAAAGAACATAACGGAATCCGGTTAATTTTAACAGGTAAATGAATGGGGGTTAACCACGGGGTCTATAGGGTAAGGGTTAGCAATTTTACGGGGTCGAGGGGGGAATTACGTTGTTTCAAAGGTCGTGGAGGTAATTGACAAAGATTATAGGATCTACCGGGTAAAAATCCCTAGAATAATTGTACGTAATAGTTTAAATATATATGTATTGGATAAATGCACATCATATGAATGTATTAAATCTGTTTATATCATAGTAACTATACCAAATATGATGAAAGAATGTATAAAATTATTTTATACTTAAAAATAAGTCTACAAGTATATTTATATATGAAAATGGATGAGCATATATGGATACAGAGGTTTACTGACATCCAAGTGATATCCATATTCGTATTCGTTTTAAAAGAGATACGGATGTCAAAATATGTATAAAATGGATACGGTGGCGGTCGGGTACATATGTATTTATAACCGTTTTCATTCTTAGTTCATATCCCTTATTTTTCTAAATTTCCAGAAAATAATTCAACTTCCAGCCCTCCACTTCCCCTTGCCCTATTATTTCATATTGAACCAATCCCACCTCATGCTTATTGTTCATGAAAACTTATTCTTCATTACCTCACACTGAAACCATTGGTTTAGCAATGTTAGCACGATATCAAGGACATGATCTCTAAGCAATGCTCAACCCCACTACCTTTGACTCCTTCCCATCAGGCCATCACATTGTGCGATTTCATTGTCCAAGCAGTCTAGTATGTTAGCGACTCAGCACAACTTCATCGTTGACTACTCGACGTCACTAATAGTCCAAAGTCCACTTTGGCATTCTCGTGACTACGTTTGCATCGATCATCCATTCGTCGATACAATTATTTGTCATATATTCAGATTTTCATATTATGCAAATGTCCTATTATCTGGATATGAGTTCTACATTTTACGTATTTACCTTATATAAATCAGTATCAAACATTGTACGGCATTAGAAATTAGTATTGATGTACAAATATTTTTGTTGATATCAGTATTCTAGTATTCACAATTCCAGATTGACTTATTATTGAAGATTGGGAATATGTATAGATATCCAAAGTTGACCATTATTCGAAGATTGATAGAGTATGGTCCTGCGGGATATCCAATCATATGCCATCTCATTTTATTTTAAGGTTGGTTACATGTCATTGATATATATATGAGAAAAATGTGGTTTCTTCCTAGGAGCAGCCAACGGGCTGCTCCCATCCCATTTTTCGGTAATTTTTTTATTTTTTGAAAAATATCACCATGTCTTTCATCACTATATCCCTTTAATATACCATTCGAATTTCATCGAAAACGGAGACTCTCATGCCCTCCATCTAGAACATGTAATTTTAACAATCTATATATTGTTGTAATTGACATGTTCTAATTGGAGGGCATATGAGACTATATTTCTGACGAAATTCGAATGGTATATTAGAGGGATTTAGTGATGAATGTGTATGGAGATATTTTTCAAAAAAAATCAAAAAATGGTGCGGGGGCAACCCATCGGTTGTCCCCATGGAGCAACCCCATTTCTCTCTCTCTCTCTCTCTCTCTCTCTCTCTCTTTATCTCTCTGTATATACACATATAACATTTGTGTTTTTCATAATAATATTTTTTTTTAATGATTGTGCTGCTAACTGCACTTTCATCTCCTCCATAGTCGTCGTACCAGTATATCATATTTATAATTTTTTGTTATTTTTTTAATTATTTTTTAATCATATAATGAGCATCATATTGTGCCTTATGATTCGGACACAAATCAGACAATTTTGTTTATGTTTTGGACATGGATCACACATACATGTTTTGGCACCACCTGTAAAAATTTTCTGGCTCCACTCTTGCTTACAAAAGTTTGCGTACAAAGAATCGGAAACTCTTTAGGGGGTTATATTCGAAGATATGTAAAATTGGAAATGAAAAATGAGACATGCATATGAAATCATGATATGTAAACAAAATAATACAATTGTATGTCTATTGGTTAAATATAATGGGAATGGGTTAAATACCTAATAGAATGAAATAATGATGCATGGCGAGCCTCATCATTGAGTGCATCATGTTGTTTATGCGTAAAATGCCCAGGATAATTGTTTGTTTCTGTAGCTAGATGTTTGGTTGTTTGTGTCATGTGGACGACTTTTTCACATGTGGACTTCACCTTGCTCATGGATGTGTTTCATGTGGTACGTGGGTAGATAGAGATATGTGCTGCAAGGAATAGGTGTGCATCCTTAGGCCTCGAATAGAAATTTAGATGGCCATGATCCCAACAAACGAGTTGGATGGTACTGGTGAACGTGAAAATCGCCTCTTTAATAGTCGTCAATTGTGGTATAGGAGACGAAATTCGGTCGGTCAAAAATCACAATCTTTGAATGTTGTGGAGAACTTTTATTTGGCAAGATACCAAGGTCAAAACAAAGAACAAACTATTTCTAGTTGTGTAGTTTTAAATTAATTTGAATAATTAATTAAATATTGTGTTAATTTCTGTGTCAGAAAATAATGAGGAATGTGTAGATGAAAATGTAATGTGAAGTTAACGAAAGTAAACAGAGGGGATAATGAAGTGTGGGATCTGTGATTTATAATTTCAATCCAATAAGAAGATGTCACTTAATCCTCGAATATAATCACGTATCTACAAAAATAAAGTCAAGAAATATCCATCAATTCGATTGCAGGCAAGACCATCTAATGAGAATAATGCAACAAATCTTTCCCGCAATACAGAGGTCAATGATAGTTTGATATAAAAGGATTTGACCTCAACATTCCCTGTACTTTAATCCTCAATAATAATAAACTTTGGTCTCCTCAAGTATCATAGAAAGTCATATCTCCGAAAATGAACTCCGACAGTAGATCAAATTCCTTGAAATGAATAATGATAGGATTAATCACCATGAAATTCCTCTAGTAAAATATCAAGGAATGGAATTAATTTCTCCTTCTCAAATATACCCCTACAAAGATGAATCTCCCTAATAATAATCCACAATAATCAAAAGAAGATTGATTATTCACTAGAATCCCTACAAAACAAATCATTAATTTTCTCAATGAAAGTATGGCACAAATATGTCATAATTTAGTATGCATTTATCAAATAATAATCATCAATAAATATCCTCTAATCAGTCCACAAAATATAGAATATGATAGAGCGTTCAACAAGCTTCAAAATGAGATATTGTGCGTAAAAATCAAAGTTCAAATGAGCAAGATATGATAAAATAGAGATCCTAGGACTAAAATGTAATAAACATATGAGTTTTCTTCTAAAAAAGGTCCCTGGAGGACTTATATGCAAATATCAAAAGTCAGAGTGAGCTTGATGCAATTTTTCCAATGCACGCATGCTTGGGGCACGTAACTGGGGTGTGGAGACCTCTCTGCTATTACTTGGAAGTACGGGGCATGGGTGCAATTTTCCCACATGGGCCCGTCCCAACACGTGACGTCTGGATGTTCGGGCTTCTTCACAATATTCTGGGAATGCAGGTGGGCGAATGATATTTGACCCCACCCGCACATGCTTCTCACATGCTGAGGGAGGGTGGCTACGAGGCTAAGGCCCGAGAGCTCCCAAAGCAACACGTGGCAGATGCACGTGCTTCGGGAGCCCAAAGCGGAGATATGGTGGCTGTGGAGGTTCGGGAGGCTCGGATAGAGCCTTGGTGGACCCGAGCCTTGGTGGACCCGAGCCTTGAGGCACAGGCCAAGGCTTGGGTGGGGAATGTTGTGGCGGCTCATATGCCATTGGATTCCTCGATCCAACGGTTGGCGGCCGTCGAGGCAGGCGGGGGAGCTGATCGGCTGTACTCGATCGAGGGAGAACCAGTGGGCAGTGGCAAGGCGAGATGGGCTCAAGCTCGACCGACACACAACCGAGCGTTGGCGAAGCAGATGTGGCTTAGAGGCGATGAGGGCAGAGCATGAGGGCGGAGCTCGCTCTGTGGAGCACGGGAGGGGGCAGGTGGCGTGACTGTTGTCGAGCGATAAAGAGCGACAGCTGATGGAGCTATCGCAACTTGCCCCTACAGGTGAGGGCGGAGGCTCATCCTGTAGAGGTCAGCCCAAAAAAGGGAAAGGTGTAACGACCCCAATTCCAGGTCGTCGGATCCTCCCATAACCGGATCTGGTTACTCAGCAATAATTCATTCAGCAATCACAACTAACATTCAGAAACAGACTGCAAATAAAGTATATTCGGAAAAAGTATTTCAACACTATTCCATTCACAAAATAAAGTTCAGATGATACATCATCCCACTATAAACATTTACATATACATCAGCTTGAAAGGAAAATTCACAAAAGATTACTAACTACCTACAAAAGTAAAGCTATTGTAGCGGGCTGGATTTCTAGTATGTAAGCTGGATGGATTTTTAAAGTCCTTGCGATGGCTCACCGACACCTGTTGGGTTTTCCATAAATCATAAGATAAAAATTAGCGAATGCTAAGTAACGAAGAAGAGAAAAGCAAACAAATTGAGTAATTTTGCAAAACTTATTATCACAAAAGTTTCATTCCTTCTCATTAATTTAAATCCTATTCTTTTTCTTTATTCCACGTCAGGGATTAGTCCAGGGAAACCCCACCATTCTTGGACTCCAAAGCTGTGGACCCTTCGGGATCGGAGATTGTGTTAATCTTGGTAAGCTTATGCTGTCGTACGTCGCCTCAACCACTACCGTAACAATTTCCTTTTCTTTTATTAAACAGGGTCTCAAACCCTCAGCCTGAAAACAAATGAGCACACCGTCCTCGAGGACTCGGTTGCTTAAAACCTCAGGCTAACATTTAATCATATAACCTAGCGGCTTTAAATACATATTATCGTAACCCAGCCGCTAGTGAACCACTAGTGCCTCCACATGACACGAACACATCTTCCGTCGTTCAACCCGAAGATATTGGATCCCGGTACCACGTGTTGCAAAACATTCATTTCATGCGCACTTATCTTAACAGGGCAACCGTGTACCACCTAGGTAGGGAAACGCCAATACGGGTTCCTTCCGACAAACCTACAGTTGCATACCTGACCTGTAGTTCTACTCCCAGTCATCCTTATCGTGACACATGATCCTTTTCAGGATCCAACTCAAACCACATCAATTCCCATGATGTAATTCTTTCGTTAAGTCTTCGATTTGCATAATTAGCAATACTTAGTATATACTCACATATATATTATTCATATGCATGTATACCCGTATTTATGCATGTTTTAACTCCCGAACCCTAAATTTCAAAGCGACCACATCGATTTTGATGCTTAAACCTTATTTTAGTGGGAATCACAAAGCAATTGTTCAGACTTTATTAAAAATAGCTAAAATTAGGGTTCTTTATAGCAGAGAACATAAAATCAAGAATTTCAATAATATCGTTTGAAAACCCAACAGCAAAGGAAGGATTTCGTTACCTAATCGAGCTCTCTCTCTCGTGTATGCAGTGCTTTATCGTGTTTCATTTTCAGAAAAGATGATTTAATGCTCCTGAAACGATCGAATTTCATTTCGTATCAAAAACGCTAAGAACATACGAAGAACGAACGAAGAACACGAAGAACGCGAAGAACACGAAGAACACGAAGAACGCCAAGACATATTATCTCTTGAAATTTTGGCAGAGCTTCCTGATGAATCCACATTTCATCATCTTTATTCTATCATTTTGGCACCAAAAACCCTAGCAAATGCCTGTAAATACCCTTAAATAGAGCATCTTAGCATTCATGCATGTGCATCTAAACAGTGTCTAAAATACTGTAATTAAGGCCAAAATTATAGAATAAATAAAGAAAAGAAAAAGAATAAAATATTGTAAATATTTTATGACCCAAAACCCCCGAGACCTAGGCATCTTGATGAATAGGTCGACAAGGAATAAAGTAGGGGGAGATAAGGTCAGAAACACAGATAAAATACCTATACTTCCTGTTCATTCTTTATTCATTTTGGGACCTATTTTTGGTTCCACTTTTTATACATCAAATAAAGAAACTTTGTACATGAAAGTTGTAGTTAATTTAATAAAGAAAAATACAAAATTGATTTCACAGAAAAAGAATGTACAGATGAAAAGTTATGGTCTG
Source organism: Ottelia alismoides (assembly GCA_037367405.1). Lineage (NCBI taxonomy): Eukaryota > Viridiplantae > Streptophyta > Magnoliopsida > Alismatales > Hydrocharitaceae > Ottelia > Ottelia alismoides. Next base: position 53,591 of record JAZKJV010010142.1, read on the forward strand.
AATAAGAATCCAAAATCCCAACTTCCCAGACCCGTATCTCATAACTGACAACTCCAAATGCAGTATACTCACCTTTAATTGTATATAGAATAAAATAATCTATCCAATGGTGGTGGTTTCGCATTTGGCGGAGCTACGGTTTGAAAGTTGAGTTTTGGACCCCCGTTGTATAGTTATACTGATTAAAATATTCAATTTATTATTTATTCATTATTTTTATATTTTTATATTTTTATAATTTTGTAAATGTTACTTATAATGTATGTGTGCATTAAAATTAAAATAAAAGGTAAAGAAAAATAAAAATAAAAATACTTGTATAAAGACTACATAGGTATACTGCCTATACCTATACCTGTACAAAATACTCTTGTATTTTATTAAATATACAAAATAAATCAGAAAAATAAAATAAAAATATATTTATGTATATAAAAGTATTCTATAATTTTATAAAATATTAAATAAAAATAATAAAATTAGATACACAAATTAAAAATAAAAGACTACAATATATAGATATAGATACCTATTGGGGTATAAGTGCAAACTTGTAAAAATATATATCATAAAAATAATTAAAAATCGGAATAAAATACTATATGAAATAATAAACATTTTTTATTAAATAACCTAAAATTAATTAAATCATCTACTATTTTTAATTTACTTTACAATATACTTATTTAACTTTTGTCTTTTTGCGGATGACGTGGCCCAATCAGGCCACGCCATCCGTTGACCAGGGGTCAACTCCTTGACCCCAGGCCTTTGTCTGATGGGCTGTTGCGAGCGCCCTTGTTCTTGGATTTTTCGCGGGCGAATCTTTCACCGTTTGGGCACGCACCCTTCTGCAATATTGCTCCTCCATGATCCAGCTATCACGCCTAGTGATTATCTCGAGCCGAGAGCGTGTGATTCGTCTGGTCTTCCTCGATCAAGAGGCCGTGTTCGTCAACCCATTAAAACCTACCCTTGACTTGATTCAAAAACTTGGACCCCATTTTTGACCTAAACCGGTCGTTTCTCTGAGCCTTCGGCGAGCTGGTGGTGACAGTGCTTCGCTCGCGTCCTCGGAGACGATCTGGGCAAGGTCCGGGCGCCCCTCCTACCTCCGGTGGTGTCGCCGTTGAGGTAACTTTCCCTCGCCCTCCAGGGGCTTGAGGCAGCTTATATCTCTTATAGTTTAGTTTGCATTTCATTCCTGGACACTCGAAGCTTCACTACGACCCTGTTAGTCTCCGCTTTGGCCATCGATTCGCTCAATCGATTGGTCGCCGGAGCAACTCCGGCCACCTCCAGTTTCCACGCGCTCTGCCTCGTTACACCTTCATTCCAACCCGCTACGTGGTCGGGGCAATTTATCCCCGACCATATCACCTTTTTGCGTAGGTCCAGGATCGCCAGAACCCCTCCTGGGTTCGTTTTTGAAGCAGGCAGCACCACCTGGGGCCACCTTCCTCCGCTGGCAACGCAGCGACGCTCCGGCCACTTCTTGGCCGTTTGGGGGCGTCGTAGAATCGAGAGGGCTCCCAGGGGGTCATTGGTGCCATCTGGAGGGAAGATGATGCTCTGGACATCGAGATTTTGAGGATCAAAGTTGCCCCGGAGGCTGTTCTTCGCGCGTTCGTCCTCGACACTCCAGAGCCGTCGGATCCCTCGTGTTCTTCGCGAGCTACAGCATCCCTTGGATCGCTCCCACGGCCAGCCGTCCGATTGAGCATCGCCATCTAATCTGAGCCGTGGATTTTGAAGGGGTATCGGGCTTCGTCCGCACGCCACGTGGCAAGTGGGAGAAGGAGAGCCCTCGGATCGTCTCTGCTGGGTATTTTGCACACCTTCCCAGCACTTTTTCTGTATTTATTATTCAGGACCAAAACTTTCATCTGCGTTTAATATTTTTTGGTATATTTACAAATCAGCCCCCGCACTTCCACGTATTTCCTAACAGGGTCTCGGCCACGTCATCTCACGTGCCAGTGCGCGTGAGGTGCGTGGCCATTTTGCATCAAGGCCCTCGGGCGTTTTGTTATTTGTAATCGGTCCAAGGAATATTTGCTTTAGTGTAATAGTTTTGTAAAATTTATTGTCGAACCCCCCGACTTTTGTGGTTTCACACTCTAGCCCTTCCCAGGCGTGTGCATCGCACGTGCTTGGGGTGGGTATTTTGCGCAGGCAGTGCTGCGGGTTTTGTTATTGATATTTAATCTAACAAATATTATATTCAGTTCAATGTTTTGTGGAAAATTGCGTGAATGTCCCTGGATGTTTTGTAAATTACATTAATACCCCTGCCAGGCCTGTGTTCTAATTGGATGCTTGTTGTATTTATTTAACCTATCATATTAAATCCAAAAATTCCACAAAAATAGGGTTAAGCTCCTGGACATGTGTACTTTAATGCTACCATTTTAGTTTTTGATTTTCTTTTATTTTCATATTTATTAAAAATCAAAAACTTACTTTTTGTGCACTTTCTAGCTTAGAAAATACCAAAAAAATAGTAAAACCCCTCCAAAAATTCCAAAGAAATCACCTAGTGTCTATTTTATCCTATTTTAGTGTCAATCCAAAAACCATTAAAAAACTCAAAAGAAAAACACTAAAAATTCAAAAACACTCAAAAACTTCAAAAAAATATATAAAATAGTAGAAAACTCCAAAAATTACAAACTCAGTTCCTGTTTGTCCTTTATTTTGTTCTTTTTATTTGAAAAATAGTGTGAAAAATTTTGGTTGCTGGTTGTTATTTTTAAATTCCATTTTACTCACAGCCAGCCCGTATTCCACTGTTTTCCTTTATTTCAGCATTTAAAAATACCAAAAACACCTTGAAAAGTCCCCAAAAATCACAAAAATAGTAAAAAATCTTAAAAATATCAAAAACAATTTATTTCTGAATTTTTGGTAATTTTCACTTAGTTTTATAAATATTTTACTTTGCCTTTATTATATTGTCTTTACTTTCCAATATTGAAAAAGAAACAAAAAAAATATAAAATATAAAATATAAAAATTAGAAAATCAAAAATCAAAATACAAAATTAAAAATTAAATAAAAAAATTAAAAATTAAAAACCCACAAAAATTTCTTTGTTTGTTTGCTTGCTTAGTGTAGACATATCACACACACACATTTGAGCACAATTTTTGTGAACTACCCTGCTTGTTCCCTGTGTTCGAACTCTCTGCATATTTGCCCTATACACCATTTGTGCAGAGTTAAAAATAAATTTTAACTCCACATTAGTTCTAATTTGTTGATCTTTAGTGTGGGTTAATTGTTGATTAAATTCAGATTTTGATTGGTCGACACTTCGACTGAGTTCACGCTTTGTGTTGAACTTAAGACCATCGAAATTTGGGTTTATCAAATGGCGCCGTTGCCGGGGAGCAACAGCGAGTAGTTCACATTTTGTTTGATTGTGTGTTTGTTTACCATAGCTTTAGTTTTTATCTCTCTTGTATTTTTGGCATCTTTTGATTGAGATATTCTGACCACTCTTCTTTGTCTTCTTGCGAGGGACCGCGGAGCGAGGCGGATTGCTTAGGTGATTCGGAGCAACCTTGGGAAGCGGAGCCGGCCATTCTTTAGCCAAGCCGGCAGGAGAGAGCAAGAGGAGTGAGAGAGAGTGATTAGATACCTCTTTTTTTGTTTTTGGTGAGAGAGTGATCTATTAATTTGTAATAATACAGGTACACTTGGACTTGGACACTCAGACTATCGGGCCTAACTTCCGGGTGTTTGTTCACCCGGGGGCTCACCGCAGTTTTATCGAGTTTTTATCGCCGTCATTTTCTGGTTTTGTTTTCATTTTTCACTTTCTTTTGTGGATTGAGCTCTTAGTTCTAGGTCCTGCTTGACTCGATTAGAATAGGTCCAAACACCTAATTATCTTTGCATGCTCCTATAGATTCGTATTTGGACTTAGACTAATTAAATAGTTAGCTAGTAGCTTCCGATCCACGCGCCGCGAGCTCACACCCGAACAAGCGCTTTCTCCTACCTCAAATGTGTTGAGCAGAGGAGGGGTGAGCCTAGACCGGACACTCGGATTGGGAGTTAGTAGCTAGCTTGTAGTTCTTCACGCTAGCAGTTGCCTGTTCTAGGACGATTTTCGCTTGCATATCGCCATATAGCTTAGGTTTAAAAATTTTGCTTTGCATCCCGCATGGAGAGAGCTGGGATTCGCTGTAAGTCCTCTTACTTTGCACGCATCATCTAGGCACAAAGGTGAGATTTCCACCTTGGTGTCGACTTGCACGGCTTTTCCGACTCTATTCTCCCTCTGTTTTTGGAACAAAGTAGGATAAAGGAAAAATACAAAAACCGTTAGGCGCTTGTTTGAATTGACTCAAAAGAAGCGATAACACCAAAAAAATTAAAAAAGGGACTGCTCAAGAAAACTTGACCAAAATAAAATCGGTAATTGGATTCATTGCTTGGGGAGAGTAACACCCTCACTTGTCTTCAGGTTGCATGGGAAGGTTTCCTTCCAAGTGAGGTGAGCGCTTCGTAAGGATTAGAGCCAAAAACCCAACTTGTGGCTGCCTTGTGTATCGCCTGGATTTCCGAAGTATTGGCGCTACTATCGTACGTAGTCGAGTAGGACTTGGTCGCCATGGGTGACTCGCTATTGTGTGAGCACCGACCTTGTCTGAAGTACCAAGCTTAGGCCACGCCTTCACGGGTGTGTCTGTCTCACCGGCTGCGTCCGAGTAGGACCTTGTACGCTCACGGGTGATTCCGTTGCGAGCGAGGTCCGAAGTATCGGTTTCGCCTATCGGCTTCCTCCCTCTATTTCTTTGGCTGAGTAGGGATCCAGGAAGGGTTACAAGGACCTTAAAAAGCGCAAGTTACATGTTACACAGGAGGAGGACAAGTACGGGGACACTTTCCTAGCAGTACTCTCGCTCCTATAGGCGTAGCGTTCTAAGGACTCGTGAAAAGATAATACCTGAAAACAAGCTAAAACTGACAAGATAAAAGCCGAACCTTCACGGCTTCACGAGTTGAGTTGGTGAATTCACCCTTGCTTTGTGTTTGATTTCTAGATTTATTTAGGTCAAGATCAAAAATACCGCACAATTGTGCACAATTTTGTTGCATATCATCTTCTTCTTCTCTTGCATTATCCCCACTCTTCTCAAATAATCAAGATGATGGGACGGAGATCTCTTAGGCCGACCTTGTCGGCACCGCTATCTAGCACTCCTCCTTACTCATCTAGGAATGCCTCGGAGAGTCCGCTCTCCGAGCCCGAGTTCACATCCACCCTGTTCCCCCTCGACCACCCTTCCCATTCTCCTTCTCTCAGTCCAATCATTTCAGAATTCAGTGCATCACAGAGTTCAGCTCATTCAACAGCACCTGAAATGGCCTCTTTTGCATTTTCAGAGAATCCAGCAATGGCAGACAGAGGCGAGCACCCAGATGACCACGACCATCCTCCGTTCATTATTGATCAAGTGGCCATCAACAATTCCTTGCTAGCGTCCCTGGAGACTATGCAGAGACAGATCCGAGACCAGGGAACATTCATGGGTGACCTGATGAGAGAGATCGCACAGTTGAGAGAGAACCGACCTGGAGGAGGCGGTGGCGGAGAAGGAGGAGGACCCGATGCAGGAGGAGGCGATCCAGACGCTGAGCGACCGCCACAGACCATCATGAGGGAACTGCACAACCCAGCTGCATCCCTCACTCACCGGTGGATCAGACTCCCGCCAATCCACGGAGATTTCGAGCTTCGGCCCTATACGATCCAGCTTCTTCCCAAGTTCCATGGGTTGCCGACCGAAGAGCCACACCTCCATCTCCAAGAGTTCGAAATGATATGCAGCACTATCCATGATCGGTTGATGACCGAGGACACCATCAAGATGATCGCCTTTCCGTTCTCATTGGTTGATAGAGCCGCATATTGGCTCAAGCATCTAGGGCGATTCTTCGATACTTGGGCAGATCTCCGGTCCGCTTATTTGAAGAAATACTACCCTCTCGGCCGGACCAACGCAGCTCGAGCCATGATCAGCAATTTCGTCATGATCCCAAATGAACAGTTCCATGAAGCATGGGATCGATTCAGAGAGCTCATAGACCGGTGTCCACATCACGATATCTCCAAGCCCAACCTGGTGCAGAGTTTCTTGTGTGGGCTGATACCGGAGCTGCAGGGGCTTGTGAACGCCTCTTGCGGTGGATCATATTTCTCCAAGGGAGAAGACGACGTCTGGGCCATCTACGAAGGCATGGCAGAAAACTCCACAGTGATGACCCAGGCCCGAGTCTATACCCAGCAGAAGCCCCCGCAAGGAGCGGGATCATTTCAGAGGATCGCTCGCATCGATGCCGGTCCCAGCACAACGTCGGTAGCCGCAGCCCAAGCCGAATCAGCAGCAGCCGACATGGGCATTATTAGCGAAAAGTTGGACCGCATGGAGATCCTCGAAAAGAAGCAAAACAAAGGTCTAGCTCAGATGGACCTTCTCACCAAAACCATGAGTGACCTGAAAACTCAAATCCTATGCATTCAGGAGGCACAAGCCCATTCCCAACAGCCTCCCAGGTCACAGGTTGCGTCCAGCAGCAGCAATCCCAACCAGGCTTCTACCTCATACCGCCAGGTGAACCATATCCAGGCGGAGCCGGTCCCATTGCTGCAATACCATTCAGAGCAACCGCCATCTTCGGACACGCAGATGGTGGTGTACCAGCCGGAGCAGCCACTGGCAGTTCTTCCTCCACCTTCCTTTGAGCAGGAACCATTGATGGAAGTCAATGGGATATGGTATGACCGATACCCTCAGCCAGCAATTCGTAGGGATCACCCCGGATTCCGTTGGGGCAATGGTGGTTCCTCATCCCAACAGCATCCTCCGGCTCAAGGACAGCAGAACAGCCAGCCACAGCAGTACAACCAGCAGCCCCAGTATGCCCAGACATCTCAATACCAGAGTGGTCCTCGACCCGCCTATCAGGACAACAGTGGAGGCAGCGTCAGCCGCCTCAGCAATCTTATCACCAGCCTCCCCCCCAGTATCAGCAACAACACCAGCAGCAGCAGCCCCATTTCCAGCAGGACAGACGTCTGGCTCTCAGGGTCCAGCCTTCGAGAACCCTGCCCTTGATGATCTTGCCCGCTTACTATCTGAACAGCGAGCATCTTTTAGGCAAGAAATGGATGAGTTCCGGCAGGAGATGCGGGATTTCATAAAAGGCAAGGCCGCCATACCCGCTCAGATCGAACCTAATCCTAATAACCTAAAAAGAAAATCTGAGCAGGTAGAGTTCATAGAGGATACCTCTCCTAGTGACAATTTGAATGATATGTCTTATTCTTTGAATGATGCTGATTTTGTGACTACTAGGAGCGGTAGGAAGCCAGCTGGCGGCGCCTCTTCTGAGCGACAACCAGATGCTGAACCAGGAGCGCCAGAGGAGCAGACTAGCGGTGCTGATGCCGCTAATGATGATGTTGAAGACGGTGGTGCTGATGCCACCAATGATGGAGTCCAGGACAACGGTGCTGATGCCGTTGTGATGCCAGATGCAGACGGTGGTGCTGAAGCCACCATTTTGGATGATGAACTAGAGCGCGGTGCTGATGTCGCGAAGACAAGTGCTAGTGGTGGTGTTGAAGCCACCACATCTACTTCTGTTGAGCCACCAACTGTGATGTTACCACATTTTGTATCTAGAGACTGTGGGAACAAAAACAAAAACAAAAATATGAATAAAGGAAAGGTTTCTGTTCAAATTGCGGATCCATATGTGGTGAATGATGATTTTTGTATGGATTCTCCGTCTTCACAGGCACAGGGACCGATTCCTAGTCCTCCATCTGAGGAGGCCCCTACCATCCCCTTTCCCGAGGCACTCCGCCGAGCGAAGGGGAATAAAAAAGAAAATCCAAAAAAGAATCAGCAGGTAGAGTTTGGCAACGAAATGATTGACAGATTTCATATTCAGCTGACTCTACAAGAAGCATTTGAGCATATCCCCTTCTTCAAGAAGAACTTGAAAGAGACAACTACTGTCCGAAGGAAGAAGAGGCACAGAGATCAAATCCATATGCTCACTCATAACACTTGCTGCGCCATTCAGAACACATTGCCAGCCAAGCGACCAGACGCAGGAGCTCCCTATGTCAGATGCGAGATTCATGAGCAGCAGTTTGATCGTACTCTATTAGACAGCGGCTCTTCAATTAACCTCCTTCCGGCAGCCTTACTCAAGCAATTCGAGTTTGGCCCTCTTCTTCGAAGCAGAACCGTCCTTCAGTTTGCTGATAGGTCGATTAAGAGGCCGAAGGGATTATTGAAAGACGTGGTCGTTACCATTCAGGGCCTGCAATTCCCCGTGGACTTCGTCGTGTTGGATATGGAGATCCCTGAGTCGGTAACTGATGCCCCCATCATTCTCGGACGTCCATTCTTGGCCACAGCCAAGGCGGTGACCGATCATGACAGTGGGAAGGTATGCTTTCGCGTAGAGGGCGAAACCATACAAATAGAGACAATCGAAGAGATCAGAGCCAGAGAGGCAGATTGCTCCGAGCAGTCCAGCGAAGCCAAGCAGATGACAGAGGAAGAGCTAGACATCCACCAGGTTTGTGATTTTGAGATGTCTGATGATGAATCCAGTTGGAAAGATCCCGTAGCACCGACCCTTGCATTGCCTACAGATTCACTGTATCTCAAGCTCATGGCAGTCGAGAGCCGGGAGAGCACATCCCTGGATGAGGATATATCTGAAGCTGACAGTGTTGTGATGAGTGGTGCTGAGGAATTTCAATCTTGCTCATCGTCTTCTGATCCCTCGGATTCAGACATTGACTGGGATGACTTTGATGACTATTTACCTTGTCTGATTCCTACTGAGCCAACAACCATGACAGAGTGCGAGCCAGTGCAGTTTATTGATGATTCAGCAGGCCGTCCTTCGTCAGAAATTCAAGCAGAGTGAGAGTTCTCCCATGCAGACTTGGTCACATTTACACAGACATATCAGAAGCCAGATCTGCCACCTCCCAGTTGTCCAGAACGGAAACCTCTGCCGCAGTCGATGAAGTACAGATTCCTTGCTGGAGAGCCAGAAATGCACCCAGTCATTATCTCAGCAGATTTGACTGGAGAGCAAGAATCTCGTCTGATGGAGGTTCTTGAAAGAAACCGCAAGGCAATCGGTTGGAGTATAGCTGATCTCCAGGGGCTGAGCCCAAATCTTTGCTCTCACCACATCTATCTTGAGGATAACGCTAGGCCGTCGCGTGAGTTCCAACGACGGCTGAACCCGGATCTTCGAGACGTAGTCATGAAAGAAATTTCCAAGTGGTGGAGCGCCGATTTTATCTATCCCATCTCCGACTCCAAATGGGTAAGTCCGCTACATGTGGTACCCAAGAAGACGGGTATCACTACAGTTGTCAATGAGTCTGGAGAGGAGATCGCTACCAGAGTACCAACTTCTTGGAGGGTCTGTGTGGACTACAGACGATTGAATGAGGCCACCAAGAAGGATCACTTCCCACTTCCCTTCATTGATCAGATTATCGAACGGTTAGCTGGGAAGAGCCATTACTGTTTTCTCGACGGGTACTCTGGATACAATCAAGTGGCCATTGCGCCCGAAGACCAGGAGAAAACGACATTCACCTGTCCGTTTGGGACTTATGCTTTTAGACGGATGCCCTTTGGTCTATGTAATGCTCTGGCGACATTCCAGAGGTGCATGTTGTCCATCTTCTCGGACATGGTGGGTGACTGTTTAGAGGTCTTCATGGATGACTTCTCGGTCTATGGCGACGGGTTCGACGCTTGTCTTGACTGCCTAGACCGTGTGCTCAAGCGCTGCATAGAGGTTAATCTTGTCTTATCTTGGGAGAAGAGTCATTTCATGATGACTCAAGGGACGGTCCTTGGTCATATCGTCTCCAACAGGGGCATGGAAGTCGATCCGGCTAAGGTGGACATCATCAGAAAACTCAGTCCGCCATCCAATCTGCGTCAGTTACGGTCTTTTCTGGGGCATGTCGGTTTTTACCGACGGTTCATTCAGGACTTCAGTCGAATTGCCCGATCGCTTACTGACTTACTGACCAAAGACACCGAGTTCATTGTTAATGATAAGTGTCTTCAATCATTTGAGACTCGCAAGAATATGGTTGTCTCAGCTCCTGTCCTTCAGCCACCCGATTGGTCTCTCCCATTCGAGATCATGACGGATGCTTCAGATTTTGCCGTTGGGGCTGTGCTCGGACAGAGGAGGGATGGTTTACCGTTTGCCATTCACTACGCCAGCCGGACTTTGGATGCCGCGCAGCGGAATTACATTGTAACTGAGAAAGAGATGCTGGCCGTAGTCTTCGCTCTTGATAAGTATCGATCATATATTCTCGTATCTAGAGTGACAATCTACACTGATCATACCGCCATCCGGTACTTAATGGCCAAGAAGGATGCCAAAGCACGTCTCGCCAGATGGATCCTTCTACTCCAGGAATTTGATATTGAAATTAAGGATAAGCCTGGAGTCAAGAATGTGGTGGCGGATCATCTCTCCAGATTGGAGAATCTTGAGGAATCTGAGCCCAGCGCACCTATCACTGAGACATTTCCAGATGAGGCGATCTTGGCTGTCACCTCACTCCCATGGTATGCTGACTTTGTAAACTATTTTGTTGCCAAGACAGTCCCTCAGGGTTGGCCCAGGCAGAAACTTGAGACCTTCCTAGCTAAGGCCAAGTTTTACCATTGGGAGGATCCCGTCCTTTATCATGAAGGAGGGGATAGTATCTGGAGGAGGTGCATTCCTCAGGAAGAGCAGCATAGCGTCCTCACATACTGCCACAAGCTTGAGGCAGGAGGACATCATTCTGGAAAAAGAACAGCACAGAAGGTGCTTCAATCCGGCCTATGGTGGCCTACTCTCTTCAAGGATTCTGATGAGTTCGTGAAGAGATGTACTGATTGTCAGAAAATGGGAACCTGCGGACAGAGAGACATGATGCCCATGCAACCCATTCACTTCTGTGAGGTTTTTGATGCATGGGGGATTGATTTCATGGGCCCATTTCCTAAGAGTCAGGGATTCGAGCATATTTTGCTCACTGTAGATTATGTCAGCCGATGGGTTGAGGCCATCCCCGCCCGAGCCGCAGATGCTAAAACCGTTTGCAAATTTTTGAGGAAAAATATCATTTCACGGTTCGGGGTACCTAGAGTCTTGATTTCAGACGGGGGGTCTCACTTCATCAATGACAAAGTCAGGGCCCTTGCAGACGAGTCCGGCATTGACCATCGGGTTGCCACTCCTTATCACCCTCAGACTAATGGTCTTGCCGAAGTATCGAATAGGGAGATAAAGACTATCTTGCAGAAAGTTGTCCGCCCAGACCGAAAGGATTGGTCACAGCTTTTGGACTCGGTCTTGTGGGCTTATCGGACTTCTTTCAAGAATCCACTGGGGACATCTCCCTTTCGTCTCGTCTATGGCAAGCCGTGCCATTTGCCAGTGGAAATCAAGCATAAATCTTTTTGGGCAGTTACTGAGTTGCTTCTAGACCCCGAGAGTATAGGAGACCAGAGAAGAGCAGAATTGGCAGCCCTGGAAGAACTTAGAGATACAGCCTTTTCCAACAGCCTACAGTACAAAGAGAAAGTGAAGACATGGCACGATTCGCATATCAGCCATAAACAGTTTGAGCCAGATCAGAGAGTATGGTTGTTTGATTCCAGGCTGAAATTATTCCCAGGGAAATTGCAGAGCAAGTGGAAAGGACCGTATGTGGTCAGGAAGGTACATGACAATGGCAGCATCGACATATCTGAACCGTCATCTTCCTCTACCTTCCGCGTCAATGGTCAACGCTTGAAACTATATCTTGATCATGATCCGCCGACCATTGACGTTGCCCCCATTCTTCTGGTATGAGATGTGTCCTTTGACTCTCATCATCTACATCTCATACATGGTGATCAATTCTACTTTCCGCTGTATAGATCCATCTGCTTATATCACTCTGCTGTCTGTTGATTTATTTTCCTATTTTCTTCTTTTCTTCTTTTCCTTTTCTATTTTCTGTATCTATCAAAAAGGTGCCGCCCTTGTAGACAGTTTTCCATACTTAGGACGTACTTTGTCCTAAGTATAGGGGGGTTGGCACCCCGAGTCCATCTATTCGTTTCGATCCTCTCCATTGTCTCCTCTCCTTGTCTATACTTAGGGATATCTTACCCTAAGTATAGGGGGAGACAATCTGAGTACGATCTGCTCATTCCCACCCTTGACCCTCCCTGCGTTGTGTACAGTCTGCTAAACTTAGGATTATTCGATCCTAAGTATAGGGGGGACGGTCAACTTCTCATTCGTTTGATTCATTTATTTCTTTATTCTTTAGACTTGTCTATACTTAGTACGAGTTATGACTTCTCTTTTCTCTCCGATCTATGAGGACATAGCTCAAGCTAAGTATAGGGGGGTCGTATATACTGTGTATATACTTTAGCCATAACTCGTACTTTCGTATTTTCCTAATAATATGGCTAATCATTCTTTAAAATCCATTAAAAATCCTTAATAAAAAGATGTGGTTATTCCTCAAATTCTTTTTGTATTTACTGATTAATAAATCAGGTGAAAATGTTTTTTGCAAAATGTTTGAAAAATAGTTTGAAAATCTTTGTGAACATCTATTGAAAACTATTTTGAAAATATTTTGTTTCATGTTTTCAACCTGTGTAAAATGTGTGGTTTGTAAAACTTATTTTCTTTGTGTGAAATAAAAATATTTGAAAAATGATTGGCAAATGGTTTGAAAAATGGTTGCAAAAATGATTTGAAAAACCTATATATACTGTTTTGAAAACCTTTGCAAAATGATTTTCAAATGAGTGTAAAATGTTTGTAAAAACTATTCTGGACTATAGTTTTCAAAAATTGTGTGTAAATTGTTTTCAAATCAGTTTGAGGAATATACACATCACACCAAAATCCATCTTATGTATATATGTATAAAATTGACCACTTACCCTTGTAAATTCTAAAATCCACTTCTTGTATATATAAGAAGCACTTCCGTGTACATATTTTTAATCTAGTTTTCAGCCAAAACTTTTTCTTTTCAAAAGTCCCAAAAACATTTGCAAAAATTAAAAATCCAAAAACATTTGAAAAATCTTTTTGAAAAATACAAAAGAATGCATATGCATCATCATCATCATGTTTTCAAAAATCCATAAAAAGTTCAAAATCTTGAAAATTGCATCACAAAAATATTTTCTGCATTGCATTGCATAGCATGAGCATTTTTCGGTTTGAGTTTGATAGTTGAACGAGTCTAAGTAAAATCCGGAGATTGGAGCTTGATTGGACCTTATAATCTACCTAATAACAGGAACCTTATAGGAACTGGGTTTGAGGTACTTCAGGTCTAGTTGACTTAATTCTTTGAGGATCACGGGACTTAGTTCAATGGATTCTTGACGGCCTAAGTAGAGTATTTCGGAGCACACGCACGATTCTTGTTGATAATGACCTAACTTGGACACCTGCACCTTTCACATGGCTCAACTCAGTTGGAGTGGTGAGGGGATTGGATTTGCCGGTATGAGACGCACACAAGTGGAAACATTTGTCCTCCTCTAGGGAGGGAAGTGCACCCCAACCCGTCCAGTGATTAGGAAGTCTAAAGACAGGAGGTTGTGGGTTGCGATAAAGCTTCAAAAGAGGGATAGTCTACTGACTCAAGAGGAAAAACTCCTTATGTAAATGCTGTTGTATATAGTACCAAAAAAAAAAGTTCAGGCATGTACAAAAATAAAAAGCCTGCAAAGTATGTACAAAGTCAATAAGCAAGCTTGAGTTCCAAAGTCATATCATGTGAGCCTGCAGCTGGATGACTTGACTACACTGGTCTTGCATCCCGGGATAGGTAGCTACACTGGCTACCGTCCGTTCTTCTCTTCACCCCCTCCTCTTGAGTTGGTTGCCACTTGAACTTAGAAGGGAATACCCCGCTCCTCGAGGATGGAGTTGCTGGATTGGGGAATCATTGGGTTGTCGTACTGGAGAAGTCAGTTTCTTTGTCATTCTAGTTGGGGAGAGCCACCATCACTTACACTGTACAAGTCAGATTCATAGTCGTAAGAGTTTGCGTATGAGTTGAAGTATTTCTGACCTGGCTATTAAGGAGACTTGAACAGAGTTTTGGGATTCTCAGGGACTGTTGGACTTCAAACACGGTTCTCAATAAGGTTCCGCCCGCACTAAAGTTCCAAAGACCCAACTTAAGCTCCAAACTTTGATTTGTGAAGACAAGTTCGATAATTGAATAAAATCCAAGTTCTTCTTTTTCTTTTCTTTCTTTTTCTTTTTGCACTTATTGCATAAGTGTTTGCTAGGGACTAGCAAAGGTAAAGTATAGGGGGATGATGAATCCACATTTCATCATCTTTATTCTATCATTTGGCACCAAAAACCCTAGCAATGCCTGTAAATACCCTTAAATAGAGCATCTTAGCATTCATGCATGTGCATCTAAACAGTGTCTAAAATACTGTAATTAAGGCCAAAATTATAGAATAAATAAAGAAAAGAAAAAGAATAAAATATTGTAAATATTTTATGACCCAAAACCCCCGAGACCTAGGCATCTTGATGAATAGGTCGACAAGGAATAAAGTAGGGGGAGATAAGGTCAGAAACACAGATAAAATACCTATACTTCCTGTTCATTCTTTATTCATTTTGGGACCTATTTTTGGTTCCACTTTTTATACATCAAATAAAGAAACTTTGTACATGAAAGTTGTAGTTAATTTAATAAAGAAAAATACAAAATTGATTTCACAGAAAAAGAATGTACAGATGAAAAGTTATGGTCTGAATAAGAATCCAAAATCCCAACTTCCCAGACCCGTATCTCATAACTGACAACTCCAAATGCAGTATACTCACCTTTAATTGTATATAGAATAAAATAATCTATCCAATGGTGGTGGTTTCGCATTTGGCGGAGCTACGGTTTGAAAGTTGAGTTTTGGACCCCCGTTGTATAGCTATACTGATTAAAATATTCAATTTATTATTTATTCATTATTTTTATATTTTTATATTTTTATAATTTTGTAAATGTTACTTATAATGTATGTGTGCATTAAAATTAAAATAAAACGTAAAGAAAAATAAAAATAAAAATACTTGTATAAAGACTACATAGGTATACTGCCTATACCTATACCTGTACAAAATACTCTTGTATTTTTATTAAATATACAAAAATAATTCAGAAAAATAAAATAAAAATATATTTATGTATATAAAAGTATTCTATAATTTTATAAAATATTAAATAAAAATAATAAAATTAGATACACAAATTAAAAATAAAAGACTACAATATATAGATATAGATACCTATTGGGGTATAAGTGCAAACTTGTAAAAATATATATCATAAAAATAATTAAAAATCGGAATAAAATACTATATGAAATAATAAACATTTTTTATTAAATAACCTAAAATTAATTAAATCATCTACTATTTTTAATTTACTTTACAATATACTTATTTAACTTTTGTCTTTTTGCGGATGACGTGGCCCAATCAGGCCACGCCATCCGTTGACCAGGGGTCAACTCCTTGACCCCAGGCCTTTGTCTGATGGGCTGTTGCGAGCGCCCTTGTTCTTGGATTTTTCGCGGGCGAATCTTTCACCGCTTGGGCACGCACCCTTCTGCAATATTGCTCCTCCATGATCCAGCTATCACGCCTAGTGATTATCTCGAGCCGAGAGCGTGCGATTCGTCTGGTCTTCCTCGATCAAGAGGCCGTGTTCGTCAACCCATTAAAACCTACCCTTGACTTGATTCAAAAACTTGGACCCCATTTTGACCTAAACCGGCCGTTTCTCTGAGCCTTCGGCGAGCTGGTGGTGACAGTGCTTCGCTCGCGTCCTCGGAGACGATCTGGGCAAGGTCCGGGCGCCCCTCCTACCTCCGGTGGTGTCGCCGTTGAGGTAACTTTCCCTCGCCCTCCAGGGGCTTGAGGCAGCTTATATCTCTTATAGTTTAGTTTGCATTTCATTCCTGGACACTCGAAGCTTCACTACGACCCTGTTAGTCTCCGCTTTGGCCATCGATTCGCTCAATCGATTGGTCGCCGGAGCAACTCCGGCCACCTCCAGTTTCCACGCGCTCCGCCTCGTTACACCTTCATTCCACCCCGCTACGTGGTCGGGGCAATTTACCCCCGACCATATCACCTTTTTGCGCATGTCCAGGATCGCCAGAACCCCTCCTGGGTTCGTTTTTGAAGCAGGCAGCACCACCTAGGGCCACCTTCCTCCGCTGGCAACGCAGCGACGCTCCGGCCACTTCTTGGCCGTTTTGGGGGCGTCGTAGAATCGAGAGGGCTCCCAGGGGGTCATTGGTGCCATCTGGAGGGAAGATGATGCTCTGGACATCGAGATTTTGAGGATCAAAGTTGCCCCGGAGGCTGTTCTTCGCGCGTTCGTCCTCGACACTCCAGAGCCGTCGGATCCCTCGTGTTCTTCGCGAGCTACAACATCCCTTGGATCGCTCCCACGGCCAGCCGTCCGATTGAGCATCGCCATCTAATCTGAGCCGTGGATTTTGAAGGGGTATCGGGCTTCGTCCGCATGCCACGTGGCAAGTGGGAGAAGGAGAGCCCTCGGATCGTCTCTGCTGGGTATTTTGCACACCTTCCCAGCACTTTTTCTGTATTTATTATTCAGGACCAAAACTTTCATCTACGTTTAATATTTTTTGGTATATTTACAAATCAGCCCCCGCACTTCCACGTATTTCCTAACAGGGTCTCGGCCACGTCATCTCACGTGCCAGTGCGCGTGAGGTGCGTGGCCATTTTGCATCAAGGCCTTCGGGCGTTCTGTTATTTGTAATCGGTCCAAGGAATATTTGCTTTAGTGTAATAGTTTTGTAAAATTTATTGTCGAACCCCCCGACTTTTGTGGTTTCACACTCTAGCCCTTCCCAGGCGTGTGCATCGCACGTGCTTGGGGTGGGTATTTTGCGCAGGCAGTGCTGCGGGTTTTGTTATTGATATTTAATCTAACAAATATTATATTCAGTTCAATGTTTTGTGGAAAATTGCGTGAATGCCCCTGGATGTTTTGTAAATTACATTAATACCCCTGCCAGGCATGTGTTCTAATTGGATGCTTGTTGTATTTATTTAACCTATCATCTTAAATCCAAAAATTCCACAAAAATAGGGTTAAGCTCCTGGACATGTGTACTTTAACGCTACCATTTTAGTTTTTGATTTTCTTTTATTTTTATATTTATTAAAAATCAAAAACTTACTTTTTGTGCACTGTCTAGCTTAGAAAATACCAAAAAAATAGTAAAACCCCTCCAAAAATTCCAAAGAAATCACCTAGTGTCTATTTTATCCTATTTTAGTGTCAGCCCAAAAACCATTAAAAATCTCAAAAGAAAAACACTAAAAATTCAAAAACACTCAAAAACTTCAAAAAAATATATAAAATAGTAGAAAACTCCAGCAATTACAAACTCAGTTCCTGTTTGTCCCTTATTTTGTTCTTTTTATTTGAAAAATAGTGTGAAAAATTTTGGTTGCTGGTTGTTATTTTTAAATTCCATTTTACTCACAGCCAGCCCTTATTCCACTGTTTTCCTTTATTTCAGCATTTAAAAATACCAAAAACACCTTGAAAAATCCCCAAAAATCACAAAAACAGTAAAAATCTTAAAAATATCAAAAACAATTTATTTCTGAATTTTTGGTAATTTTCACTTAGTTTTATAAATATTTTACTTTGCCTTTATTATATTGTCTTTACTTTCCAATATTGAAAAAGAAACAAAAAAAATATAAAATATAAAATATAAAAATTAGAAAATCAAAAATCAAAATACAAAATTAAAAATTAAATAAAAAAATTAAAAATTAAAAACCCACAAAAATTTCTTTGTTTGTTTGCTTGCTTAGTGTAGACATATCACACACACACATTTGAGCACAATTTTTGTGAACTACCCTGCTTGTTCCCTGTGTTCGAACTCTCTGCATATTTACCCTATACACCATTTGTGCAGAGTTAAAAATAAATTTTAACTCCACATTAGTTCTAATTTGTTGATCTTTAGTGTGGGTTAATTGTTGATTAAATTCAGATTTTGATTGGTCGACACTTCGACTGAGTTCACGCTTTGTGTTGAACTTAAGACCATCGAAATTTGGGTTTATCACTTCCCCTTATACGGGGTGATATTTCTAGGAAAATTTCAGCAGAGTTTCCCCTTATATCGAGACATATTTCTCGGAAAATTTCGGCAGAGTTTCCCCTTATATTGGGACATATTTCAAAATAAATATGAAAGGAGTTTCCTCTATAAAATCAATCATGAGGAAAACAACAACAAAACTGAAATAATATACTCAAACAACAAGAGATGAAGAATCGGTAGACATCATGCATCTTAAGTGAGTGAATGTGTGACGTATCACAGGGTTCACTGACGTGCATAGCCGCCCGTACCTAAGTAGGGTATTACACAGATTTCTCCATCAAAATAACTATAAAAGCATAATTGAAAGAATAGAAACAGAAGCGATGGAGAATCGGTAGATACCACGTCTTAGATGAGTGAATATGTGACGAATCACAGGGTTCACTGACGTGGATAGCCGCCCGTACCTAAGTAGGGTGTTACACAGATTTCTCCTCGAACCACAACAGAAAACGAATCAGAAAGAAAGATGAATCAATAACAAAACTTGGAACAAAAGAGGATGAATTGAAAGCGTAGCTTACGTAGCAAACTAAGAGAGGGTCACACCTTCCTCCTCCTCGTTCTCCCGGCAGCGCTTCGCTAGCGCTCTTTCCCCGCCTCCCACTCCTCCTCCCGATCTCTCAACCCTAGCCCATGGGTGGTGGTGGTAGTGGAAATCGTAGAGAATGAATGGGTAGGGGGTATTTATAGGCTCCAGAAAACCACTAATCATGGTTAGAAAACCATGGTTTACACCTTAATCATTGTTTAGCGACCCATGGTTTTGGCCCATGGTTTTGGCCAAAGCCTATCTCAAACTTGGGGCTTAAGTAAGAACATTCCAGATGATTCTAGATTTGCTAATGACGCTTAATTAACACTAATCGTGATTAACTTTCACTAATCGCGATTTAACTTTCACGGCTTACGCTTATCTTTTGCTAACTATTGATTAGTATTTGCTAATGATCATTAGCGGTTTTCAATCCGTCATTAGTTTCTTTAATCACACTTAATTAGTCTTAATGACAGTCATTATGGTTAATGACTTCTTAACCCTCCTTACTTCTCTTTCTTCTGAAAATCATAACAAATCGAAACGAAGTCTGATTCACACGAAACAAATTCCGTTGGTTTTCTCTTGACGAGTCGGATCTTATGATATAGGATCCGAGGGATGCCAAGTTCATGGCTTTACAATTATAACAACCTTAAAGGAAGTCTCGTCCTCGAGACTAAAAATGCAGGCATAACAACCGTAAAGAGGATCGAAACATAACAACCTTAAAAAGAATGAACGTCCTTTCATTTATAATGAACATATAAAGAATACATAGTGTTATCATTCAAACAAGTACGGTATTTCTCTCTCATTTCTGCCTCAGGTTCCCATGTGGCTTCTTCAAACTCTTGGTTCCACCACAATACTTTAACTAGATGCACCTCTTTGTTTCTCAACTTCTTGATATCTATTTCAAGTATTTGCACAGGTAACTCTTGGTATGTCAAGTCTGGCTTAATATGTAAATCATCATAACTTATCTTATGCTCTGGATCCTTAATGTACTTTCTCAGATTTAATACATAAAAAACATCATGTATTGCCGAAAGATGTGGAGGAAGTGCAAGTCTATAGGCAACTTTTCCAATCCGCTGAATAATTTCAAATGGACCCACGAACCTGGGTGCTAACTTCCCATGCACACCAAACCTCTGAATACCCTTCATAGGTGATACTTTAAGAAATACAAAGTCACCTACCTCAAATTCAAGGTCTCTTCGCTTGGTATCACTATAACTTTTCTGGCGACTTTGAGCAGTCAATAGTCTTTTTCGAGCAAGCTCTACAACTTCCCGTGTCTCTTGCAGTCTATCTGAATCATAAAGGTTCTTTATTCCGACCTCTTGCCAACACAAAGGAGTAGTGCACCTTCGTCCATATAGTGCTTCAAATGGTGTCATGCCAATACTTGTATGGTAACTATTATTGTAGGTGAATTCTGCAAGAGGCAAATGTTTAATCCATGATCCCTTCCATTCTAAGGCACATGCTCGTAGCATATCCTCTAGTGTCTGAATCGTACGTTCTGACTGACCATTTGTTTGTGGATGCTATGCTGTACTCAAGCATAATTGTGTACCTAAGACTTTCATGAAGTTCTACCAATAGTGTGAGGTGAATCGTGAATCTCGATCAGAAACTACTTCCTTCGAGATTCCATGGAGGCGAATCACATATGTAATATATAACTCAGCAAGCTGGTCTGGAGTGAAAGATAAGCTTATCGGAATAAAGTGTGCTACCTTTGTTAGACGATCTATTATAACCCAGATACTATCTTTACTACCAGCCGTCTGAGGTAAGCCAGTAACGAAGTCCATGGAAATACTTTCCCATTTTTATTCAGGTATAGGGAGGGGTTGCAATAATCCCGGTGGCTTTTGGTGTAAGCCTTTACCTGTTGGCAAGTAAAACATGCATTCACAAACTCAGCAACATCTTTCTTCATTCCTGGCCACCAAAATTATGAACGAAGATCCTTATACGTCTTTGTAATTCCTGGATGAATAGATAATCTAGAACAATGAGCTTCACGTAAAATGTCTTCCCTCAGTTCAAGTATGTCTGATACACAAGCTCTGTGATGGTTATATAGTAATCCATCTTGTATATGGAATCCCTCTATCTCATTCTTCTCAAGTTGTTGTCTCAATTCTTTAAGGACTGGATCATCCTCCTGTCCTTTCTTTATTTTATCCCAGATTTCTGGTTTGTATCGATGAGGAATAGTTATAGTATCGGTACTACTATCAAATGGTTTCCATTCACTTAACGTTGATAGTAAACCCCAGAAGTGGATAGCACTCACCAACCCAGGTGAATAAGTTCTTCTGCTAAGGGCATCTTCTACGACATTCCCCTTACCAGGGTGGTAGGAGATAGTGCAATCATAATCTTTCAACAACTCTAGCCACCGTCTCTGTCTCATATTGAGCTCCTTTTGATCAAACAGATATTTCAGGCTTTTATGATCGGTGAAGATTTCAAAAGTAATACCATAGATGTAGTGTCTCCATATCTTTAAAGCGAAAACTACGACAGCTAATTCAAGGTCATGTGTGGGTAGTTCTTCTCATGTATCCTGAGCTGTCGTGATGCATACGCAATTACCTTACCATGTTGCATAAGAACTGCCCCAAGTCCTTCTTTAGACGCACCAGTGTACACTGTAAACCCTTCACTCCCATAGGGTAGAGTAAGGATGGGTACAGATGTTAGACATTCTTTCAGTGTTTGGAAACTAATTTCGCATGCATCTGACCATATGAATGGAACTTCCTTCTGGGTCAACCTAGTCATTGGCAATGCTATTGGTGAAAAGTCCTTCACAAATCTTCTATAATATCCAACTAATCCCAGAAAAGATCGTATTTCTGTGACAGTCTTCGGACGTTCCCAACTCATCACCGCACTAATCTTTGTAGGATCAACTGATATACCTTCTCTAGAAATAACATGGCCTAAGAAAGATACTTCAGATAGCCAGAAGTTACGTTTGCTATATTTAGCATATAGTTTGTTCTTCCTTAGAGTTTCAAGTGCATGCTTGAGATGATGTTCATGCAGATACTTATCCTTGGAGTAAATAAGCACATCATCAATAAAGACTACTAAAAAGTGATCTAAGAACTCCTTGAATACTCTATTCATGAGATCCATGAAAGCTGCTGGGGCATTTGTCAGTCCAAAAGGCATAACTAAGAACTCATAATGTCCTTATATAGTTCGAAAGGCTGTCTTGGGGATATCCACATCTTTTATATTCAACTGATGGTATCCAGATCTTAAGTCAATCTTGGAATACACAGTCGAACCCTGTAACTGGTCAAAGAGATCATCTATCCTTGGCAGAGGATACTCTTGTTTAGTTGTCTATAGTCAATGCACAACCGCATTGACCCGTCCTTTTTCCTGACAATAAGACAGGTGCACCCCATGGTGAAGTACTAGGATGAATGAATCCTTTATCTAACGGTTCTTGCAACTGTACCTCTTGTAACTCAGCTGGTGCCATCCTATACGGAGGGATAGAGATAGGTTGAGTATCAGGTATGAGAGAGATTTCAAATTCAATCTCTCGCTCAGGTGTTAATGCAGGTAGTTCCTCTGGAAATACATCAGGAAACTCGCATACTATAGATATATCTTCCATCATTTTGTCTGACCCTGATGTAGTGGTTACATAAGCTAAATAACCATGGCACCCTTGCTCTAACAACTGTTGTGCCTTCAATGTAGAGATATATTCAATATTATCATTAGATGTCTTTCCAATGAACTGGAACTCTATCGAGTTAGGAAGGTGAAACGTTACTGTCTTCTGAAAACAATCAAGACATGCATGATGCCTTTCTAGCCAATCCATTCCTAGTATAAGATCAAAGTCCTCCATTTCTATTAGTAGTAGTAAAACAGGTAACGGATGTCCCGCTATCACTACTATACAATTATCCAGGATTTCTCGGATTATAAATACTTGTCCTCCTGGTCCCTTGATCAGATAGGACTGTTGTACTTCTACTGGTATCTTACCCAAAGTAGGTACTAACCGTCGAGCAATAAATGAATGTGAAGCACCGGAATCAAATAAGGCATGTACTGAAAAGCCATGAATAGTAACGGTACCTCGTACAACCGTGCCTGAATTGTAGGCTTGTTCTTCAGCGATTGCATTTAGCTGGCTATTAGGAATAGGCAACCTAGAACCCGCAACACTTTGTGGTGGTTGTTGTGTAGGAGATGCTCCTTGTGAGCCCCGACCTCTACCATGTCTTCCTCCGCGTGTTGCTCCATTGCTCGAGGTGGATGTTATACTGTTAATTGGGGTTGATTTA
The DNA here is from genome assembly GCA_037367405.1 of Ottelia alismoides. Lineage (NCBI taxonomy): Eukaryota > Viridiplantae > Streptophyta > Magnoliopsida > Alismatales > Hydrocharitaceae > Ottelia > Ottelia alismoides. The sequence continues at coordinate 76,772 of JAZKJV010010142.1, forward strand.
AACCCTGAACCTCTCAACTTCAGACAATCTTTCTTGATGTGGCCTTCCTGATGACAGTAAAAACACACACGTGCTCCTGTTTGAGCTGAAGACCCAGCCACGGAGGTGCTAGCTCCTGCTGCTGAGTTGCGAGGATATAGTGGAGGTCTAGAGAAACCCCTTCTTCCAGATAATTCCTGACCCAAAGTCTATGGCGAGCTTATATTAGACCCGACTGGATGATAGCGACGATCTCTAGTGTTATAGTGTGCCTTGCTTTTGGATGGCCCACCATTAAAGTGAAAACTTCTTCTTTGGCGGTTTCCATCCCTCTCCATCTCAATACGAGAGGCGATGTCCATTACTTCATCTACGATTGTATCTCTAAAACCAGCAAGCTTTTCTCGTAGATCTCCCTGAAGACCGCTAACGAATTTGGTAAGACACTCTTGTGGTGAAGCTTCTAGAGATGGTGAGAAATGTAGTAGCTTAGTAAAGTGGATATGATAATCTCGTATGGTCTTAGAACCCTGATTCAGAGAAGCCAACTCTCTCCTCTTTAATTCTTCCCAATGAGAGGGGCAGAAGTGAGCTCGGAACCTCTCTTCAAAGATATCCCATGGAACATGATCTACTAATTTTTTGGAAATTGCTCTCCACCATCATCTTGCATAGTCTGCTAAGAAGTAATCAGCAAAGTGCACCCACGTATCTGTTAGTGCGTGTATTATTCTCAACATCATGCTGACGTCATCAAGCCATAGTTCTGCCTCAGCAGATGTCTCTATTCCTTTAAATCGAGGAATCTTTCCTTTTCGGTAATTGTCTAGTAATGTTTGGTGTCTCAGAAGGGCCTTCTCCATTGCTCCTTCAGCTGAGCTAGAAGCAGACTCAGTTGAAGGATGGTAACTAGATTCTTCCTCAGAAAGATGGACAGAATCTTCAATCCTAGCATCAACAGGCTTAGATGCCTCGGGTCTCTCAGCTTGTGCATTGAGCCTCTCCTCCAATGCTTGCTGCCTTTGCCCCATGTCTTGGAGCATTGTCATCATAGCCGCTAATTGTCTAGACACATCTTGGTCTGCCATGATCCTGGGATAAGTCAAGGCCAAAGGTTAGGTCCTATAAGTCATATCATGATGTACATAATGAACAATGACTTGTGAATGACATTGCAATCAATTATTAAGATCAAAGGATCTTAATATAACCTTAGTTTCTTAATACCGCTCATAGTTGTTAATTACTAAATAAATTACTGGAGTAACCAAGCTCTGATGCCAATCTTTAGCGACCCCGATTCCGGGCCATCGGATCTTCCCATAACCGGATATGGTTACTCAGCAATAATTCATTCAGCAATCACAACTAACATTCAGAAACAGACTCCAAATAAAGTATATTCAGAAGAAAGAATTTCAACACTTTTCCATTCAAAAAATAAAGTTCAGATGATACATTGTCCCACTATAATAATTTACATATACATCAGCTTGAAAGGAAAATACACAAAAGATTACTAACTACCTTACAAAAGTAAAGCTATTGTAGCGGGCTGGATGTCTAGTATGTAAGCTGGATGGATTTTTAAAGTCCTTGCGATGGCTCACCGACACCTGTTGGGTTTTCCATAAATCATAGGATAAAAATTAGCGAATGCTAAGTAACGAAGAAGAGAAAAGCAAACAAATTGTGTAATTTTGCAAAACTTATTATCACAAAAGTTTCATTCCTTCTCATTAATTTAAGTTCTATTCTTTTTCTATTCCACGTCAGGGATTAGTCCAAGGGAACCCCACCATTTCTTGGACTCTGAAGCAGTGGATCCTTCGGGATTGGAGATTGTGTTGATCTTGGTAAGCATATATTGCAGCACGTCGCCTTAACCAATCCTCCAATACTACCCTGACAATTTCCTTTTCTTTTATTAAACATGGTCTCAAACCCTCAGCTTGGAAAACAAATGAGCACACCGTCCTCGAGGACTCGGTTGCTTAAAACCTCAGACTAACATTTAATCATATAACCTAGCGGCTTTAAATACATATTATCGTAACCCAGCTGCTATTGAACCACCCGTGCCTCCACATGGCGCGACCACATCTTCCGTCGTTCAACTTGAAGATATTGGCTCCCGGTACCACGCGTTGCAAAACATTCATTTCATGTGCACTTATCATAACATGGAAACCGTGTACCACCTAGGTAGGGAAACAGCAACACGGGTTCCTTCTGACAAACCTACAGGTTGCATGCTCGACCTGTAGTTCTACTCCCAGTCATTCTTATCGTGACACATGATCCTTTTCAGGATCCAACTCAAACCACATCAATTCCCATGATGTAATTCTTTCGTTAAGTCTTCGATTTGCATAATTAGCAATACTTAGTATAGACTCACATATACATTATTCATATGCATGTATACTCGTATTTATGCATGTTTTAACTCCCAAACCCTAACTTTCAAAGCAACCGCATCGATTTGATGCATAAACCTTATTTTAGTGGGAATCACAAAGCAACTGTTCAGACTTTATCAAAAATAACCAAAATTAGGGTTCTTTATAGCACAGAACATAAAATCAATAATTTCAATAATCTCATTTGAAAACCCAACAGCAAAAAGAAGGATTTCGTTACCTAATCGAGCTCTCTCTCGCGTATGCAGTGCTTTATCGTGTTTCGTTTTCAGAAAAGATGATTCAAGGCTCTTGAAACGATCGAATTTCATTTTCGTATCAAAAATGCTAAGAACGTGCGAAGAACGAACGAAGAACGCGAAGAACACGAAGAACGCGAAGAATGCCAAGACATATTTTCTCTTGAAATTTCGGCAGAGCTTCCCCTTATACGGGGTGATATTTCTAGGAAAATTTCAGCAGAGTTTCCCCTTATATCGGGACATATTTCTCGGAAAATTTCGGCAGAGTTTCCCATTATATTGGGACATATTTAAAAATAATAACGAAAAGAGTTTCCTCTATAAAATCAATCGTGAGGAAAACAACAACAAAACTGAAAGAATATACTCAAACAACAAGAGATAAAGAATCGGTAGACACCACGCATCTTAGGTGAGTGAATGTGTGACGAATCACAGGGTTCACTGACGTGCATAGCGGCCCGCACCTAAGTAGGGTATTACATAGATTTCTCCATCAAAATAACTATAAAAGCATAATTGAAAGAATAGAAACAGAAGCGATGGAGAACCGGTAGACGCCACTCGTCTTAGATGAGTGAATATGTGACGAATCATAGGGTTCACTGACGTGTATAGCCGCCCGCACCTAAGTAGGGTGTTGCACAGATTTCTCCTCGAACCACAACAGAAAACGAATCGTAAAGAAAGATGAATCAAGAACAAAACTTGGAAGAAAAGAGGATGAATTGAAAGCGTAGCTTACGTAGCAAACTAAGAGAGGATCATACCTTCCTCCTCCTCGTTCTCCCGGCAGCACTTCGCTAGCGCTCTTTCCCCGCCTCTCACTCCTCCTCCCGACCTCTCAACCCTATCCCTTGGGTGGTGGTGGTAGTGGAAATTGTAGAGAATGAATGGATAGGGGTTATTTATAGGCTCCAGAAAACCACTAATCATGGTTAGAAAACCATAGTTTAGACCTTAATCATGGTTTAGCGACCCATGGTTTTGGCCCATGGTTTTGGACAAAGCCTATCTCAAACTTGGCGCTTAAGTCAGAACATTCTAGATGATTCTGATTTGCTAATGACGCTTAATAAACACTAATCGTGATTAACTTTCACTAATCGCGATTTAACTTTCACGGCTTACGCTTATCTTTTGCTAACTATTGATTAGTGTTTGCTAATGATCATTAGCGGTTTTCAATCCGTCATTAGTTTCTTTAATCACACTTAATTAGTCTTAATGATAGTCATTATGGGTTAATTACTTCTTAACCCTCCTTACTTCTCTTTTTTCCGAAAATCATAACAAATCGAAACAAAGTCCGATTCACACGAAATAAATTCCGTTGGTTTTATCTTGACGAGTCGGATCTTATGATATAGGATCCGAGGGATGTCAAGTTCATAGCTTTACAAAAGGGGAGGTGGAGCTCTTACACGAATAGAGGGAAGGGAGCTAATGCCGATCTTTGCAAGGCCGGTGGTGGAAGACGTGAGAGATAGAGGGAAGCGACGAGTGGAGCGACGTGGGGGTGGCCGAGTCGGTGCAGTGGTGCGATGGTCAGTAAAGGAGGCGATGAGGAAGATACCTGAGGGAGAGGGTCTGAATGTCAGAGGACTTCGACCTGGAAGTGATAGGATGAAGGGACGTATGTGAGTAGAGCTCCAAGTTGAGCTCTCATTCTCGCTCAACACCACGGCGGCGGTGGAGCTCGGTGAGCTTCAAGAGCTCACAGCAGCAAAGGGATCCTCTGCTGGATCACGTCAGAGAAAGAGAGGGTAATCGCCACCACAGAAGGAAATGTTGTCACCAAGGACCTCCTAGGGGATCTCTCCTATTGCTCCACGAAGTGGCGGATGTCCATGGCGGCTGACATGCAAGGAGTTTTATAGGGAGGAGGTTGTAACGGTGGAGGAGGAGAGGGAGTCGATGTTACATACAAGAGGTGGAGGGGGGTTATAGGGTGTGGTCGTAATGGCCGGTGAAGAAGAAACGGCTGGGGAGGGGGTGGCGATGGCTGTTGAGGATTTGGGGGACACAAAGGAGGGTCATGTGCTAGACACATGACCCAGGACGGCTAGAGACAGAGAGTAGGGGTGTCACGTGGTATGCTCAGGGGATGCCACGTGTCACAAAAAAATCAAAAATAAAAGAGAAAGAAAATAAAAAAGAAATAGAAGGACACCTCGGATCGAAGAATTTCCTTCACGAAAGTTGTTCATCTCGATGAGATCTACGAATTTCATTAGGGATCGGGCGCAAAAGAGGTCATCTGCATAAGTGCTATTTTTTGTGGTTCTCCATGTGTATAGAAAACCGGCTTTGGGGGATTTTATAATTTTATGATTTTAAAATTGGATAAAAAATTTATAAAAAAATACGATAAAATAAACGACACTTAATTAAATATTAATCTAATTTTTTGCATTTTTAATAAATAAGAAAATATGGAAATAAAATAGAAGAAGGAAACAAGCAAATTTTGTAAAGACTCACAGAGGTTACTCGGACATAATCAGTTTCTTTGATTTCAGTCTTGATTTGGACTTGGATTTTTATGCAACTTGATAAAACTTTTATAAAAAGAACATAAATGAAGAATAAATGAAATCAAATAGGTTAATTATGTACATAAAAACCTAGGTCAAAATCGCAAAAGATAAAATATGCAAAAGAGACCCAAGACCCAACCTTCACATATGAGTTCTGAATTTAATGAAATTGATCTTGTTTTGAAGGTATTTAAAAATATAGTACTTTGAAAGTGAATAGACCGAAATTAGACACTGTATGAGGAAGATATGCACGTTTTTGTCCTTTTGATGTGAAATTAGGTTTTGGGTTTGTTTGTCACTTATTTGAGTTAGCAAATTTTTTATATTTTTCCTTTATTCTTTTTAGTAATATCTACACAATGTAATTGGTTTCAAGTCAATCAAAATTAGGATGAATTAATTGAAATTGAGAAAGTTAGTTGCTTTTTAGGTCAATTTACACTTGGATTTTTTATTCATGATTTTATGTAATTATGAATGATGAAATGCGAACATTATTTACATATGTATGAATGGTAATGATGCTATATTGATGATTAAATGCATATGTATTATGGGGACATAGCCTAATTGACCAATTTTAGCATGTTGAATTTGAGATTCATCGTACCCCTATACTTAAACCATGCTCGTCCCTGAGCATCAATGAATGAATGACTTAGTTGGATAAATCCCTGACTGTGCATGTGAATTTTCAAGGCTCAATTCATCGAAGACCCTTAATTTGAGTCATCCTAAAATTCTGGGCTTAACCATGCTTTAATCAAAAGGAATCTAACTTCTCTAATTATCAGACTCTCTATTTGTACCTAAGATATAAGGATATGACTTTTAGTGTCTTACATTCATGAGAATCGAGTCGAGATATCACCCAAGGTCCCAGTCCAGGCGACTCTCCTCTATACCTAATCCTCAACACTAGCGAATAAGTCAATTCTTGCATTCAATCCACCATCTCATTAGTTTATCAGACTTGAAAGTGTAGATGGATGGTCAGATGATGGAGGGTATAGGATTGTGTCAATTTTTCTCTCCCTCACATTGGAACAAGCGGCCTCTCGAGTGCATTATTTCTCAATATATATATATATGATTTGTTGATCAATGTGTCCGTTAAGAGAATTTGGAGTCCTCTACACTTGTTTTCCTGGGAGTACATAGGGGTATGCCTCTTTTGAGTATCTAAGATACCTTCGACACCCAGACTTGTATCATTATACGATGCAGAGCCCTTTTTTGGTGCTAGCCCGACTCCTTGGTCCTAATAGAGTTTGGTCCAAGTGGACACTTTGAACTGGTTGGGAGCGCTCACCTTTGGTGGAAGCTCATAGTATTTGTATTTGTAATGATTGAGCATTTCTTTGTATGAGAGAACTTCTCTCGAATTTTCATTTCATTGTTTGGCTAGCTCCAGTGCTTTTACCAAGAGTCGGTGCCCATACTGATCAGCTATTTAATTAGATTTCATCACACTCTGGCACATAGGTAGATATCAAACGATAGCATGCGAAGTTGTTCACATATTGTCTAAGGTTTTGCCGAGACTCAGGTTTCTTGAAGCCTTCATTAACTTTATCCCATCCTCGAGTATCATTAAATCGGATCTAAACTCGAATCTCCAGTCCTAGTTCCTCAAGAGATAACTCAACTCATCTTATAAATTATGTAGTTATGAAAGTGATGTGTTGATCATATTCTTTAGAAGATAGAGATGAAGAGTGCAATATAGCACTCAAATTCTCAAACTAGGAAAGTGTGGATTATTAAGTTCAAATATCCAAAAGACCAAGGCTGGCCAACTCAGTCTCTCAAGATATCAGAAATCCACTGTCTTCAATTCCTCAAGCCTTCAGTGATAGCGAATGTGTCAGGAATACACCAACCAAAGAATGTATGAAATGCATGACCATGAGTGATTTTGACTTTTTTAATGCAATAATGGATAAGGAACCATTTCATTTTTTATTTCTATTTTTTTGTGTTTTTATTTTTTATAAACATTTTTTATTTACATAAATAATTTAGTATAATATACATAATACATCTACTTGAACTCATACCCGATTTTAGATGAAAATAATTAAAGTACGAGCTATGGATAAAGTATGTATAATATATATAAACACACTCGCCTATACTTAGATTGTGCTATGTCCTCATGGCACAAAATGAAATGTAGACCAAGTTCGTACTAAGTATAGTTGGGCGAAAAAGATATGAAGTCGACGCATCCCCCCTATACTTAGACTTTTGAGGGACTAAGCATAGCATAAAAGCATAAATGAGGCCGTCAAGGGTGAGAAGAAATAATATAAGTGGAGAAATCATAATCTGTTCGATCCCCCTATACTTAGACTTATGTTAATCTAAATATAGAAAGTAATCACAGGTGGAGGACCACGAAGATGGATATACAGAAGAGTGACAGAATTTTTATGGAATAGATGGTTCATCCGGGTTGCTCGAGTCTTTCGTTTAACAAAGTGCCCTGAGGGAAGGAGATCTACTCAACTTGCACTAACTGCTCACTTGATTCGATAAAATGTTTAAGCGGTTGATCATTGACTACAGAAATTTGCATGTTGTCTGTGGTTTCTGAGATCTCGACACTTCCATTATTGTCCACCTCTCTCATGATGAAGGGTCCAATCCATTTGGATTTCAATTTGCCTTGGAAAATTTTCAATCTTGCATTAAACAACCATACTTTCTGCCCCGAGACAAATGTCTTTGTTCGGATGTTCTTATCGTGCCATTTCTTCACTCTGTCCTTGTAAATGGTGTTGCTTTTGTATGCATGATTTTTTATTTCTGATAGTTCGTTTGGATCCATATCTATGTTTTTCTTTCCTCGGCGATAGTTCCAATTGATCTTTTTGATTGCCCATTCTGATTTATGCACGAGTTTACAAGCAAATGACACAACTTTCCATATACCATTCAAAACGGGGAGGTACCTAATGGGGTCTTGTAAGCTGTCTGGTAAGCTCATAGAACTTGGTCCAGGAGTTGGGACCAGTTCTTCCTGACAAGACAGACTAGCTTCTTTAAAATTCCTTTGACCTCAATGTTTGACACCTCAGCCATGCCTTGGATTATGGATGGATGGTAAGGACTAGCAACACAGTGCTCGATGTTGTATTCCTTAGTCAACTTCTTCACCTCTCACTTGACATAGTGGCTACCCCCATAAGATATTAATACCTTAGGGATCCCAAACCTCGAAATAATATGATCTTTCAAAAACTTGCAGATGGTCTTGATGTGTGCCGCTTGAGTAGGGATAGCCTCCACCCATCTAGATAAATAGTCTACCACGAAAAGAATACAGTCAAATCCTTGACTATTAGGGAATAGGCCCATCAATGCCCCCATGCATCGAATACATCACAAATGATCACTGATTGCATAGGCATGACATCTTTGGGACCAATGGTCCCTTCCATTCTCTGATAGACCGGGTACGACCTGACAAAATTGAAGGCATCCTTAAACAAGGTCGGCCAATAAAATCCATATTGTAGTATCTTCTCAGCTATCCTCTTCCCGGAGTGATGTCTCCTGCCTCTAAGGTATGACAGAGATTGAGGACACTTTGGTATTCCTTCTGAGGAATACATCTCCTCCATATACAATTCGATCCTTCAAAGAAAAGGAATGGATCCTGCCAATGGTAGTGTCTGGCTTCCGACTTGAGCCGGTCGATTTTGTTCTTGGGCTAACTGGGGAACTTTCTTAGAGACAAGATAGTTAACCATGTCGGCATACCATGAGAGAGAGTCTATAGTATAAATTGACTCGTCTAGGAAGGATTCACAGATAGATTCAAAATCAGAGATTTTGTCTTGTTCGATCCGTAATAAATGATCAACCACCACATTCTTTACTCCAGGTTTACCTTTAATCTCCAAATCAAATTCCAGAATCAAGAGTATCCATCTGAGGAGACGTTCTTTTGCATCTTTTTTCGCCATTGAGAATCAGATGGCTAAGTGACCGGTGTATACTGTCACCTTAGACCCTATAATTATAGATCGAAATTTCTCCAAAGCAAAGGCCACTGCAAGCATTTCCATTTCTGTCACTGTATAATTTTTCTGAGCTGGATCTAAAATTTTGCTTGTGTAGTTAATAGCATACGGGTTCCATCTTTTCTTTGTCCCAACACAACCCCTACTGTGAAGTCTAAATCGTCTGTCATGATCTCGAAGGGAAGAGACCAGTTGGGGGATTGTAGGACGGGAGTCTCAATGTTCCTCTTTTTGAGAAGCTCAAAGACTTCGATACACTTATGATCTACAAGGAACCCAGTGTCTTTCCCTAAGAGCTCAATTAGCGGTCGGGCAATTTTTAAAATGTCCTTAATAAATCTCCTATAAAATATGGCATGCCTCGGAAAAGACCACACTTGTCTCATGTTGGTAGGTGGCTCGAGTTTCTTGATCACATCCACCTTGGTAGGGTCAACCTCTATTCCCTTCTTAGAGATGATGTGCCCCAACATGATTCCCTCTTTTACCATGAAATTGCTTTTCTATTAAGAGAGCACCAGATTCACTTCCCTATACTTTTCGGGGACTCGATCCAGGGGCAGTAGGCAATCATCGAATGAATCATCATGGACTGAGAAGTCGTCCATAAAGACTTCCTAGAAATTTCCAAACATTTCAACAAAAACCACAATCATGCACCGCTAAAAGGTGTCGGGGGCATTGCAGAGCCCAAAAGGCATGCGCTTGAATGCATAAGTATCGAAAGGACATGTAAAAGTAGTCTTTTCATGATCCTCTAAGGTGATGGCTACTTGTTTGTAGCCCGAGTACCTGTTCAAGAAACAGATGTATTCTCTTCCTGCCAATCTCTCCAAAATTTGATCAATAAAAGGCATCGGGAAGTGATCATTCTTCGTCACGACATTCAAGCGCCTGTAATCCACACAGACACGCCATGACATGGGTACCCGTGTCGAGATCTCCTCTCCCTCCTTATTGGTGATAATATGAAGTCCTGACTTTTTCAGGATGACGTGTAAAGGTGACACCCATTTGGAGTCTAAGATGGGATAAATTAAACCAGCCTTACACCATTTTTCGATCTTAGTCTTAACCACTTCCCGTAAATTTGGATACAACCTACGTTGGAATTCGCAGGAGGGTTTAGCATTACCCTCAAGGTAAATATGGTGTGAACAAAGGGTCGGGTTAATCCCTTGAAAATCCGATAATCTCCATCCTATAGCCTTGTGATTTTTCTCTAAAACTTTAAGCAGGCGGGTCTCCTGCTCTTCGGTCAGATGTGAACTAATGATGACCGGAAACTGTCCCTTATTTCCCGCAAGGAATGCACACTTAAGAGTAGGGGGCAATAGGTTCAGCTCGGGTAAATCTGTATCATTCACAAAAGCTGGCTCTATCATTGCTGATTCTGGTTGTGTTGTGGATGGTTTCTCACTCCAGGAATTTCCAGAAAGAGAATGGACTGACAGGTCTAGAGGGACCTCTGAGTCTCCAGGAGTGTAGGTTGATGCATGCATGAGATGGCAGATTAATTCATCAACAATGTCCTCTATAGATGAGAGTGACTCTATCATTGCGGTTGGGTTCTGTCTCCATGGCTCAATTGTTGCTTCTGTATTTTCTGCTTTAGGTTCTGAATTTTCAGATTCGGTGTTAGATTCGGTGTCAGGTCGTTGAAACCTAGTTTGCTTCATTTCAAGTTCAACTTCTCCAAACTGGATTCTCCCAGCTATGTAATCAAATAGAGCTCCTACGGTCCTAATGAATGGTTGCCCCAATATCATTTGAGAAACTTTCTAATTTCTAGGGAGATCTATGTCAATCATTGTGAAATCTATTGGATAATTTTGTTCCTCTATGTTGATGATAAATTTCTAATCTCCCCCTTAGGTCTCTTAGTTGATGAATCTGCGAATTGAAGTACAACTCTAGACTTCTTAAGAGAACCTAGATTTAGATGCTAATATAGAGTTGTGGGCATGAAATTGATGGAGGAGCCATCGTCTAACAGTGTTCGGTCAAACTTGATTCCATTGATCTGGCTTGTCACAAAGTGAGCACACATGTCTCTTTTCTTCCTTGGTAGCTCATTTTTTATCAGGCGAGATGTGGCAATAGAGAGTATGTGCTTCTTTGTTTGGATAGGGTTCATTTTGTTGGTCCTTGTTTATGTGCATCTTACCTTAAGATATTTTCTAAAAGCCGGATCTCTTTCTATCATCTCGTCTAAGGACAAAGTGACCTTGATGTTTTTTCTGTAGATGTGGGCCATCTCTTCATCATTTTTTTGATTTTTTATGTTTTTCTTCTTTCTAGTCGTAAGAGCACATAGGAAAGGAATTGACTCATGTTGATCAAAAACATCTCTTTTATTAAATAAGGGATTAAATGTATTTACAGAACTCGGACTGACGGAACCAAAAACAAGGAAATTAGCGGGCGACTGTTTTGGATGTCTTGGTGATGCATCTTCTTCAGACTTAGATTCTGACTCTCCAAGGTACTCAATGGTGCAGTGCTCGACGGGTGTGGGTGGGACTTCTTATTGTCCTTCTCATGCATATCTTCCTCTTCTTCCCCATGATTGTGTGAATTGGTAGACACTAGGGCTATGTCGCCATGTTCTTTCATTCGATCAGGCATGGTTCCGGTCTTTCTGATCCTAAGAGAAAAATGATATGTGTCATCATGCGAAATGATCTCATATTCAGGTAAAGAATATTCAGAGACTGATACCTGATTCCATCTGAGGCTGTTTGGATTAGCCTGGACTTGAGCTCGAATCACGAATTGGGGTATAATCAAGTCATCTCTCCATCAAAAGAGTCGAATGATGCTGATTCTCATATCATGAAGTTCGTTCAGCACTTGTTGGAGTTCGAGAGAGATCGAAGAAGAGGAAGACCCTTGGCCATGCTTAGCCTGAGGCTGCTGATACTGTCTGAATTAGCTATGATGGCCCTAGTGCTGATGTTGATGCTGTTAAGGCTGCGGGTTTGGATAACCCGGACGATACTGCTGATTATTGTTGATGTTGTTGTTGAGGCTGGTAAATGGGTTGAGATTGTGGTGAATGAGGGTTCAGAGTAGAGTTTAGCTCTGATTGGTTGATAGCATCCAATTTATACTTGACTCTGCTTATCTCCATGACTTGTGGAGGTTCCTCGTATATAGTTTGAGTGGAGGTTTCTTATGTTTGATGGGAAAAGACTTGATCTCCGCCCAATGGCTTTGTTTCCCTACCCCTTTCCCTTGAATGTAGTGAATTTGGTGTATGGGGGTCGAGGGTGAAGTATGGGCAAGTATCTGAATCTTAGATACCCTGTCACCCAATTCCTCCATTTGCTTAGGCAATTTAGTCAATTTCCCCATATCAGATGATTTATGGAGTTCGTCCACCTTCTTATAAATATGTTCGATTACAGTTAGCTTATCAGCTATTATTCCCATGTCGTCGTTCTGATCAATCAACAGATTATTTATAACTGACATTTATCGTCGGTCGTGCATTCCACACAAGGCGGGAACACAGTCGCTGAGTTGACTGACAAAAAATCCTGGTTAATCAACAATTAACCCACAATATGAATAAAGCAATTAAATCTCAAAAATGTAGAGTTAAAATTTATTATAACTCTACATGCAAATGTGTATAGCGTGTAAGCAAATGTAGAGGTCGAACATTGGGAGCAAACGGTTGGGGGCAAAAATGATTGCACAGAATTATTCAATCCTTTTCTTGTCCATGTTATTGTTTTTGTGGGTTGTTTATTTTAAATTATTTTATTTTATTTTTTTGATTTTATATTTTTATATTTGATTTTTAATTTTCTGATTTTATATTTTCTTTTATATTTTTATCTTTTTATATTTTCTTTTTATAAAAACAATATAGCCTATGTAAGGCTTTATTTACATAATACATAGAAATATATTTATAAATGCTACTAAATATAAACAAAATTTAGAAAATAATTTGTTTTGGGGTTTTTAATATTTTCCTAATGTTTTTTGTATTTTTAGAAATTTTTGTTAATTTTTATGTATTTTCAAAGTCAAAAATTTCCCAAATATGGGGTTAATAAATAATCTGAGAATTATTTGGGTTTTAAAAATAATAATTAAGTCCCAAAATTAACCAAATTAATTTTAATACATAACAAATAATATTTAGATAATTATAAAATAGAAAAACATATTTTTGGTATTTTTGAGGCATTTTTCTATTTTTGTTGGATTTTGGAGCTTTCTGATTTTTTTAATTTTATTTTTCTTATTTTTAAGTTTTTTTAATTTTTGGACTCAATAAATATCAAAATATACTACATATAATTTTTTTAGAATTTTTCATTACGTTTTTATATTTTTTGGTATTTTATAATTTAAATAGGGAAAAAATGTGCTCTATTTCATTTTTAATAAATAGGTTAAATGCAAAAAATGTCAATTAAAAATATGGCCATGAAAATAGATGACACGAAGCATTTATCCCTATTTTTGTGGATTTTTAGGAGTATAGTAGGTATTTCAATTAAATAGATAAAAAATACAAAAAATTAATGTCATGGCAAGGGCATAAGTACAAACAAAGTAAACATCAGGGGGCACAGTGCACATGTGCCTTAATAAAACAATATTTATTTAATTTTTATGAATCATTTTACAATATACCAAATTGCCAGGGGGCTCTATGCAAAATTATAACCTCACGTGGGACTATACGTGAGGCTGGGAAGGACCAAATTGTAATTACAATAAAGTACTGGGTCCACTTACAAAATTCCAAATTTTATTTACACGTAATATTTTATTACAATATCAAATAATAAATACAAAAAGTAGCTGGGAAGATATGCAATTTACCCCAAATTGTGCGCCGGCGGACGGTATAGATCTCTTCACTAAAACACGTGGCGACACCCGGTGGCGCGATGACGCTTCACCGCTGGATGGAGGAGATTAGATAGCTTGAAGGCGATCAATGGCTCGAACGTGGCTCGATCCAACGACAGACGATGCATCTAGAGTGGAGGCCTCCTCCCAAGCTTTGATCCGATGTAGCACGAGCGTCCGATCCTCCCACGAGCTACTGATGGTCCAAGAACATCTCTAGGGGCGCCTTGTATCGACTGGAGGACTCGATGAAGCCTAAGGGTCGCCAAAGCTCTCCAGCGAGGTCGGGGATGGAATGGGTGCCCAGTTACCTTTCATCTATGCAAAACTTGACCCTTGAGGGTCCTTTTTCCCTCCAGTCCTGCAAGGAAAAGTATGCACAACCACACGAAGGATCCAGGCCCAGGGGCCTTATTGGTCGGAAATGGATGATCGATGAAGTGGGATGTGGTCTCCAGCGACGGATGAAGGATGGAGACCTGAAGTCCAGATCCGAGGGGGATCAGGTTGTATGGGGGTGCCTGGGATTTAGGGAAATGGACGGGGAACGATGTGGAGGTGAAATGGTGGTCGGGGAACAAGCGGAAACAGTGGGTGGGTTCGTCGGAGCGGAGCTCCGACGAACTACGAATCTAGCTATTCTACCTAATTAACCAACTAAAACACATAATAAAATGTAGTAAATGAAACATGCGACTAATACTAAGCTAAATAAATGAAAGAGCGCAACTCTTACCTGGCCGGATAACCATGGAGCAGAGGTCGCCGACGACGGCGACCTTGGGTGCACCTCCTCCTCCGGGAGCTCCCATCCATCTCAGGGGACATCCATCTGTCACATGGATGCACACTAAGCTGAAATGGCGCAACTCTAGGGCTTGAAGATGGCCGAAAATGCAAGGAGGTCAGAGGTAGATTATTTATGAACATAAGTACGCACCATTATTGACCGGTCGATTGTGAAGAAATCAAGTTATGTATAGCTGATCAAAGAATCGGGTGTATATGTATAATGATGGTAGATCAGATCGTCTGAAGGAAGGGACAACGATGGATGGACGAATCAACCAGGAAAAATGGAGGAAAAGAGGGGGCAGACAGTTCTGATGTGCCAGGTCCTAGATGGGACAATTGACTAGAGGTCAACAGTCCGCGCGCCACCATTGGTCCGTGTAGGCACGCTACGCGACAAAACTACAATTTTTATTCGAAAAATAATTATTTAAAAATAGTAATGATTTTATTATTTTTTAGTATAAAATAATAATTGTTTATTATTTAGTATTTTATTATGATTTTTATTTATTTTTTGTTGTATTTTATTACAAGTTTATTTTTAATGGCTTATTTATAGGTATATTTACATGTATTTTGTACATTTTTATTTTTATTTTGTATATTTTATTTTATTATGTTATTCTTTTATTTTATTTATTTATAACTTATTTTTGTGAGTATAAATATATTTTTATTTTATTTTTATGATGTTATTTGTATACTTAAATAAATAGATATATATATTATGTATGTATATTTATAGGTGTTTTACCTATATTTTACGTATACTATTTTATTTTAATATATTTTAATGAGTTTTATTTTAGTTTTATATTTTTAATAGAATCTATATAATATTTACATTTTTAGAAAAACATAAAAGAACTAAAGAATAAAAGAATATATTCCCCTTTTATTTATATACATAGGTATTATGCCTATATAATTATATAGACTTATTTTATTTTTTATTTTCTTTTTGATTTTATTTCAATTTTAATATGCCCATATATTATAAATAATATTCACAAAATTATAAAAATATGAATGTGTAAAAATAATAAAAATAAATAAAATAAATATTTAATCGGTAGAATGTATAATAGGGGTCAAAAAACCAACTTCTATACAGTAACTCCAAAAAAATATAAAACCACCACCATTAAATAGCTCGTAAAAAGTTATATACAATTAGAGGTGATTTTGATATGTTTTGAGTTTTTTATTGAAAAGATATGGGTCTGTGAAGTTTGGTCTCTACTTTTTATTATGTGTATAAAAGGCACATTATTTATTCTTTTTGTACAAACTCAATTTTGTATTTTTATTTACATTATTATTTATAACTTTCATGTAGAACATTTCTTTATTTGATGAATAAATAATGAAGAATAAAATAGGTGCCAAAAATGTATAATTAATGAATAAATAAATGAGATATTTATTGTATTTTTTGTCCTTATCTCCCCCTACTTTATTCCTTGTCGACCAATTCCATTATGGACTTGGTCTTGGGGTTAGGGTCATAAAATATTTTCACTATTTTATTCCTTTTTCTTTTCTTCTCTTTATTCTATAATTTTGGCATTAAAAACCTTATTTTGTACACAAATAATAAAATAAATAATAAATGCTATTCTGCATAAATTAAGGATATTTTCATGCATTTTCTAGGGTTTTTAAGGCCAACATGATAGAATAAAGGTGATGAAATAGAGATTCATCAATTATTCACCATCTTCTTAGAGTCGGCTATGTAAGACTGGCGGGTGGTCTGTGCATGACTGGATTCTCGAACACCATGTAGACGGTGTCCTTATGGCAACCCATGTAGCTTCCTTCACATGATGCACTCGCTAACCCTTGGGTCTCAGGGTTCAGTCTACTGACAAGACTTTGGACTAGCATCATTTTGCTTGTCCCGTGCCCTAGGCATTTCTGGATTAGGTATGTGAACCTTTCCCAGGTTTCATCGAATGGCTCGCTCGGGTGTTGGGAGAAGCTCGTGAGCTTGATCCGCATCTGATTAGTTCTACTTACCGGGTAGAATTTCTTTAAGAATAGTGTCTTGAAAGTGGACCATGTGGTGACCACTTCCCTAAGGTTTTTCAGCCAGTAAGCCGTCTTATCAGTCAAGGCGAAGGGGATAATTCTCAACCTTATGTAGCCTTGACTAACCCTAGGGCGGCACATGTTGTCGCATACTAGCTTGAAGTCACAGAGGAAGGTATATGGTTCTTCATTATTATTCCCTCCGGACTTAGGCAACAATGCGAGGAAATGTGATTTGTGCTCGGACGCATCCTCGGGAGGTACCAGCCTCAACCAATTATAATCTTCATCTAATTCAAGGAGGTATGTATCTTCCATAGCAACTTCACCGCATTGCAGTTCTGCCATCTGTTCTCTAAGGAGTTCATTGTGTTGTTCGACAATAGTAGTTGTAGCCAAAAGTGCTCGAATAGGGTCATTATCGTTCTTGTCCTTCTTTGGAGGCCTCTTGATTTCTTCTTCACCTTCAGATGCACACAAATCTGAGTTAGGTTCATGCTTGAATGGTTTAGGGGTTCTGCCAAAGATGAAAGTTTCTATGGCAGATAGGGAGTAGGAGAGAGGGTTAGTCGGGGTCGACTAATCCCTATAGGTAAAGGGTGAACCATAGTTTGGAGAAAAAGGGTCGTCTCCATACCACGGGGTTTCGAGAAGAGGGTCATCTCAAAATCAAGGAGATGAGTTACTTGAGGAGCTTGGGGATTTGTTCTCAAAGTTCGAACAAAGAAATCCAGAAGAATCCATCTCGGATGAAAGGGGGTGGTTTGGGGGACAGAGAAATATTTAGGAGAGAGGATCCACGAGATGTACAATGTATATAAGACCCACACAAGACAAACACAAGTCAAACCCATCAATTCACCCACTCGACACTGGTGAAGACATGTCATGGCTTGGCTACTTATCTTTTTTATTTTAATTTTAAGTAATCAAACAATCTTGAAAATTAAGCGGAGATGTTAGGTGCTGAATTTTTTCACAGTGACTATCCCGAGTTCATACAACTAGTTGCATCTACTTTCAACCAGCTGATGAATCTTGTATTCATCATGGTAAAAACCAATTATGAAGCCCCTAATTTAAATAATTCAAAAAAATCACCAATAAATCACTATTTTTATCTTGTGCTATATTTGTATATAAACTGTGTATATGGCTTATATTCTGGCTATATTTATTGTATTTAATTACACCTTTTTTCCTTAATTTTAATCATCATTAAAAACCCGTAGAAATTAAGATTAAATAATTGTCTATAATTTCCCTAACCCTTAAAAGAACTAAAAAATGCAAAAAAAACCTCAAACCCCGAAATCGGTGTTTTTACCCTTTTAAAAATATCCCTCAAAAATATCTTTTGTACAAATGATCTCTTTTGGCTTTTTGTCCAACATGAAACTTGTAGATCTCATCGAGATCTACAACTTTCATGTTTTGACTTTTTCTTAATTTTGCATTTAACTATTTCTTTTAGATTTTTCTTTATTCTGATTGGGCCACATAGCACCCTTTGGGCCACCCATATGGCCCGCCTCTTCTCTTGACACCTGCCACCCTCCACAGCCATTCGATCCCCTTGGCCCTCCTTTTATTTCCATCGTTCCTCTCCCACTCAATCTCGGCCGCTCGATCTGATTCCAGATTAGATCACCATCGCTCACCTTTGCCTACATCTCATCCGCCAATTCCAAGCTTTGAAAGCCCGCTTCTCCGGAAAGGGTGGTGACAACATCCATCCCCTTCATGCTCGGCGAGATCCGAGGGTAGCCCTCGTTGCAGCATGCCACCGCGGTTGCTTGCTCTGGCTCATCGTTGAGCTCGTGCCTCCAGGTACACCACCGTCTTTTTATCCCTTCCACCCCCTTTTATTCCGTCGACCGACTTCGCCAACGCCGTCCATCACCGTCATCTCAAACCCTCCAACTCTGACTTTGCAAAGGTCGGAGCTCCGCTCCGATCCCTGGCCCTCGCATTTGGAGCTCTACTCCCTCCCACATTGTGCCATTCTTGTTGCTTGCAGGTACAACAGGACTTCACTCCGCCACCGCACGGCTGGGCTGCACCTTTGGCTAGGACACGCACCGGCCTTCACCTTCGACTGCCGCAGCAACTCCCTCCGCCCTCTGCCTTCATAGTTTGCTAGCTATATGTCTCCCTCTGTGTGCAGTCATTGCGCGCTGCGCGGCCTCCATCTGAGCCCCCACGGCCCTCCTGCTCACCACCATCCACACCACCGACGAACCGCCCTACGGCTCTCTACGTGTGTCCATGGCCCGTCAGCCGCACTTCCGTGCGTGACCACCGTCGCTCCGTTCTGCAGCTGCCTGCCCCAGTCAGCGCCCCTCCAACCGCCTCACGGTAGTGCCTCCACTCGTTCCGCGGAGCCCTCCACCTTCGCGCCACCGCTCACCTCAACCGTCACCAGCCGTGGGATCGGGGGATCCAACGACCAGAAAGCCACCACGTCATCTCCCTCGAACCCCTCCCATCCAATCTTGAAGGTCCCCCCCCCCGAAGCTCGTGTAACCTTCCACGTGGAGGAACTCGATTCCCACACCTCAAGGCTCGCGTCGATTAGAGCGCCACAAATTGCCACGTCGGCTCGGGCGTTTGAGCCTCTAGCCCCATCTGCCGAACTCTGCTTCGGTCCCGAACCACATGCCCCGTCACCAAGCCTCCAGGTCTGTCCAGATCGCACGTGCTATTTGAAGAAATTGCAATCAGGCCCCTGCGAGTTTCAGAAATTGGATAAACACCCCCCCCCCCCACCAGGGGTAAATTACATAGAAACCCTTCAAACTTTCAAAAATTACAGGTAAGTCCCCTAGGGACCTGTTTAACGAAAATTAGTTGTTTTTATTACATTTTAGTCCATGTTAGTTCATTCCATCGTATCATGCTCATTTGAACTCCGATTTTTACGCATAATATGTCATTTTGAAGCTATTTTAATGCTCTTTTATATTACGTATCTTGTGGACAGATCTGAGCCTATTTCTTGATGATTATTATCTGAGGAACATTTTGATTTATGAAGGCTTCTTCTTTACATATTTGTGCCTTTCTTAACTAAGAAAATCATTGACGTTATTTTTAGGAGATTGTGTGCGAGGACCTGAATTTATTTGAATCTCTTATACTAATATTCTTGAGGATTTAATCCTTGTAGGGGCTAATTCGAAGATAAATTCATTTAACTCCCTATTAATTTGTCTGATCGACGATTAATTTTGAGGAGCAAATTACAGGGAATTCTGACAGGATTATTTATTGATCAATCTCTTGGCATACAACCTGAATTTGATTGAAAACTCATTTCTTGAATATCTCTTTCGATCTGTGATTATCTTTCGAGGATTAATTGATAAATATAATTGAGTATTGAATCTTATAATTCATAGATCCAGTGCTTTATTCTCTCTTTTTATTTCTTTGCATCTTCATCATTGCATCGCATTTCTTTTCATTTATTTTCAACGTAGAAACTAACTTAGCAATTTAATTAATTATTTAATTTAGTTTAAAACCATGCAACTAAAAATCATCTTTCCCTGTGTTCGACCTTGGTAGACTTACCAAGTATAAATATTCCACAACATTCAAAGATTGTGGTTTTTGTTGAACCAAATTTGCCTCTGATACTACTACAATTATCGATTAATAAAGAGACGCCACGCTCATAAAATGGCATCGTTGCCGGAGACACGACTCACTTTTATTTATTCATCAAATTTTGACATATTTTTTGTGTTGAATATTTTCAAAATTTACAGGTCTTTTCATCATGCATTTTTTGCATCATTTTCTGCTGATTATTTTCCTCATTATTTTTCTAACATTCTCTTTCGTGGCAGGACCAATGAAGATCGAGGATGCTTGATCTCCATGAAGGCATGAAGTTGGGAATTTCCACTGAGAAGGCAGCAAAAGAAATGATGGAGAATTCAGGGAGAGATTAGTCACTGTGTCATACGTTTTCATGTTGTAAAAAAAGTGTTGCATGTGCATTTTTAGTGGTCCTCATTAGACGGTTCGTGTGATGTAAAAAAAGGAAAGAAAAAGGGAAAAATAGATCACTAAATGATCTACACCCCTCCCCCCCCCACACACTTGCACATAAACATCCCCCCCCCCCCCGCGCGTGCACATATCCATTGTATATTCACATAATCACCCCCACCCCTCTCATCTTCCCCTGAATCATCTGTAAAAACTCAACCCTCCCATCTCCTTGTATCTCTGTATAGATGCTCCTCCTAACCAGATCGCCCCCAAACTTAGGCTAATTTAGCTTAAGTATAGGGGGACCCGACTCATTCATCCCTCCCTCTCTGAGTCTTCTTATACTTAGGTCAATTTTTGATCTAAGTATATGGGACCCTCTCCCTCAGTTCTGCTCTATCTCCCTATATTTAACCGAGCCATGGCTTCACATTACTTGTGCTATGAGGACATAGCAAAAGTTAAATATAGGGGGGTATACCGTATATTATTGTATATACACTTTAGCCATAGCTCATGTTTTTAAATTTTTTGAAAATTCTTTTTGGGCTTGATTCAAGTTGACTTGTAAACTGAGTTTTGTAAACATTCATGTAAAAACTTTTTCTTAAAATTGAGGGATTATTTTTTTTGTTTTGTACAAATTAAATTTTTGTAAAAATTAAATTTTTATAAAATCAACCTTTTCAAAAACTCTATAAAATCTGAAAAATTAAAAATCCTTTTCCTAGGTAAAGACTATGACTACTAGGGTTAAAAATGAGTAACTACTCTCAATGAGGGAACTTCGGTCTCCCTAGCAGAGTGGGTGGTTGACGGGTCCGCAAAAGCCGCATTAAGAAGTTGTTTTTATCGTTCGTGTGTGAAATTAATAAAGTCGTTCGTTGTAGGCGGCAATCGGAAACAGTCAAGAAATAACCACAAAATAATGATTCAATTTTAATTTCGTGGTTTATGTTTATTTTACTTGGGCAAGTCCCAAGGTCGATCACAAGGAGGCAAAGGAACAACCTAGAGTTTGTCTATCAAATTTCGTGTTCGGTTTTCAAGGCGGTTTTTTTTTGGAATTTTTCAATGCAAGATGAGATGCAGAATGCAAGTTCGGCCTATTTTAGGGACTAAGATGTAAACTTCAATCAAACGATGTCCGAAAAATACGAAACTTGGCCACAATGTAAATGATGATGAAATGAGTGCACTGTAATTTTTTTGGGATTTTTAGATGCGATATGAATTTTTTATGAATTTTTCAATGCGAACAAATTAATTTTCAATATTTAATTTTAATAAATATTAAACCTACTTATTTTCGAGAACTAAAATTATCTAAGATCTATTACTAGGTAATGGATCTTAGAAAAATCCTAGACCTCAAAAATGTGGGATTTAATACATATTAAAAATAAAATAGTGAAATATGCAAAATGATTTTTACAGAGTAAAATATGCATGCAAATGCAATGATTTTAGGGCACAATGTTAATCAAAGTAATCTCTACGATATTTGATTTTTGGGGAATTTTTGGAACAACGGTTAATCAATTAAAAAATTCAGAGCACAGACTGGGTAAACTTCGCAACTTTCTACAAAAAAATGATTATTAATTAACCATTAATTAGAAAAAAATATCCACAGCATGTCAAAATGTAGAGAATTACATGAGGAACACAGTGCTATTTTTAAATAAATAAAATGATGTAATGTAAAGGTCTATAATGGATGACAAAGACAGGGGTATAGATGCAAACAGAACAAATAAATAAAATAAAAATAATGCAGGGGAGACCTACTGTTAATTACCTATACAAGAAGGAGTATGTCTGCAATTTTCCCACGAGACACGTGCAATGCACGTGCCTCTGGCTGGAGGGAACCTCTGCGTGAATATGGGGGTCTTCGGGGTCTTTTGCGAAATTTGGCCCGAGGTCACGTGCGAACCACGTGACCTAGGGCTGACGTTCTGCTGACGTACCCCCGGGCGCACGTGCCTCGCACGTGCGCGGGGGGGTCTCGGGTCGGAGCCCCGGCGCACGGTGGATGGAGGCGAAGGCGGGCCGGACCTTGGCGTAGCAGGTGGCGGAGGTGCTCGTGGCGGAGGTCGTCGGGGAAGATGGAGCCTTGGTGGCGAAGGTGCTCTGATGGCCGGTGGAGAACGTCGGTCGGTGGAGTCGCAGCTGGAGATGTCGACGGTCGGAGCGAGGCGGCTGGCGGTGGTTGCTGAGGCGCAGCAGTCGTCGACGGTGGCCGGTGAAGAGGGCGGAGATGACGAAGGCGTTGAAGCAGAGTTGGAGTCGTTGACGAAGAAACTTGCTCGACGAGAAGCTCGGCAGGTGTAGATGATGGAGCGGCGAAGTTCCTGGCGATCGAAGGAGATGAAGCGGCTGGCGGAGAGGTTGAAGATGGAGGTCGTCGGAGTAGTTGGCCCGACGGCTAGCCGGAGCAGATGCGAGACGGCGGAGCTCGCCGTGGACCGCAACGAGGGAGGAGTCCCTCGGACCTCGTCGAAGGAGGGCGCTCGGAGCTGTCACCTCCGAGCGTCGTCGCTATCGGCGGATGGTTGGGCTCTGGGTTGGCGAGGTACCTTTATAGGCGAGGGAGGCGGCCGGTGGTTGCGGAAGACGCGGGGGGGCGGTGCGGAGGAGAGGGTCAACGGCGGAGAGAAGGGGAACCGTTGGCGAGGAGGTTGGCGGAGATAACGGGGGGAGGCGGCGGCGGTTTCGGGACGACGGGGGAGGATGACGCACAGGCAGCCGTTCGATCGCTCGTTGATCGAACGGCTGGGGGGAAGCCACGTGGCGCTTAATGAGAAAGGGGACGGATGGGGCGAGGCACGTGCGGAGCACGTGCCTAGAGGCACGTGCGTGGCTTTTTAATTTTTTTTTATAAAAATGATATTTAATAAAGCTCAAAAACCTCTGACACGTGGCGGCCTCTGGGGCAGCCACGTGTCAGCACCAGATAATTCGAATATAAAATGTTTTGTAAAATCAAAAAGAAATAGCAAATGACATCGGATCGAAAAAGTTCCTTCACGAAAAATGCTCGTCTCGACGAGATCTAAACCAAATTCGGTCAAATGTAAAAAGTGAATTTTTGGGGTATCCCATGCACATAGAATACCTTGATTTTTGGTTTTCTAATTTTTTTGTCATTTTTAATCACGATAAAAATCCGGAAAAATATGGGAAAATCAAAGATAAATAAAAGACACCTTAATCTAATTTTTTTGGATTTTTAGTGATAAAGAAAATATTTACACAGGTCAAAAGCCGCGAAAATATACAAAGTACAAAAGAGGCCCAAAAACCCAACTTTCACATACGAGCTCCGATTCACTTGAACTTGGTCTTGTTTTGAAGGTAATTGAATGTGTATTAGTTCAAAAGTGAGTAGGATCAAATCGGACACTTGATGAAGAAGATATGGGGCTTTTAGTCCGAAAATTCTGAAACTAGGGTTTGGGTTTTTGGTCCACTTAACAGGGTTAGTGAATTTTTTGTATTTTTCATTTATTTTTGTTAGTGATGTGTACACAGTGGATGTGGTTTTGGGTTATGCGGTGTCAGCATGGAGGAGTGAAGAATAGGGAAAGTTAGGCTATTTACAGGTCATTTTTGGCTTGGATTTTTGGCTTCTTATTTTATGCATAAATTAATGCTAAAATGCGATTCTTATGAAATCATGTCTGAATGCTAATTATGAGAAATAAATGCAGAAATGCAATTGATTTTGAGGGACTTTAGCCTAATTAATGAGACTTAGAGTGATGAATCCGTGATTCATCATCCCCCTATACTTAAACCATGCTCGTCCCTGAGCATCAGAAAGAAATGCCATGAAGTGAAATGAGACTGGGTTCCATACCAAGACCATGAACTGAAGGTGAAAGTGAAACTAAACTCGACCTTTGGATTAATAATGTGGCGGAACTTCTGTGAGACTTAGAATTTTTAAAATCAACAGTCCTCAAGTTCTACATATCATTGGCACAGTTTCAACTCAGAAGTCATCTTAGATCAATCCTCTTCCCAAAGTATACCCTATGAACATTGAATAACCGACTCGTGTGTGTGAGGGGTTTTAGCTCTTCCCATTCAGAATGCCAGACTACCATGCTCCTCTCCTCTCCAATAACTCGTCCTCGGGGAGTCAGGTATTTCCTTCTAAGGTCTGTCGCGCTGTGTTCACAATCGAATGAGGGAGAAGTCAGAAGAAAGAGAAAAGAACTGGAGGGTGACCAGTGTAGTCATCTCTCCTTGTGAAGCTGGCCAGTGTAGCCGAGTCTCCACCAAGATCTGCAGGTTTTTGAAGCTTGGACCTTTTTGGTCGGATTTTTATTTGGTAGAATGCTTCTATGTATTTGGAATTTTTGGTGATTCTGCTTGGATCTTGTTGTGCCCCTACGGATATAGAATCTTTTTGTTCCGTACATTTTTTTGGGGTCTTAGAAAAAATTGTGCCCAGCCGTCGATCCCTTTTTCGAAGCTTTATTTCAACCTGTACTCCGGTCTTTAGATTTCCACGCTACCAGAAAAGAAACTCACACAGTCTTCCAACATCCTGTCTGGGTTGAGCTAAGTGCATAGTGCGAGAGTGCGAATTAATTCCCTATTCCAGAGTGGTACCTAGAATGAAGAGACCAGGTTAGACACTAAGAGTCAAACGCTGCACATTGTTATGTAGAACTTAAAGAATTAAGTCAAAAGACCTGAAGTTCTTAAAATCCTATTTCTCGGTGAAGTTCCTCTGAAAATTAGGTGGATTAAGGTCAAGCCTAGCCCACTCTCGATTTCTGCTCATAACTCGGTTCAGAACCCAATGACTTTTCACATATGCAAATGCATGTGATGTTGGATGAAGTGCGGGTGTGTGAAATGCAGACACAAATTTTTTTTTTTGACATTTTATGCAAGGGAGTTTTTTTTTTGCAGAAAATGAAATAAGAAGCTTTCTCCCTTTTTTTTCAAAAATTTTGGTTAGGTCAGTGTTAGTAGTAAAACTCTCTTTTCTTTGTGTGTGTGTTTGTTTGGGGTTTTTTTTTCTTTTTAAGTTAGTACCCACCCCGTAAATACATATAGACTTACGCAAAAGTACGAGATATGGGTAAAATATATACATAGTATATATACAGCCCCCCCTATACTTAGCGAGTGCTATGTCCTCAGAGCACAAGAAGCGTAAAGAAGACATAGCTCGGGCTAAGCGTAAGGGAGTGAAAAGATAAAAAGAAAAATGAAGCGGTCTGGAGAGTATATACAGGTGGATGTCGGTTCCCCCTATACTTAGGCTCTGGACAGCCTAAGTATGGAAGAAGGGTGGAAATGGAGCGATCAGGAGTCAGGAGAAGAATGATATATACAGATGGCATCGGTCCCCCCCCTATACTTAGGCCTTGGCCTAAGTAGAGGAAGAAGCTGTACAAGGAAACTGATGTGGTCGGGAGGGAGGGTGGGTAGCCGATGATTAAGGCGGTTTTCGGCTGATCTTTTTATGAGCCTGTGGTGGGAGATCGTAGTGATGATTCGGCGATGAGGCATATGATTCCCCACTACAATCAGTGTCATCCTCAGAAAAATCATGATGGATAATAGATGAAGTGTTTGAGTCAGATGAAAGATATCCATCATCAGAGTTATCCTCAGAGGAGTAGTATTTGAAAGTGGACATACTCCAAGTTTGCATATCTTTTTGTTTCTTTAATTGTTTCCTCAGAATTCGTTCCTTCTTGGGGTCAATCAATTTGTACTCAGATGATAGCTCAGAAGCACCGGTCTCAGTCAGCTCATACGAAAGAATTCCAGTGTACTTGAAGAGTGCAGGAGCATCAGCTTTGGATGAGTAGAAGTTAGGAACGGGAGTTATCCAACGGGGATTGAATTTTGGATCCTTACGAAGATATGGCTTTAGGGCTGCCGAACAGACTTCACTCATGTAAACCATCTTTTCCGGACCTGATGAGGGATCATCAACTGATTCCTCTTCCGAAAGGTCAAAGGTGACTCTCTTTTTATTTCGTCGTGAAGGCGTCGGTTCATTCGAATATCCAGATGAATAGCCATTAGAATTTTCCTTGGTTGGTGTTTGGTCTGCGTGCTTTCTCTTAGTCTCCCGAATGTTTGAGCACTCTCGATTTGGGATGATTTGGTCAAGATATTCAGAGAATGTTGCTCCGGGGTGTGACCATGCATATGTCTCAGGATCGTAGTAGAAAGATTTGTCTATTTTGAGATCCTCGGGGATTTGAATATTGGGGAGAGTCTCTGCATGTTCTTTCTCCATTGATTCGATGTTGGTGCATTCCTGAGTCGAGTTGATGTAATCCATGTAGTCAGAGTAGGTTGACCCAGGGTGTGCCCATGCATAAGTCTCCGGATCGTATGATTCATATACATGATTTTCCCTGGTGAGAGCGGCTAGGAATGGAGCAGGGGGGAGATTTTCTAAACCAATAGTCTTATCAACAACCGCTATCTCAGGTGTGGCTGCGGGGTAGGGCTCTTCTACCGCTTCATGGTTACGGTTGTCGGGGACTTCGTGGGTTGCCTCAGGCGATCGTGGTTCCTCAAAGACCTGGTCAGATCTATGTGCTTCCAATGCTGTGAAATTGATTTCCCGGGTCTCACAATCAATACTCGCCTTGGCCAATGCCAAGAATGGCTTTCCGAGAATGATTGGAGACTGGGTGAATTATCCTTGATGCTCAATATCAATGATTGTGAATTCTACTTTGAGCGGAGCACCTTGGAATTTCATGATGACAGAAATGGTTCCTCTCGGCCGTTTTATCGATCGGTCCGCCAATTGAATGATCTCTCGTATCTTTCGAATCGGTCCGAGTTTGAGTTCATGGAATACAGAGGTCGGGAGGATATTAATTGGTGAATCGTCATCAATCCGAGCATGGGTGAAAATTATGTCTTTGAGTACACATTCAAATCTGGGCAACCGCTTCACTATGCGGCTCTTGGTTTTTCTCCTCAACACCAAGGAGGAGGCCATTGACAATATATGTCTCTCGGTTTTTGTTCGAATCCTGCCCGATTTCTTCATCGTTAATTTGTCCAATACAAATCCTTTAAGATCGGGGAAGTGTTCAATGGCCTGTAAAAAGGGAAGTTCAAAAATTAATTTCTTTCCTAATGCTTCCCGTACAGTTGGATCCAAATTCCTCAGATCGTCTTCAGTCTCAATTTTTATGAAATTTTCTAAATTTTCAATTTTTTTGTGGTTTTCAAATATTTCTATTTTTTTGGTATTTTCTGGGTGGTGTGTGGGTGTGGGGTGTTCTTCAGATGGGCTCTGGAGTTCAGGGTGAGGGTCAATGACATAGTCAGTTTCAGAATTGTCCATAGGTCCCTGAACATTCGCAAAATTTTCAATCTTAGATCCAATCATTTCCTCATTCATTTTTATATCCGAGCTACCCGAGATTAATCGATCGGCAAGTTCTTGAAGTTTATCCTCCATTAAATCAAATTTCTTATTTATCCTCAAAATATTCTCCAAAATCTCTTCTTGGCCAAGTATGAGAGCAGTTGGGGTATGTTTTTGTAATTCAATGTCCTCTTCCATTTTTCTATATGTACTAGGAGAGGGATCTCTGGAAATATCCGATGTACGATCATCATTTTCTGAAAGTATCTCCTCAATAATCATGGAAGGTGGCTGCTCATATGGTCTAGGTAAGTGGAGTTGGTCCAAGGAGAGTTGTGATCTTTTGTGGTCGGCCCAATCCTCGGTATGAGTGAAGAGGGGGTTATTATGTTCAATCCAAGGTAATGATTTTTCTTTGGTGTTCAAGAATGATGGAAGAGGTGAAGAAGTGTTCAATTCGATCATGTGATTTTCTTCTCCCATGAATGATGGATTGACATTTATCGAATATGAGGGGTGAATTGTATGATCAATGTAAAGAGGATTAAATGAAGAAGTAGAGCCCTCAATCATTTCTTGGTTTGTCTGCTCTGAATACAAAGGGTTGTCATTCATGAAATAGGTCAGATTAGCAGAAGAAGATGGATTTATTGGTGGTTGAGGGGGAGCTGTTTTGGGTCTAACCGATACGAATTCATTTTCATAGTATAGCTCTGATGGATTCTCGGATAAACGTTCGGCTATTTTTGAAAGAGCGGAAAGGAATGAGGGGTTGGGTCTGCAAGAATTATTGGACAAGAATTTCATGGTGAATTTTAAATCAAGAGAGGCGAGAGATGATTGCACGGGATAGTCAAGAGAAATCAAATGTGCGGCTATTGATCTTGAAATCGGTTCACGCACACCAATGCAAACACAATTCAAACCCCGGATTCACCAACTCACACAATGAGGCCGTAAGAGTTCGGCTATTATCTTTTCAATTTTAGTTGGTGATAAATTCAATCTTGCAAGCCGTTTAAACGAGCTGTTAGGTTTGGAGCTGGGCTCTATCCTAGTGTGCGTCTCTCTCCTCGCTACAAGATAAAATCAAACAATGTCGGGGTTGCTCTCCCGCAAAAATTCTTGATTTTATGGGTTATTTTGAAATCGGCTATATTTAGCAGTCCCAATTTTATTGAGGCGATCACTGAAGAATTTAGATGATCACAAATGCACGTCTACCGTCCAGTCCCAATTTCCTTTAGACTTATGTGATAAAACAAGAGAGAAGAATTCGGGAAAAGCCGATGCACGCGGAAAACTATGATGAATGCTCAGTTAGAAGACTTACAGTGCCTCCTCGCAATCTCCATGTGGGATGCAATACAGAATTGAAAATTTATACTAAATGCGTGCGAGCCGATGAAAACCGCACCTAAGCAGAAAGTTCTATTAGCGGGAAGAATTGAGTTGAATTTGACTAAGTCGAACGATCTAAGGTGCGTCTCAGTTAAAGTGCAGTGTGGCTTAAGATCCTACGAGCACGATCAAAAATAAAATGCTCTAAGAGCCGTATGTGCAGGTCTATCCTAATCGCCACTCAAGTCGGACCCCACCCTCTCCGGAGAGTGAAACAGGCCACGACACACCACAAATAAAGTTCAAGGTCTTTTTTACACACGCGAGAGTCCAAACGGACACCGCTATAAATGAGCAGAAATTAAAAGTGCAGAAATTAAAAACCTAGACTCTACTCTCTCTCACGACTCGACTCGATCTTAAATTAATTGCGGTTTCTTCGGGTGCCGGTGAAGATGCGTCGGTTCCTTGAAAAACCGCTCCACGTGCGCCGGGTACCTCGCAAGAAAAATAAGAGAGATGGGTGTAAGAGAGTGACTCAGAATAAAAATAAAATAAATGAAATAAATGCTGAAAAATAAATACAAGAAATAAAATGGGATTTACAGTGAAAAAATTTGGGGGTCAGACTACCCGAATTCGGAAAACCGAACAAAAATTTTCAAAACAAAAACTAAGCCGTTTGCCTCCCCGGCAACGGCGCCATCTGACGGGTCCGCAAAAGCCGCATTAAGAAGTTGTTTTTATCGTTCGTGTGTGAAATTAATAAAGTCGTTCGTTGTAGGCGGCAATCGGAAATAGTCAAGAAATAACCACAAAATAATGATTCAATTTTAATTTTGTGGTTTATGTTTATTTTACTTGGGCAAGTCCCAAGGTCGATCACAAGGAGGCAAAGGAACAACCTAGAGTTTGTCTATCAAATTTCGTGTTCGGTTTTCAAGACGGTTTTTTTTGGAATTTTTCAATGCAAGATGAGATGCAGAATGCAAGTTCGGCCTATTTTAGGGACTAAGATGTAAATTTCAATCAAACGATGTCCGAAAAATACGAAACTTGGCCACAATGTAAATGATGATGAAATGAGTGCACTGTAATTTTTTTTGGGATTTTTAGATGCGATATGATTTTTTATGAATTTTTCAATGCGAACAAATTAATTTTCAATATTTAATTTTAATAAATATTAAACCTACTTATTTTCGAGAACTAAAATTATCTAAGATCTATTACTAGGTAATGGATCTTAGAAAAATCCTAGACCTCAAAAATGTGGGATTTAATACCTATTAAAAATAAAATAGTGAAATATGCAAAATGATTTTTACAGAGTAAAATATGCATGCAAATGCAATGATTTTTGGGACAATGTTAATCAAAGTAATCTCTACGATATTTGATTTTTGGGGAATTTTTGGAACAACGGTTAATCAATTAAACAATTCAGAGCACAGACTGGGTAAACTTCGCAATTTTCTACAAAAAAATGATTATTAATTAACCATTAATTAGAAAAATATCCACAGCATGTCAAAATGTAGAGAATTACATGAGGAACACAGTGCTATTTTTAAATAAATAAAATGATGTAATGTAAAGGTCTATAATGGATGACAAAGACAGGGGTACAGATGCAAACAGAACAAATAAATAAAATAAAAATAATGCAGGGGAGACCTACTGTTAATTACCTATACAAGAAGGAGTATGTCTGCAATTTTCCCACGAGACACGTGCAATGCACGTGCCTCTGGCTGGAGGGAACCTCTGCGTGAATATGGGGGTCTTCGGGGTCTTTTGCGAAATTTGGCCCGAGGTCACGTGCGAACCACGTGACCTAGGGCTGACGTTC
This sequence comes from Ottelia alismoides, assembly GCA_037367405.1. Taxonomy (NCBI): domain Eukaryota; kingdom Viridiplantae; phylum Streptophyta; class Magnoliopsida; order Alismatales; family Hydrocharitaceae; genus Ottelia; species Ottelia alismoides. The sequence continues at coordinate 108,267 of JAZKJV010010142.1, forward strand.
TGCTGACGTACCCCCGGGCGCACGTGCCTCGCACGTGCGCGGGGGGGTCTCGGGTCGGAGCCCCGGCGTACGGTGGATGGAGGCGAAGGCGGGCCGGACCTTGGCGTAGCAGGTGGCAGAGGTGCTCGTGGCGGAGGTCGTCGGGGAAGATGGAGCCTTGGTGGCGAAGGTGCTCTGATGGCCGGTGGAGAACGTCGGTCGGTGGAGTCGCAGCTGGAGATGTCGACGGTCGGAGCGAGGCGGCTGGCGGTGGTTGCTGAGGCGCAGCAGTCGTCGACGGTGGCCGGTGAAGAGGGCGGAGATGACGAAGGCGTTGAAGCAGAGTTGGAGTCGTTGACGAAGAAACTTGCTCGACGAGAAGCTCGGCAGGTGTAGATGATGGAGCGGCAAAGTTCCTGGCGATCGAAGGAGATGAAGCGGCTGGCGGAGAGGTTGAAGATGGAGGTCGTCGGAGTAGTTGGCTCGACGGCTAGCCGGAGCAGATGCGAGACGGCGGAGCTCGCCGTGGACCGCAACGAGGGAGGAGGCCCTCGGACCTCGTCGAAGGAGGGCGCTCGGAGCTGTCACCTCCGAGCGTCGTCGCTATCGGCGGATGGTTGGGCTCTGGGTTAGCGAGGTACCTTTATAGGCGAGGGAGGCGGCCGGTGGTTGCGGAAGACGCGGGGGGCCGGTGCGGAGGAGAGGGTCAACGGCGGAGAGAAGGGGAACCGTTGGCGAGGAGGTTGGCGGAGATAACGGGGGGAGGCGGCGGTGGTTTCGAGACGACGGGGGAGGATGACGCACAGGCAGCCGTTCGATCGCTCGTTGATCGAACGGCTGGGGGGAAGCCACGTGGCGCTTAATGAGAAAGGGGACGGATGGGGCGAGGCACGTGCGGAGCACGTGCCTGGAAGCACGTGCGTGGCTTTTTAATTTTTTTTTATAAAAACGATATCTAATAAAGCTCAAAAACCTCTGACACGTGGCGGCCTCTGGGGCTGCCACGTGTCAGCACCAGATAATTCGAATATAAAATGTTTTGTAAAATCAAAAAGAAATAGCAAATGACCTCAGATCGAAAAATTTCCTTCACGAAAAATGCTCGTCTCGACGAGATCTACAACTTTTATGAAGACATCAAAACCAAATTCGGTCAAATGTAAAAAATGAATTTTTGGTGTATCCCATGTACATAGAATACCTTGATTTTTGGTTTTCTAATTTTTTTGTCATTTTTAATCACGATAAAAATCCGGAAAAATATGGGAAAATCAAAGATAAATAAAAGACACCTTAATCTAATTTTTTTGGATTTTTAGTGATAAAGAAAATATTTACACAGGTCAAAAGCCGCGAAAATATACAAAGTACAAAAGAGGCCCAAAAACCCAACTTTCACATACGAGCTCCGATTCACTTGAACTTGGTCTTGTTTTGAAGGTAATTGAATGTGTATTAGTTCAAAAGTGAGTAGGATCAAATCGGACACTGGATGAAGAAGATATGGGGCTTTTAGTCCGAAAATCCTGAAACCAGGGTTTGGGTTTTTGGTCCACTTAACAGGGTTAGTGAATTTTTTGTATTTTTCATTTATTTTTGTTAGTGATGTGTACACAGTGGATGTGGTTTTGGCTTATGCGGTGTCAGCATGGAGGAGTGAAAAATAGGGAAAGTTAGGCTATTTACAGGTCATTTTTGGCTTGGATTTTTGGCTTCTTATTTTATGCATAAATTAATGCTAAATGCGATTCTTATGAAATCATGTCTGAATGCTAATTATGAGAAATAAATGCAGAAATGCAATTGATTTTGAGGGACTTTAGCCTAATTAATGAGACTTAGAGTGATGAATCCGTGATTCATCAGTGGTTTAGATATTGTATATGTCTCTGTCCTCAAGTAACACGGGTCCATCTAACAGTCCGCACTTACACCCATATTGGCTAATAGTAGACACAACTATTCATACGAGCCTGGGCCAGTCATTGTCTTTAAGAGGATTTTAAAAAAATGAAAAATGAAAATCCATAAAAATTTGCAAAAGATAAAAATCACAAAATTCACTAACAAGGAGTTGTTGTATTCCTGACACATTCACTCAAGGCTTGAGGATTTGAGGACACTTGATTTCTTTGATCTTGAGAGTCTGAGTTAACATGCTTTAGTCATTAGGTTTTTTAAGCTTAATTATCCACACTTCCCTGGTTTGAAAGATTTGAGCGCTATATTGCACTCTTCATCTCTACCTTCTAAAGAATATAATCAGCACAACACATACACAACTGCATGATTGATGAGATGAATTGAATTATCACTTGAGGAACTAAGACTAGAGATTTGAGTTTAGACCCGATATAATGATGCTCGAGGATGGGATAAAGTTAATGAAGGCTTCAAGAAACCTGAGTGTCAGTAAAACCCTAGCCAGTATGTGAACAAGTTCATATGTTATCTCTTTGATATTTACCTATGTGCCAGGGCGTGATGAAACTTAATTTAATTGTTGATCAGTGTGCAGCAACTTTAGGTAAGAGTAGTGGAGCTAGGCAAAAAGAAAAAAAGAAAGAAAGAAATATTCAAAGAAAAGCTCTATCCTCCAAAAGTCAAATTACAAATGAGCTTCCACCAATGGCAAGCGCTCCCAACCATTTTCTAAGTTTCCACCTGGACCAAGCACTAATTAGGACCAAGGAGTCGGGCTAGCACCATAAAAGGGCTCTGCATCGCATAATGATACAAGTCTGGGTGTCGAAGGTATATTAGATATTCATAAGAGACACACTCCGGTTTACTCCCGGAAAACCAAGTGCAGACGACTCTGAATTCTCTTGATGGACACACTGATCAACAAGTTAAAAATACATGTGTTGAGTAATAAGGCACTCTAGAGGCCCCTTGTTCCAAGACGAGGGAGAGAAAAATAGACACAATCCTATGCTCTCCATCATCTGGCCATCCATATACATTTTCAAGTCTGACAAACTAAAGAGACAGTAGACTGAAGCAGGAATAGACTTATTCCCCAGTGTTGAGGATTGGTCTTGAGGAGAGTCTCATGTACTGGAACTTCTAGTATGCCTCGACTCGACTCTCATGAAATGCAGTCCACTAAATGTCATATCTTTATATTATATGTACAAAAAAGAGTCTGATAATTAAAGAAGTTGGATTCCTTCTGTCTAGTGCATGGTTGAGCCCAAAAATTCAGGATCACTTAAATTCAGGATCTTCAAAAAATTGAGCCTATAAACATCCATACGTACTGGCACGAATTAATTCGACTCCTTAGTTCTTTATATGCTAAAGGACAAGCATGTTTTAAGTATAGGGTATGATGAATCTCATATTCATCATGCTAAAAACCAATTATTAAGCCCCTAGCTTAAATAATTCAATAAAAATCAGTGATAAATCACTATTTTTATCTTATGCTATATTGTATATAAACTGCATTTATTTGCTTATATTCTGTATATATTTATTGTATTTAATTACACCCCTTTTCCTTGTTTTTAATCCTCATTAAAAATTTGTAGAAATTAAGATTAAATAATTGTCTATAAGTTCCCTAACCCTTAAAAGAACTAAAAAATACATAAAAATCTCAAAACCCAAAATTGGTCTTTTTACCCCTTTAAAAATACCCCTAAAAAATATCTTTTGTAAAACTGACCTCTTTTGGCTTTTTGTCCAACATGAAACTTGTACATCTCATCGAGATCTAAAACTTTCATGTTTTAACTTTTTCTTAATTTTGCTTCTAATTATTTCTTTTAGATTTTTCTTTATTTTTACATTTTTCGAATTTTTTGATTGGGCCACGTGGCACCCTTTGGGCCACCCACGGGCCCCACCTATTCTCCTGCCACCTGCCACCCTCCACAGCCATCCGATCCCCCTGGCCCTCCTTCCATATCCACCGTTCCTCCTCCACTCGCTCCCAGTCGCTCGATCCGATCCGAGATCAGATCACAACCGCTCGCCTCCGCCCACATCTCATTCGCCAATTCGAAGCTTTGAAGGCCCCTTCTCCAAAAAGGGTAGTGACAACACCCATCCCCTTCACACTCAGCGAGATCTGAGTAGTCCTTATTGCAGCACGCCACCGCGACTGCTCGCTCCGGTTCACCGTTGAGCTCGTGCCTCCAGGTACATCTTCGTCTTTTTATCCCTTCCACCTCCTTTTATTCCGCAGACCGACTTCGCCAACGTCGCCCCTCGTCGTCATCTCAGACCCTCCAACTCCAACCTTGCAAAGGTCGGAGCTCCGCTCTGATCCCTGGCCCTTGCATTTGGAGCTATGCTCCCTCCCTCCTTGTGCCCTTCTTGTTGCTTACAGGTACAACAGGACTTCACTCCACTGCTGCACGCATGGGCTGCACCTTTGACTGGGACACGCATCGGCCTTCACTTTCGACCATCGTAGCAACTCCCTCTGCCCTCCGCCTTCTCAGTTCACTAACTGCAGGTCTCCCTTCGCACGCAGCCGTTGCGCATTATGCAACCTCCATCTGTGCCCCATGGCCCTCCTGCTCACCACCGTCCATGCCACCAACAAAGAACCGCCACCCTATGCCTCTCCGTGCGCGACCGTGGGATGTCAACCGCACCGCCGAACGTGACCATCGTCGCTCCTTTTTGCAGCTACCCGCCCCCATCAGTGCCCCTCCAGCCACCTCGTGGCGGTGCCTCCGCCCGTTCTGAGGAGCCAACCTCCACCTTCACGCTACCGCTTGCCTCAACCATCACCAATCGTGGGATCGAGGGACCCAACGGCCAGAAAGCCACCACGTCATCTCCCCCGAACCTCCCATCCAAGCCTGGAGGTTTGCCACCCCCCGAAGCTCGTGTAACCTTCCACGTGGAGTCTCGGCACCCACGTCTCAAGGCTCGCGTCGATCAGAGCGCCAGACATTGCCATATCAGCTCGGGCGTCTGAGCCTTTAGCCCTGTCTATTGAACCTTCACTTCGGTCCCAAACCACAAGCCTGCGTCACCCAAGCCTCCAGGTCCGTCCAGACCGTACGTGTGTAGCACATGCTATTTGGAAAAAATGCAATCAGGTCCCCGCGAATGTTAGAAATTGCATAAACACCCTGCCTGAGGTAAATTACAGAGGAACCTTTCTGACTTTTAGAAATTGTAGATAAATCCCTCAGGGACCCATCTGAAAGAAAAATAATTGTTGTTATTACATTTTAGTCCATGTTAGTTCATTTCATCATATCTTGCTCATTTGAACTCCGATTTTTACGTATAATATGTTGTTTTGAAGCTATTTTAATGCTCTTTTATATTACATATCTTGTGGACAAATGTGAGCATATTTATTGATGATTATTATCTGAAGATCATTTTGATTTATGCATGCTTCTTCTTGACATATTTGTGCCTTTCTTAACTAAGAAGATCATTGACGTTATTTGCAGGGGATTACATGCGAGGACATGAATTTATTTGAATCTCTTATACTAATATTCTTGAGGATTTAATCCTTGTTGGGCTTCGTAGATAAATTCATTTAACTCCCTGTTAATTTATCTGATCAATGATTAATTTTGAGGAGCAAATTACATGGAATTCTGACATGATTATTTAATTATCAATCTCTTGGTCTGCAGCTTGAATTTGATTGAAAACTCATTTCTTGAATCTCTCTTTCGATCAATGATTATCTTTCGAGTATTAATTGATAATTTTAATTGAGGATTGAATCTTATGATTCACATATCCAGTGCTTTATTCTTTCTTTTTATTTCATTGCATCGTATTTCTTTTCATCTATTTTCGACACAGGAATTAACTTAGCAATTTAATTAATGATTTAATTTAGTTTAAAACCACGCAACTAAAAATCACCTTTCCCTGTGTTCGATCTTGGTAGACTTGCCCAGTATAAACATTCCACAACATTCAAAGATTGTGACTTTTGATCGATTGTCTTTTGCCTCCTACAATTATCGATTAATAAAGAGGTGAATTCCGTGTTCATCACTAGTATAAGTGTAAGTACGCGGACCATAAAAATACGTTTACCTGTTACTTGAGGGCGGAGTCTTGCACGGTGTCCTCTAAACCACCCACCCTTCTAAGGGAAGTATGGACCGTAGTATGACTACCCATGTTCCCTCACTGAGAAGTAGCTAGCTGTTTCTAAAAATAGTAGTTTGAATGAAAATTTCAAAGTTTTGACTCTACCCTAAGTGTGTGATCTGGTCCTTACAAACCATGAGTAGCTTTCTCTCCACCAGAAACAAGGGTTGATTTTATGTCAATTTTATTTACATTCGTCTTGATTAGCAATCCCGATTTTAGATTAGGGTTATCACTTTAGTTTTATCTGAGCATAAAAATATCACGCCTAATGAGCAATCCCAATTCCTTTAATTCCTAAGTTGTATGAAGAGGGAGAATCGAAAAAGCCAATGCAAGCGTAAATCAACGATGTGTACTTAAGAAGGAGACTTACAGTGATTCCTCGCCTTCTTCTTGTAGGATGCAATATAAGGAATTTAAAATTACACTAAATGATATGTACATAGGAAAAACGTCCCAGACAGATAGTTCTATTAGCGAGAAGAATGGATTTCAATTTTTGGCTAAGTAGAATGATCTGTAATGCGTATAATTAGTGGAAAATGTGTGGACTAAAAATTATGAGAACAAGTAAAAATAACTAAGCTAGCATATATGTGCTTAATTCCTACGCCAATCAAGTCGGGTCCCAACCATATAGAAGGCGTTGAAACAGATTCGACGCACCACAAAAAAGTCCATTCCGAATTATTGTAAATTATCAAGGTTCAAAGGGATAACGACCCTGTGAGTAATGCATAAAATAAAACTATTCTAAGCTCTCTCTCTCACACACAAAATTAAAATTCAGTCTTCATCTTCATAGATCCTAGATTTTCTATCCAAAGTTCGCTCCAGGCTATTTATCTGCGAAGAGAGAAATTGTGGTTAGTATCGGTAGAGAGAGAAGTATAAAATAAAATATAGAAAATAAAATGCAAAAGAAAGAGAAAAATGCCACAGAAATTATTTTCACAAAATCAACTATAGAAAATAATTTAAACCCTAAAAATATGTCATTCCCCGACAACGGTGTCATTTGATGAACGCGAAAAATGCCTCTTTAATAGTCGTTAATTGTAGTATAAGAGACGGAATTTGGTCAATCAAAAACCACAATCTTTGAATGTTGTGGAGAATTTTTACTTGACAAGATACCAAGATCGAACATAGGGAACATACTATTTCTAGTTGTGTGGTTTTAAATTAATTTAAATAATTAATTAAATATTGTGTTAATTTCTGTGTCAGAAAATAAAGAGGAATGTGAAGATGGAAATGCAATGCAAAGCTATCGAAAGTAAACCGAGAGAATAATGAAGCGTATGATTTGTGATTTATAATTTAAATACAATAAGAAGTTGATCACTTAATCCTCGAAATTAATCACAGAACTACATAAATAACTCAAGAAATATTCATCAATTAGGTTACATGCAAGACCTTATAATGTGAATAATGCAACAAATCTGTCCCGCAATACAGAGGTCAATGATAGTTTGATCTAAAAGGATTTGACCTTTAGATTCCCAGTACTTTAATCCTCGATGATAATAAACTTTAATCTCCTCAAGTATAATAGAAATTTATATATAAGAAAATGACCCTCAACAGTAGATCAAATTCCTTGAAATTAATAATGACATGATTAGTCACCTTGAAATTCCTCAAGTAAAATATAAGGAATGAAATTAATTTCCCCTCCTCAAATATGCCCTTGCAAAGATGAATCTCTCTAATAATAATCCACAATAATCAAAATAGGATTGATCAAATTAAAATCTTCACTAGAATCCCTGTAAAATAAATCATTAATTTTTTCAATGAAAATATGGCACAAATATGTCATAATTTAGCATGCATTGATCAGATTGAATCTCAAACAATCATCATCAATAGATGTCCGCTAATCCACAAAATATAGAATATGATAGAGCATTCAACAAGCTTCAAAACGACATATTGTGCGTAAAAATCGGAGTTCAAATGAGCAAGATATGATAAAATAGAGATCCATGGACTAAAATGTATAAAAATATATCTTTTCTTCTCAAAAACGTCCTTCGAGGACTTATATGTAAATATCAAAAGTCAAAGGGAGCCCGATGTAATTTTCCCAATATACGCATGTGTGGGGCACGTGACTGGGGCGTAGGGACCTCTCTGGTATTTCTTGGAAGTAGGGGCATGGATGCAATTTTTCCCACAGGGACCTATGCTTGGGCTTCTTCATAATATTATGCAAATGCAGGGGGCAAATGACATTTCACCCCACCCACACGTGCTTCTCACGTGCTGAGGGAGGGTGGCTACAAGGTTGAGGCCTGGGATCTCCCAAAGCAATACGTGGCAGATACATGTGCTTTGGGAGACCAAAGCGGAGGTGTGGTCGTTGTGGAGGCTCGGATAGAACCTTGGTGGACCCTAGCCTCGAGGCATGGGCGGATGCTCGGGTGGGGGATGTCGTGGTGGCTCACAGGTCGTTGGATCCTCTGATCCAACTACCAGTGACAGTCGAGGCGAGTAGGGGAGCTGATTGGCTGTGCTCAGTCAAGGGTGAATCAGAGGGCAGCGGTGAGGCGAAAGGGGCTCAAGCTCGACCAACACACGACCAAGCATTTACGGAGCAGTTGTATCGCAGAGGCGATGAGGGCAGAGCATGAAGGCGGAGCTCACTCTGTGGAGCACGAGCAGAGGCAGGTGGCGATGATGTTATCGAGCAGTGAAGAGCGATACTGATGGAGCTATCGCATCTTGCCCCTGCGGGTGAGGGCGGTGACTCATCCTGTAGAGGTCAGCCCCAAGAAAAGGGTAAGGGGAGGTAGAGTTCCTACGAGAATGGAGGGAAGGGAGCTAATCCCGACCTTTGCAAGGCCAATGGTGGAAGACATGAGAGATAGAAGGGAAGTGGCGAGGGGAATGACACGGGGGTGGTCAAGTTTGTGCAGTGGTGCGGTGGTCAGGAAATAGGGCTATGAGGAAGATACCTGAGGGAGAGGGTCTGAAGGTCAGAGGACTTCGACCTGGAAGTGATAGGATGAAGGGATGCTTGTGACTAGAGCTCCAAGTCGAGATCTCGTTCTCGCTCAACACCACGACGATGGCGAAGCTTAGTGAGCTTCAAGAGCTCGCAACTGGAAAGGGTGCCTCCGCTGGATCACGTCGGAGAAAGAGAAGGTAATCGCCATCGTGGAAGGACCTGCTGTCACCAAGGACCTCCTGGTGGTTCTCTCCTATTGCTCCACAAAGTGGCGGATGTCCATGGCGGCTGGTGTGCGAGGATTTTTATAGGGTGGAGGTTGTAACAGCGGGGGAGGTGAGGGAGTCGACATTACATGCAGGAGGTAGAGGGGGGTTACAGGGCACGACTGTAATGGTCGGTGAAGGAGAAACGGCTGGGGAGGGTCGGCGATGGTTGTTGGGGATTTAGGGGAGATGAAGGAGGGTCACGTGCTAGACACGTGATTCGGAGGCGGCTAGAGAGCGAGAGTATAGGGGTGCCACGTGGTATGCCCAGGGGTTGCCACATGTCACCCCAAAAAAATTCAAAAATAAAAGAGAAAGAAATAAAAAATAGAAGGAGATATCGGATCGAAAAATCTCCTTCACAAAAGTTGTTTGTCTCAATGAGATCTACAACTTTCATAAAGGGTCAGGAGCAAAAGAGGTCATCCGTAGAAAGTGGTATTTTTGGTGGTTCTCCATGTGTATAGAAAACCGACTTTTGGTGGTTTTGTTTTTTTTGTGATTTTAAAATTGGATAAAAATTCTATAAAAATATGATAAAATAAAAGACACTTAATTATACAGTTTTTTAATAAATAAGAAATTAGGGGAATAAAATAGAAGTAGGAAACAAACGAATTTTGTACGGACTCACAGAGGTTAATCGGACATAGTCAGTTTCTTTGATTTCATTCTTGATTTGGATTTGGATTTTTATGTAATTTGATAAAACATTCATCGAAGAACACAAATGAAGAAGAAATGAAATCAAATGGGTTAATCATGTACATAAAAACCCAGATCAAAATCACAAAAAGATAAAATACGCAAAAGATGCCAAAAACTCAACTTCACATATGAGCTCCGAAATTTATGAAATTGATCTTGTTTTGATATTTGAAAATGGAGTGCTTTAAAAGTGAGTAGACCAAAACCGGACACTGTATGAGGAAGATATGCATGTTTTATTCGTCTGATGTGAAATTAGGTTTTAGGTTTATTTGTCACTTATTTAAGTTAGCAATTTTTTGTATTTTTCTTTTATTCTTTTTAGTAATGTATACACAATGGAAGTAGTTTCAGGTCAATCGGAATTAGGATGAATTAATTGAAAATTGGGAAAGTTAGCTGCTTTTCAGGTTAATTTACATTTGAATTTTTGGTTCCTGATTTTATGTAATTATACATGATGAAATGTGAGCATTATTTACACGTGTATGGATGCTAATGATGTTATACTGATGATTAAATGCATACAGATTTTGAGGAACATATCCTAATTGACCAATTTTAGCATGTTGAATCTGAGATTCATCAGACACCTCATACTTTGTGCCCAAGGTAACATTCACGTGTCTGCTCGATAGAGTTTAATGCTAAGTACCATAGTCGGTAATTTACATCTCGCGTCCACAAGTGGAGTTAAGACTTATATATCATTTGATGTTGTCTACATTAATTAGTGTTACAAGTGTTAACAACATGAGGGAAGTTCCAAGATGTGATTTATGAAAGAGGAGAACAACCGCTCTCTTGTCTATGGAGAAAAATAAAGATAGTTTCAATGACCTAGTCCTTATTTATGATTTGTTATTAGTAGATTGATTACCCAAATTCGAGGAAAGATCAATGATAACTTAAGGACTTTTACCCAATGACACAATCATGATTTAATGAATTTACAATCAGTACCTCGCCCATGGCATGTGCCATTGTGGACCTTCACCAATGGGTAATGGACTTGGGTAGATCATGATGATTTTTCCCATATGAATAAATAACTACATTATTGAATTCACCCATTGGGTGTGTACCCTGATGTGAGATACGATATGCCTTATAGAGCTTCGCTCCCTAATGAGTATGCACATACTTGTACACTTTTTTTCTACATTTATATTCATGATTAGTGTTAACACTGTTATTAGGACATTGCTCATAATGTTTTCCTTTTGTGTGGATCCAACAAGTGTTTTAGAGCAACCACAACAATAACGGTCATGGTTGGTTGGATAGAGCTTCGCTATTGTTGATTTTCATCAAACATGATGCGTACTTTTGTTCAATTTGTTTTTGTTTCAGTTGTAATTTAGATAGACTATGGTTGAGAGGTACATGTACATTATACACATATTTTATAGCTTTTTTATGCATGTATATATCTTGTGGACATGAACTATAATGAGAATGAATGCTGCAATTTATTTCCATCACATTTCTTCCTTTGTTTATTCTCCTGCAATCACATGTTTCAAATGTGGATCTAACAGATGTGAAGCAGGCGTGGAGTATCATAATTCTTGGGATTGATGTCCCATTGAGGCAGGGTGCCACATGTTATAAAGTTGTCTTGTATGGATAAAATGAAAAAAGATAGTGGTTCAAGTCGTCTTAATTATTTTTTGATTTTTTTCTAAATGGATGAAGTAGACGAATGGGGGATTAATTGGGAGTAAAAAGGAGGCATCATATAAAAGATTTTAAAATCAATGACAATCATAAGCATAACAAGTAATTAAAAGTAGTCAACAACAACCAATCTTGAAACTACTAAGGTGGATTGCATCCTCGTAGCATTTGTTATTGTTTTGTAAACATAAGTACATGAGTGATGGAGGATGTGATGGAGGGTATGCTATTTGATTGACTAAAACGATTAATTATAGGGTTTTTCTTTGTTTTTCTTAACAAATTGATTGACTTGATGAGTTTTCATCAACTTTCCTTTTCTTTTCATTACGTCGAAGAAACTTGGTATTTCCCACATTTAACCATCAACAACAGATGAAAGTAACAGAAGTAGATTGTTTATTTCTTCTAAGTCTTTTTTCTTTCTAAACATATTTTCTTAAATTTTAAAATAATTTATTTCTATATTCATTCAATTAGGGATGCATCCAATCTTATTTGTTACTTTTCTTTGTACCATAGGTTCATTAAAACTGGCCAGCGAATAATGATATTTCTTTATTCATTTTCGTCACTTTTCATGGACCATAAAAATTAATTTTCTTCACTTTATTGAAAATGAAATACTCTTTAATGCATTCCAAAAGAGAAACTCATGTGAATTCTCTAAAATAGATTCTAAACTAACTAACATGAATAACTTATTTGAATAGCAGCCTTTTATGAGATCTAGCAAGACGATTACCTGCATTAGCTAAGTAGAATATATGCAATAAATCAAGTCCTTAGCTTATGTATTAATTTCACCAAACATCTATTTATATGATTATATCATTGAGTATTTATAAGGCATAACTCCATTTTATACACTAATATGCTTGCATGTAATACGTGTATATGTACGTGTGTGTGTCTTTGTAGACAACTACAATCATTCATTTTTTGTAGCTACTATGCTCGTAGAAGTAAATACTGTAAATGCACCAAACGTTGGGAAATATTCATGCACCCCAAAGAGCCAACTATACGATAGAAATCTTAGGAGGATTTTAGTAATCCAAAGGGGTCGTAATATTACCCTCGCCTTATATATTCTTCTATATTCTTTTTTGACTTTCTTGGAGGATTGATACTTCTCCTGAAAGAAAAACTATTAAATTATCGAGAAATTGCATTTGAGAATATTAGATAGCACTAATCCACTATTCATAATCAAATAGTTATATCTACTCTGATGGGAAACCTCTATTATTATACTCTTCGTTTGACACCAAATAGACCATAAAAGACCATTCGAAACTATCTTATACACAAAATAGAATGCCTCGTTACCTGACTTCTTAGCACCTTATCTCTTTGAAAAGAGAACAATCATCATAATGGACCATCAATTCCCATAACTAGATTATTGTTGATATACGACCGACTAGCTCTATCGACTATGCCCTTGATGTATAATGGTGGCAATGAAGCACGAGGCTGAGAAAAAGGCAAGGCCTTCTTCTTATCCAAGATTTAGTGTGCTGAAACTTTCTTAGATCGTCTTGTCTTTCTCAGAGATGAGCCCAATAATATTATCCTAAGAAATATATATTTGTAAAATCAAATATCCTCGTATTAAATCAAATACCCCTTCAATATAGCTACAGTTGAAAGAAAATACTCTCCACTCTAAATAAATACCCATATATATATATATATATATATAAGCTTTACAAGGAAAACGAATAGAGTGATTTTACATAGTTTATATAGTTGAAGAGGCCTAGTGCTAACATGATCTACTTCCTCTCGCTCTATTTCTTCTCCAGCATCTCCTGTGAATTATCATAGTTCTTGAAGACTAAACAAAGTCTTTCATGGCTTTTAAATCGTCATTGAGACCTAGACCCTTGAGCTCCTTCAAATGCTGACTTTGGTTGACGAATCTTCATGCTTCTCTTCTCCGTCTCTATGTGCTAGTCCACAACCACATAGATTGGTGGAAGCCTACCCTTCTCATCTATGGTGTAGGCCACTAAAGAACCAATAAATTACTTAGATATGCAGAAATCCTTCTGAATGAACTACGCATGTCATTCCATAAGGCTAAGGCATTTACTGTAAGAATGTTAGTTTGTATATCTATTATAAAAAAGTCCCCAGTTATAATCAATTCTATTTATAGGGGGATACCCTTTTAATGACCATATGACAAAGTCTTCAAATTTGGTAAAGTTCAACCCGTTTAAATATATATGACTGGCAACATGTTCATGTGATTGATCGGACTAAAAGACATATGTGTCCGGGCGCACCATTCTTTTTCTCAGATTCAAAGCAAAGCACAAAATTTGATTAAATCGAAGAGGAAGGTAGCAGCCATAGAGAAGTGGGGTGAAATCAATGGTATGCTTTATGATTTTCAAGCTCTTAGTCCTATGAGAGAATAAACCTAAACATATATATTTTTAAGGATGGGATCTCGTGCCAATGGGATGCAGTATGGAGATCTAGAAGTCAGTCTTGCACATCCATTCCCTTAGGTCCATCACCCATCCCGAGACATCTCCAAATGGTATGATAAGGGACATATATCCTAGGATGATTCCGTTTTACATAGATGAGCAACATAGACTAGATTATAGGGCACCAATGGGAAAAGGCATGACACTTGTCGACAAGGTCCTCTTTCTCTTCCCATATCTTTGATTCTTGGTTAACCCATTATATGTATTGAACAATTGAGATCCCGAGGAGATGCACGAAGCTAGTATGCTTTTTAGGTGAGAGGAAGGTAGACTTTAGTTAATATCAAAGCGAGCAGAGTACAACAACAAAGCCTTTTCCCACAATTAAGTAGGGTCGTCTACATGGATTCTTTGCCTCCATTCAGATTTATCTGGGGTCAATCTCAGGCTTATGTCTACAAAACTAAGATCCCTTCGTATAGTCTCTTTCCAACACTTATTGGGCAGTCCTCGCCCTCTCTTAGCCGGCTCAACATCCCAACACTAGCATCTCCTAACTGGTGCATCCGTTGATCTTCTTTGCAAATGATCAAACCATCTTAAGCGGTTTTCTCGCATCTTATCCTCGATAGGAGCTACACCAACTTTCTTTCTGATTGCATCATTCCGAATCTGATATTTACGTGTGTGTCCAAACATCCACCTTGGCATTTTCATTTCTGCTATAGCCATTCTCTGCACATGTCTATGGTTCACAAGCCAACATTCATATCCATAAAGCATAGCAGGTCTCACGACTGCTTTGTAAAACTTTCCTTTAATTTTTAAAGGAATTTTCTTATCACGGAGAACAACAGAGACTCCTCTCCACTTTAGCAAGCCTGTGTTTATTCTATTAGCAACATCTCCATCAACTTCCCCATCCTGTTGCAAAATAGATCCCATATATATAAAAGAATATTGCTTCCGAATGTTATTGTCACCGATCTTCACCCCAATTCCTTCATCGTTGCTTCTATCAAAGGTGCACTCCATATATTCCATATTATCCCTACTGATACGAAATCTTTTAGTCTCTAATGCATGTCTCCAGACCTCAAGCTTCTCATTTACTCCATCTCTAGTCTCGTCAATCAACATGATATCATCAACAAATAACATAGACCAAGGTAACTCATCTTGAATGTGACTTGTCAACTCGTCCATAATCAAAGTAAAAATAAATGGACTCAAATATGAACCTTGATGTAAACCAATATTGGTGTCAAAATAGTCAGTCTTCCCAGACGAGGTCCTTACACAAGATAAAACCCTATCATACATGTCCTTTATGAGGTTAATGTATAGGCCATGTACTTGTCTCTTCTCCAAAACTCTCCACAATATCTCTCGTGGGACATAATTATAAGCCTTCTCCAAATCAATAAAGATCATATGGAGGTTCTTCCTTTTAACTCTATAAATCTCCATTGTTCTCCTCAGCAAATGAATGACTTCAATAGTTGAGCGACCTAGTATGAATCTGAATTGATTTTCTTTTACGTTGGAAACTTTCTTCAGGCTTCTTCCGATCACACGTTTCCACATTTTCATAGTGTGACTCATCAGCTTGATACCTCTGTAATTTGAACAATTTTGAATGTCTCCTTTATTCTTATAAAGAGGCACCACGATACTCCTCCTCCAATCTTCAGGAATTTTCTTGTTTCGCCAAAAAACATTGAAAAGATTTGTAAGCCACGTCAAATCATGCTCACCTAAAACTCTCCATACTTCTACAGAGTTGTCATCCGGTCCTACACCTTTCCCAGATCTCATAACCTTCAAAGCATCCTCTACTTCCATTCTTTGTATTCGTCTATAGCTTGCACTATTCACGTACTTTTCACTACTAACTAGATCAACCAAAGTGATCTCTCTATTTCCTTCCCCAATGAAAAGTTTATGGAAGTACTGCTCCCATCTAGTCTATATGTTCTTCATAGTAACAAGCACGCGACCTTACTCGTCCTTAATGCATCTCACTTAAGAATGGTCTTTGGTCTTTCTTTCTCTTGCTTTGGCCAACCTGAATATATCCTTCTGGCCCTCCTTAGAGTCGAGATTTTTACAAAAAACTTTATAAGCTTTTGACTTAGCTTCACTTACAGCCTTCTTTGCTTCCTTCTTCGCTATTTTGTAGTTTGTGACATTCCTGTTGTTCTATCCTTAGACACAGCTTTAAAGCATGCTCTTTTTATTTTTGGCTTCTCTTGCAACCCTTCACTCCACCATCAAGCCTCCTTTTGACCTAGAACTCCTCCCTTCGACTCACCCAACATCTCTTTAGCTACCTTTTGGATACACGATGTTACTGTCTCCCACATCTCGTTTGCACTTCCGCTACAATCTCAAGATAAGTCTTCCAAAACATTCTCCCTGAAGCTCGATTTCTTCAGTGGAAGATTCCACCATCTAGTACTAGTGATCTTAGGAACCCTCCTTTTCTTTACCAACCCTTTCAATTGCACATCCAAGACTAACAAGCGATGTTGGGTTGTTAAACTCTCTCCCAAGATTACTTTGCAGTCTTTACAACACAACCGATCTCTTCTCCTCAACGCATAGTAATCTATCTGTGTTCTAGTTGGCCCACTCTTATAAGGAATTAAATGCTCCTCCCTCTTCTTGAAGAGAGTGTTTGCTATGAAAAGATCATATGTCGTTACAAAATCCAAAATGACTTTTCCCTCTTCATTTCTATCCCCAAAACCATGTCCTCCATGAACACTAGCATACCCTGAAGCATCTTTCCTACATATCCACTAAGATCTCCACCTATGCAAATTATCTCTCTTTGTGGGATTCCTTGTAAAATCTTATCCAGATCCTCCCAAAAAGCTTGTTTAATCCTTTCATCTAAACCAATTTGCGATGCATAAACTGAGATGATATTCAGAATTTCTTCTTCAAGCACCATTTTTAACAAAATAATCCGATCTCCGAATCTTTGCACCTCAACCATGCAATCCTTCAAATCCTTATGAACAACCACTCCAACACCTTTTCTACCCTTATCTTTACATGAGTATCAAAGTTTAAAGCATGTCTTCTTGATCTCCCTTGCTTTCTCTCCAACCCATTTAGTCTCTTGAAGACATAGAATATGAATCTATATTCTTTCCATCGTATCCACTATCTCCATGAGTTTTATAGTTAAAAGTGCCAATATTCCAACTACCAATCCGTAATTTCCTTTGCAATATCTTTTGGACTAACTTCTTTACTCGCATGTGCCCAATATGCGAGAATCCTTGTAAATTTTGGACTGCATTCAGGCGGTGATGTAGTGGAACTAGCTTAATTACCCGCATGCGTTCCTCATGCGAGAACCTTTGCAAATTTTGAACTACATCCAGGCTGCGATGTAGCGGCCCTAGCCAATTTTTCATTGCATTCGGGCGATGCAACACATCAGAAGTAGAGAATGCCCCAATGAAATCTGTATGTTTGCTTAAATCCATGTTCAAAAGATCCGTCTATCATGAGGAAACTTCCTAAAAGTATTTTAAAAAATAATATTTAGGAAGTTGGCTCCAACTGTTTTACACTGGTTGTCGGCTACCTAATGCAACCTTCCTCATTTACCTGGACTTGGAATTGGCCATGGCTGAGTTCAAAGCGAGCAGAGTCAATAAAAAAAAGCTTAAGATCTTATATCCGCGACTATTAAAGTCAAGGAATCATCTCAACGAAACTCCTCGCTTGATCTTGGACTATATATAATCGAAATAGAGGTTTTATAATCTTAGTCACAAGCTATTTATATAACCAATCTTGGGAAAGACCTCAACAACTCACTATTTGATGCCTTCTCTCTTACTTCTTTATTTGGGTTGTAAAATCTAGCCTTTATTTAGTCATCACCTTTTAAAGTTATGAGTCCTAACCCCTAGTTTTCTAGATGATAGATCCCTAACTCCCTATTAACTAAAGAGAACCCTTATATACCTATTCTAAGAGTTTTGAAGTGGAACTACAATCAAGACAAAATTCCTCCTAAGTGCATGTGCATAGGTCGTATAAGAATACCACTCGACAAGTCGACTAGGAGCCTGCCCTTTTTCAAATAAAAGACAATATGTCACCCTTCCAATGGAATGAGAAGAATGAAGAAAGCAAAATGGAATAGCTCCTTAATTATAGGGCCATGGTTCTATCATTAGGCCATGAGGTGAGTTTAATCAAAGACCTCATTGAGTCGAGGTTGGAATAGAATAATGCCCTTTAATTACCAGTTTCCAGTACATATTTCTACTACCAGGTCTTCTTACACGAAATATCCTCGAACATGTATTATAGCTATTAATAAGGTAGAAGATCTCCTCACAATTATATATTATATGAATTATACATTCCATCAATATAGTAGGAGGTTGAGAAAACACTAGCATACATCTATTTGATTTCCATTTCACCTTCTAAGTTAGAGAGAACATAACCACGTACGGGACATAGCCCTATGCCCTCCTCAAGGGGAATGATTTAGGGAAGAGATAGAGAGGTATTTATGATAAACTGTAGAAGTGGAAATGTTCAAGCTAGCATGGATCCCATCTACAAGCTTTTCAACAACCATTAACTGATGAAAGGAATAGTGAGACTCCGTGCTATAATATCTATGAGGTCTCATATTCTTTCGCGGTTCCTTCTCGACTTTTGATCTTAGCATAAAAAAGAAAATAAAAAGCTAAAATCAAATAAACTCAAAAAAGAAAATCAAGTTTCCATTTTCCATATAAGCGAGGGTCTAACCAACTGAGGACCCCCATGTGCAGCTAGCTTTCCAATTTGGTATGTTAGAGGTTGGACTTAGATAGGCCTTTAGTTGAAACTAAGGGACGAGAGAACTTTCCTTGCGCCTCGAAAAAACTATTGCCATAGAGGCCAGTTCCAAGAAGATCTATTGATTCCTGGAATGATTGTGATACAACGCATTCCAAGAATGTCAACCATCTAAAAGCTCAGCAATTACCTATTAAGAAATACATCATTAGAGGGTACTCTAAAAAGAAGGAAGCCTAAATCTATGAGCCATCCATACAATAAGAAAATACCAAAGATGTGTCACGCTCCTGGACAATCAGACATCTATGTCTATCATAAGCTTAGAAAAGGTGGTTCCCAAGGAGAGGTTGGAAGACTATCTTAAGGGTTGAGCTATGAGCTGAGATAGCTCAAGACAATATTTATGCTAGTCTCTTGTCTCTCCTTTTCATATCATAATAACAAATATTATGACTTATGTTTGATAGATTTTAGAAATTAGTTGACTATCTTTTAATTATTTATCATTGATGCGATATGTATCTATACGATGAATTCATTGGTTTCGAAATTGTGATTGTGTTGTGGATTTCTATGGAGTTTCAACACATCATACTTATTATTGGACAACTTTTGTTGAAAGTTTTTTACTATTGAACAACTTGATATTGATATTGATAAAGTTATTAAGTTGAAGACAATATAATACTTCACTCGACCATCATATTAATTTTTTAATATTTTCTTACATACTTATTTTAGCATTCCTTAATCAAAATAGTCATTACATAGAAATTGATGGGAGACGGGCAACAAGCGGCACCGTCAATCCCTTTTAAATGACAAATTCAATCATACGAAATAAAATATTTATAAATATAGAAACCATAACATTGTTATGCATAAAAATACATTTCTATATGTATTTCCTTGGTAATCCTTCGTGTAAAAACGCAGACCTCTGTGACCCTCGCAAAGACGCGATTAATCCCAACGACCGGCAATTTCCTCGACACTCCCTCCATTCCGCCCTCCTTCCCTTCTCCGAGCTCTCCACACCCACACCGCCCAACGGCGACCCCCCTGCAATAGACGTGCGCAAACTGCGTGAGCAGCAATGGCGAGATCGAGTGCGGACGACCTCGACCTCAGGAGGCAGTGCGAGGCGGCGATCGAAGGCGGCGGGGTCAAGCACAAGGTCGTCCTCTCCATCCGCGTCGCCAAGGGCCGTGGGATCTGGGGCAAATCCGGCCGCCTTGGCCGCCAGATGGCCAAGCCCAGGGTTCTCGCCATCTCAAGTACTTGATCACCGCTCGGTCCTGTTCCTTTTCCCTCGATTTCCGCTTCCATTCCTGTCTGCAACGATCGATTTAGCTCTCTTTAGCTCGAAATTGCGTTCGCTGGATCCGACATCGGTGCGACGATGATAGAACCTGCGGTTTTGGCCTAAAGTCGGTGAATGCCATGGCGCGGTGTCGTGGAAATGAATGCTGCAGCGAAGTGTAGCGGAGGAAAGTGGAAGTGATTGTGCGTAATACGAATTTATACTTCGAGATTTGCTATTCGAGGGAAAGGAGAGATCATGATATTTCCAAGGAAACGGGTTTTAAGGTGACCGGAAAGGAACTCTTGTTTATGATGTTGGACTTGTGCCTTTTATGAGATAGTTTAAGAAGAGGGCATCCTTAGCACTAGCTTTGGTGTTACTTCTCTATGGCCTGCTTATTGTAAGTTGCAAATTCAACTAGATCATCTGATCACTCACCAGCCAATGCAAAATTCCATAGCCGGCAACTAGTTACTTCTTTACCACCTCCGGCATGAGGAGTTAAGGTGCAAGGAGTTTCCAAATACGTAACACGAGACACTTTGGTTGCTATAGCGCAGCCTGACATTTACGAGCTGTCTTGTATAAGAATATTCGTTTCTGGTTTCTGATTAGCAAGGAGAGGGGATTTGATACCTTGGGGAAGAAGTTCTTTTACTTCATTTTTAAAAATGCTGGGAATATCGCTGTCTGGTGGATGGAGCATGCATGCATGTGGGGGAGGGCAATTTTGGTCTTGGAATATCTGAAGCTCGAACATGGCCTAGTTAACGAAGAGGGCGATTGAGGTTTTTGTTGAGGAGTAATTAAATTATGCTTTGATATTTTCAAAAAAAAGTTTGATGCTTTGAGATGGAAGAACTTTGGACTTGATGCTGTGCACACCTAGCTTTGATGGTTTCAAGAATTCTTGGGATTATACCATTGGTGAGTCAACTTGTTTTGACGTTGTTTGGGGAATGGACAATCTTTATAGTTTTTCTTTAATGGTAAGCAAGGGAGGGATGATGTTTTGAATGGGGTTGACATTCTCGTGCATAGAGACTCAAAGCAGGGTGTGATAAAACTAGAAGACTTGGAGGTTGAATATATAACAACAACGGATAACAAAGCCTTCTCCCACATTAAGCACTGTCATCTATGTGGATTCTTTGCCTCTATGTCGATCTATCTTGGTTCATTCTCGGACTTAGATCCAATAAGATCTCTTCGGGTAGTCTCCTTCCAACATTTTTTGGGCTTTCCTCGCCCTCTCTTAGCCAAATCAACATCCCAAATCTCACATCTTCTAACTGGTGCATCTGCCGACTTCCTTTGCAAATGACCAAACCACCTTAAGCGGTTGTCTTTCATTTTATCCTCTATAGCATTTTTATTTATTTTGCTGTCATTCTCTACACATATTTATGGTTCACATACCAACATTCAGTTCTGTAGAGCATATCAGATCAAATGGTTGTTTTGTAGAGGAAAAAAAGTTGAGTTCTTTCACATCTATCTATTTAAGGCGACCGCTTCTGCATCTATATATATAGTAGTCGAGAGTAGATATAGGGTGTTTAGAAAGTCGTGTAATATTATTTCGATCAGGCAGTCTAAAGCGAGTAAGCAGATATGCAGAAGTATATGCAGACTATGCAGTTTACATTATTTTAATTAAAAAATATCACAGAAATATATTTAGTGATGGTGTCAGAGAACAAAAATGCTACATGTTCCTTTAGAGTCCTACACATGCTTTTAGAAATCCATCTATAGATATCAAAAAGTGGACCACAATAAAAGCTACATATTTCCTATATATATGCATATATATATATATATATCAAAATATGCTCCCAAATGAATAATATTCAAACATATAAACCAAAGTTCTAATCTAATTCATATTCAAAATTGATAGCTGGAATATCTTCATCGCTTTTTGGAATTCTTCTTCATCCAAAGTTGGCAAAGCTTACGTAGTCCTTTGACTCCTCCTATGCTCAACAAATTCTTCGACCCCACTTGCTTCAACCATCAAGTTCTGCACGGGCATTGATCCTGGGAAGACTTCTTCTTCTTCTTCATTGGCACCAATCCAATCATAACATGTGCCCTGTCCTTTGAAATAAATGCATCTCTCCCCTTTGGATATTGTTGCTCCTTCAGCTTTGAATTGAATTTCACAAAAATCAAGTCATTCAATTTCTTGGTTTCAAGTTTGTTTCTTTTTTGGGTGTGAATCTATGGTAAATTGGTAAGAATGTTTGAAATTACTCATAAATAAATTATAATAATTCAATGAATGTATCAAGTTGTACATCTAAATGGTGAGAATTATACCGCTATGAATGAGCTCCAATTACTCTCACACCCAGAAGACAATGATGTCAACTTCAGAATTCTCAAAGCCATTGATTTCAAATATGGTATCTTAGAACCATATAGCCACCGCCAGTTGACTACAAGAGAAATTAGGCAGTCAATTTCTTATACAATAATATATCTAATTTAATAATTTAAAAATATTCTTCTAAGTCAATAATAACTTTAAAATATATTGCCATGATTGAAGTCATCATTATTGGCGGATCTTTGTGTAGCTAATGACTTTCCAAATGATCCTTCTCTCCTTCGGTAAATACGAATCTCTTTCTTTATGATGACATCCTAACTTTCCAACTCTGGATAAACAATCTCCAAACATTCCAAAAACCATCAACGATAAAGCTATCCTTAGAAATCACATCTATATCTCTGTAAAAATTATTTGGGATTGAGATTGAAAGCGCAATTTGAATGGGGCTATCCAATCTTCCTTTCATCTTCAAGGTAGTGACATCTATAAAGGGCTTGTACGAGTGTTCAACATCTTAAAAAATAGCCTTTATTTTTTTGCATCCTCCAGGCTCCAATCCTCCATAAATAAAGCCATCGATGGCTTCCCCCCCATCATCTACACGTAGAAGGTGGACTAGTGGAGAGAAGATCTTTAGCATCAAGGACACGTGGCTCCAAAATGATGCACTAAGGACAATGGATGCAACTACTTCACTTTTTTTGATTTTTGACCACTTATACTCCCTCCGCTCATCAGAAGATAACATCAACCCGAATTTCTCTTTCTTATCCATTACACTTCGTAGCATAAGGAAAGTGGTGGCAAATCTTGTTTGCTCTGTCCTAACAATCTCACCCTTCTAGTAAGCTATCTCATCAAGCTCAATGTCTTCGTACGTCTATAAAGAAAAATAAGATTCATAGCCTTTGTGATGCATTTTTTATCTTAGATTCCTTACCAATCTCTTAAAGAACAAGATCAATGTAATGAGCCATACATGACGATCATTGGTCTTTAAAAGCCTCCCAGCTGCCATATTTGCAAAAGCATTGTCGGTAACTTGTACTACGTTATCTTCTCCAATATCCTTGATGCATTGGTCTTAGAAGAAAACATCCTTGATACACTCCTCAACAATATATAAGATGTATTTGACAATGTGAGAGTCGGCAGATACGCCGACAGACTTTAAGGAAGTTGTTCCCAACTCACAGTTCATACACGGGTTCATAATGCTCTTCTTCCTCTGCAGGAAAAAAAAACAGCGACTTCTCTTTTCATGAGGTCCTAGGTTTCTCTTATATAGAGAGGATAAATCCTGATTGGCAAATTACATACTAGAGACAAAAGAAATAAAAAATACATAAAATTGAGAATGATAACAATATTTCTCAACACTCTCCCTCAAGATGGAGCATAAATGTCAATCATGCTCAGCTTGGAACATCTCTGAAATGGCCCTATGGCTAAAGCTTTGATGAAAACATATGCTGTATGTTCCCTTGAGCTAACATGGGAAGTAAAGATAAAACCCTTCCGAATCATGTCACGTCTATAGTGATAATCTACCTCCATGTGCTTGGTCCTCCATGGATGGCAGGGCTGTTAGCAATGAAAAGAGCAACCTGGTTGTGACATTGTAGATGCATGAGAAAATGCATGTCAATAGCAAGTTCAATCAGAATGGATCTAACCCATATCATCTCAGTGCACCCCTGTGCCACGGTGCTATACTTTGACTCAGCACTAGACCTAGCAACCATAGTCTGCTTCTTGCTCTTCCATGACACCAAAGAGCTCCTTCTGAATACTATAAAGTCGAGGTAGTTTTCCTGTCCTTGGGGCATCTTGCAAAGTCTACACCAGCACATGCCGTACTAGCAAGGGATATCCCTTTGCTAAAGAGCAATACAATACCTAAAGAGGACTTCAGATACTTCAGAATCATGTGAACCACATCCATATATGCCTGTCTCAGCTTCTCCATAAACTAGCTATTTTTTCTCGCAACAAAGGAGATGTCTGACCCGGTAATGGTCATATAAATGAGCTTCTAAACGAGCTCTTTGTATCGTCTCTTTCCCACATCTTCTGTATCATCATCATTGTCATATAGCTTCATGCTAGGGTCCATGGGAGTAGTGGTAGGTCTGCAATCTGCCATGCCTGTCTCTGAGAGGAGATAAGTAACATACTTCCTCTGGGTCTTCGCAAGACCCCACTGGTTCCTGGAAAATTCAAGCCCTAGAAAGTATCGTAAATAACCAAGATCCTTGGTGACAAACTGCTGTCCAAGAAACTCTTTAGCCGCACTAATACCCTGCACATCATCTCCTATAACAATGATATCATCAACGTAGACCAACATAACAGCGGTACCTCTCCGAGTTTTCTGAATAAACAATGAATGATCTACAGTCGATCTCGTGAAGCCCCGTTGCTCTATTGAGTCTGAGAGCTTCTAGAACCATGCTCTGGGACACTGCTTAAGGCCATATATAGCTTTATGAAGTCTGCAAACCTTCTGACACTTCCCCTCAGCAGCGAACCCAGATGACTGCAACATCATGTAGACTTCCTCCTACAAATCGCCATATGGAAATGCATTCTTTACATCAAGTTAGGACATGGACTAGTCTCATACCACTACAATAGAGAGAATGATTCAAAGAGTAGAACAACATGCCATAGGAGAGAATGTATTCTGATAGTCCACCTCATAAGTCTGGGTGAACCCACGTGCCACAAGCATCGCCTTGTAACAATCAACGCTTCCATCTGCATGGTGCTTCACTGTAAACAACCATTTGCAGCCAACCACAGATGCCCCTATAGGAGCAATGACCCTAGCACCATCTTGCCACGCTACTGTAGCGTGACCATCTCCTCCTCCATAGCAAGACACCACTGACTGTCTCGCATAGTCTCCTGATATGTTCGTGGACAAATTACATACTTGAGAACAGAAAATACATAAAATAGGAAAATATAATAATGTTTCTCAACCCTCATATCAATCCATGCATCGGTCATTATTGAACAACTGCCGTTTTCCATTATTCGTTGTGACTCTCTAATAATTCCTTTGTATCGTCGACTTCCTTATATCGGCTTTCATATTGTCCGATTGCCTTACACACACAGATAAAGGAATTCTTGGTCACAACCTTAAAGGGAATGCTAGCATCATAAATGAATTTTACCATGAACTTGATTAAATAGCCATAACAAACCGCCTAAACATGACACAAAAATTGTCGTTAAATATAGAAAATACAAAATGCAATTCAAATATCCAATTGGACAATCTGATCACAAAACCATAGCCTTCAACATGGCATTGGAAAAATCAGTTTACACTTTACGCTTTCTAATTGTAGAATGCTAAGTCGACGTTAGGTGTAGGTTCCTTAACCTAAACATGAACCAAAAAAAGGAATTTATCAATCGACAAATATTCCTGAAAATTCCATTTATCAATCTACACAATATTCCTAACCATTATTTTCACAGAGTTTACTTTTTTTTTTGAATCGTAAAAGGGCAGCATATGCAACTTATATTTTTGGAGAAAATAAGAGATTTGTTTTTTCCTGAAACCCTAGGCTCTCTTATATAGAGGAGAGACCTATGGGTAAATTACATAAGATAGATATAAAGAAACAAAATAATCGAAAGGTACATAGGAATGTAGAAATATCTCAACACCCCCCCTCAAGATGGAGCATAGATGTCAATCATGCTCAGCTTGGACAAACACTGAAACGTCTCTCTGAGTAATGCCTTGGTAAAGATATCTGCTGTTTGCTCTCCTGAACTAACATGAGAGGTAGAAATCAGACACTTCTGGATCATATCTCTAGTATAATGGTAGTCTACCTCAATATGTTTAATTCTCTCATGGAATCCGGGGTTGTTTGCAATACATAAGGCAGTCTGATTATCACATTGTAACTGCATGGGTAGAGAGACATCTACATTTAAATCTACTAACACTGCTCGAACCCACATCATTTCTATACTTGCTTGCGCCATTGCCCTATACTCAGATTCAATACTTGATCTAGCCACCACAATTTGTTTCTTGCTTTTCCAGGAAACAATAGAACCGCCAACAAATACTGCAAAGCCCGAAGTAGATTTCCTATTTTTACTACACCCTACATAGTCAACATCAGCACACACAGCTACAGAGAGAGTCGCTCCTTTCTTAAAAAATAGTCCTGTACATGGAGAAGATTTTAGATACCTCAATATCATGTGTATAGCGTCCATATGTACTTGCCGAGGTTGCTCCATGAATTGACTCACTTGACTCACTGCAAAAGAAATATCCGGTCTAGTGATAGTAACATAAAGCAGCTTTCCCATCATCTCTCTGTATCTCTTCTTATCAACCTCATCTGGATCATCATCGTATAATTTCATGCTAGGATCCATAGGAGTAGTAGAGGGTCGACACCCAATCATACCTGTTTCAACAAGCATGTCTGTAACATATTTTCTTTGGGTCATCACAAGACCTTGTGCACTCCTAGCAAATTCCAACCCTAAGAAATACCTTAGAGTGCCCATATCCTTAGTAACAAACTGACTGCCTAGAAACTCTTTTGCCATCTTTATCCCCTGCATATCGTCTCCTGTAACAAGAATGTCATCAACATAGACCATTATGACAACAGTTCCCTCAGGACTCGCTTCAATGGTCTGTTGGTAGTGTAATCTGCCTACTAACCAAAGGACTAGGGTTCAAACCTTGGGGTGAGCATTTGTCCGTGTTTCCCCCTCTTGTTTAAAAAAAAGAAGAAGAGAACATGGTTGCTAAACAAGAAGAAAACTATTTAGAAACCCTAGCTAACTTGTATCATCAAAATAATATGGAAACAATGACTAAAATAAGAGGCTTTTGCAAACCTTCGTAGGGGATGTTGACAATGTGAGGTGATTCGAGAGGAAGAGATAATCGACAAGCTGCGAGGCAGAGGAATCGTCGAGAAGGAGGGCTGCGAGGTAGAGGAGTCACATCGGAGGAGGTGCTGCAGAGGAGGCTTTATAACGGAGGAGTCACATCGGAGGCAGAGGCACTACAGAGGCGGATGCACTATGCTGAGGCGAGGCGGTGCAGAGGCGGCAAGGAGTCGGGGAACACATGTTTTCAAAGTTGCCGGCCTAGGTTTCAAAATAGGGGAATTGAGAAGGCCCGATGGGTATCATCTGGAATGGGGTTTGATTGGTAATCAGATCCTTAAATTGATTCCATTCAGACAACATATTCGCCTAATATGCGATCGTATATGCAATTTATGCAGCCAGATTAAGCATTCGGTCTGTAGATTACCACATATAACATGCACTATTCGGTTGGCTATAGGTATGTATATACATACGCGGCCACATGGACCGTATTTATGAACATTGACTTTAACCGGCCTGCATTTATTCTATGAGTGCCGTCTCCTTTGATTTCCCATCATGCTGCAAAATAGATCCGGAGTATCTAAAAGAAGCTTTCTTCTAAATGTCTCTTCTCCAATCTCCACCTCGAGTTTTACACCACTACTTCCATCAAATGTGCACTATGTATATTCAGTCTTAACCTTCTACGAAATCCTTAATCTCCAAGGCATGTTTTCAAACCTCAAGCTTCTCATTTACTTTATCCGTAATCTCATCAACCGACATAATGCCATCGACAAACAACATACACCAAGGTATCACATCTTGAATGTGACTAGTCAATTCATCCATAGTCAAAGTAAAAAGGAAATGACTCACAGTTGAACCTTGATGCTGACCGATGCTGATGTCAAAATAGTCGGTCTTCCCAGATTGGATCTTTACACAAGATGAAGCCCATCATACATATCTGTTATAAGGTTAATGTATAGGACATATACTTGCCTCTTTTCCAAAACTCTCCACAAGATCTCCCGTGAGACTGAATCACAATCCTTTTCCAAATCAATACAAATCATATGGAGATTCTTTATCCTAACTCTATAAATTTCTATTATTCTCCTCAACAAGTGGATAGCTTCAAAAATTGAGCGACTTGGCTTGCATCTTGGTTTTCTGTTACTTTCGAAACTTGCCTCAACCTTCTTCGGGTCATACATTCCCAAAATTTCATAGTTCAACTCATCGAATTTAATCCATCTGTAATTCCAAAAAATTTGAATGTCTCCTTTATTCTTATTAGGAGACACCATGATGCTTTTCCTCCATTCTTCGGGTATTTTCTTGCTTCGCCAAATAACATTGAGTAAATTTGTGAGCCAAGTCAAGCCACGTTCACCTAGAACTCTTCGTACTTATATAGAAATGTCATCAGGTCTTGTACAGTTCCAAGGTTTTATAACGGTGAAAGCCTCCTTTACTTCCTTTGTATTCATCTATAACTTGCATGATTCAGGTAAATTTCACTATTAGCTAGATCTTCCAAAGTAATCTCTTTATTCCAATGTCCTATGAAAAGCTTACAAAAATACTGCGAGCTACCTTTCGAATAGAAGATACTACCGCCTCCAACATCTCATTTGCACTCCTGTTACATTCCCAAGACAAGTCTTTTTAAACCTTCTCCTGTGTAGTGCGAGTGCTTGATGAAAAATAATGAGTCAAATCCAAGTTATCGAGTCGAACACCACTGAGCTAGAACTCACCTCGATATTGATAATGAGTCAATTATCTGACTCAAATTCGAATTCATTAGCTCTTCGAGCCCAACTAATGAGTTCTTATTGAGTTGAGCCCGAGTTGAGTTCATCGAGCATGAGCTTTCCCGCACTTGTATTTGTAGAGGGTTTGGCATGAAGGAGCACATTTGACATCTTACGAAAAGGAGCACATTTAAATCCCGCGTTACCAACTATTTCTCTATAGCCGTCGTCTCTTCTTGAGATCGGTGATGTGATCCACGGTTCCACAGGGAGATGAGGCATGTCGTTGTGCAAGATGCAAGCATGGGGCTTATGGATTGGAGGATAAGTGAGATCTTGATGTTGATGTGTTACTCATTGCTAAAGATCATTGAGGAGGACCGAAAATGGGAGGTGAAGTGGAGGCAAAAATCGAGGTAGAATTGGCTAAAAGAGAGACACGAACACAATGTTCTTTCATGCGATAACATGTAGGAGGCATTGAAGAAACACCATTCATTCCATTGAGGTTGGTGGTGTGGTTTACCATAACGAGAATGAGGTAGCCAAAGCTGTAACATGCCATTTCGGAGCGACCAATAGGAGCATGAGCTCGTTGATGTGTAGATATCTCGGGCATGGGTGACATGAGTTTCTGAAGAGGCGGCGACATGTTTGATTAGACATATTAACATGCAAGAGGTCCGCATCATGATGTTTGCTTTGAATGTGGACGGATGCCCCAGTCAAATTGTTTCCTAGTTTCTTTACAGAGAATTTTGGGATGTAGTAACAGCTCAATGTCTTTGAGTTGGTATATAGATTCTGTAGGAGTAATCTTGGTTTTGATAGGCTTAATTATTCTTTAATCTTTCTTTTACTCAAGGAATATGTTGCTTTGAAGGTGGATGATTTTTGTTCCATAGCTCTCTCTAAAGCTATCTATCTCGTCGTGGCAAAGTTCTTCATTGATCGGTTTAAGGGTGTTCTAGGCGAGAATCTCTCCTGCCCAGTCTGCCTTCCTTTCAGATTTTTTTTGAAGACCAAAAGAGGGGGTAACACGCTATGGTGCCCTCCCCAATATATTAATTAAAGAAAATGAAAAGAAAGAAGTACAAGGAAAGAAATCACAAAAGCGACCAGGCTTCCACAAAAGCCTTGGAACTAGACAAAACATTCTCACTATAGAACCTGTGGCCCGAGAACACCAGAGCATTTCTTGCTAGCCAAATACTCCAAAGCAAAGACAACGAACCCAACAACTCTACCCGCGGCCGGAGACGAGCAGATCGAAGCGAATCCCAGAACGCATCGAAGGACGTCGAGCAGGCCCATCCCAGGCCAAGGTCGTCCCATGTCCCGACAGTGCAAGAACAGTTAAAGAACAGATGGTCCACCGATTCGATACTCACCCCACACAGGTAGCAGGATTCAAAAGTAGTGCCAAAAAACCGTGCGCACCGGTCCCACGTCATTAAGCGCTTGCGCCTGAAGATCCACAGAAAGAACCAATCCGCTCAGGTAGACGAAGCCCCCAAATCAAAGAGCAATCCTTCGTGAGGATCTCAGAGGGAGCGGGCGGCGGCCTGCGAATCGCCGCATAAGCCTTCTTGACCGAAAAAGAAGCGGCCCTCCAAACCCAGTGGTCCCTCCCCCCCTGGGGCCCTCGCAACAAGCTAAAGAGTCACACAATCGAAGGAACTCCTCGAGCCTTTGATCCGAAAAGTTTGCGCAAAAACGAGGCATCCAGTTCCCATCACAACAAACATCAGCGATCTTCGCCTCCCCGTCCGCTGCCAATGCAAAAAGTCGTGGGAACCAGACTGCGAGTGTCCCATCGACGGTCCAGTCGTCGGTCCAAAAAGCGAAAGTGAGGCCGTTGCCCAGAATGGGCCGGAAGAGCTCGTGAAAGCGAGGGAGCATCGACAGAATCCCCCTCCAGAACGGGGATGGTCGGACTCCCGTAGGGAGCACAAGTGACATTGGGCTAGAGCAGTTGTATATATGACGGATCAAATTGCAACAGGGATCGTCCCCGCTCCCTCATAATCTGGAGACCCACTTCAAGATCAACACTTCGTTCATCACCTTCCTTTCAGGTTGGTAACTGATGGACAACAAGGTGATGTCCACGATCATTTTTAATTGAGAGGGACTCAAGGTAAATGAGATGGCATGGAAGGTTGATTTTCCAAAGGCTTATGATTGTGTGGAGTGACACTTCTTATGGGCCTCTTTGTGTCTTTATGTTTTCTGGATCTGGGGATCTTTTGGATAAAATGATGCATTACCGCGGCATCTTGTGCAGATCTGACCAATGGGTTGCCTCGTGGTGGTTTCTTCCAACCAAGAGGCAAATCTGATCTCCATCTCCAAGCACATGGTGCCTCAACACTTGTAAAATATCTAAAGCGGTTGGTTAATGTAGTCTCAGACTCCACTATCATCGTGTCCTTCTCTACCTTATTGGTCCCTCTTGCTTGAGTGATTTCAAAGTTGCATCAACCTCATCCTCAGTGACATCTCTCACAAGTGATTCAACAACCAAACGTTTTAGCCAATAGGCAAATCTGATCTCCATCTCCAAGCACTTGGTGCATCAATACTTGTAAAATGCCCAAAGTGGTTTGGTTATAGTAGTCCCAGAATTCGGTGGTAATGTCTTCCTGTCTGCTTCCTTGGTCCCAATTGCAAGCTTCTCATTTCTGTTTTTTCTCATGTTGCTCATGTGCAAGTGGAAGTTGAAAGGGTGTAGTTGTTGGAGCCTAGTGTGTGACATTGATTAAGTGTCTCCGTTTCAGATTCAGCAACAAGGACTCTAGTAGCGAGGCTGAGGCTCCGTTAATTCATTTACTAGGTCTCTGTAAGGTGTTTAGGGAGAACCATGAGAGGAGAGAGAGCAGGAGAGGGGGAAAGGTCATCTTAAAATCTAAAGAAGGGGACCTGACGGAGATCACATGTAAATAGAGTTTGGACGAGGCGTGGTTACGAGAGATGAGGCATGCTTTTTCACCTCTTTTAGGATGAAGGCTGGCAGGATTGACGAGATAATGTGAAGGGTTTATTTATTGATGTGATCTTCCTTTATTAGGGATTGGGATATAGAGAGAAAAATACCGTACTACATCAGGTGTTTATTAACTGGAATGTACAACTGTGATTTCAAAAAGGCTGACAAAATAAATTTGAAGAATTTCTCCAGTTGTGATTGTAAGCCGTCAGCTAATATGGAGATTTTGGTTCATCACTTCAGCTCTATTAACAATCCACATCCTCATCGTTTTTTCCTTTCATTTTCTTCCTCTTTTCTCTAGTTTGTTTATTTTCTCTTAAATTAATTTTCATATCAATGAATTTAATGATGTTGGAAAAATGCGCAGCCAAAATTTCTTCGAAAGGTCAGAGGATGAAAGCTTTCCTTCGGGTATTAAAATATTCGACTGGAGGAATACTTGAGGTAATAGCCACCTGTGTTACCTTTAATGGATTTAGTCGGCACTTATTTTCTTCTGAAGTTGGCAACTTTTTTTTATATACAATGTGGTTCACACCATATTTCCCACCCGTAAACACTATTGGGACATTGTGATGGTGACAATGCTGGAAAGTTTTATAAGAACATACATTACAGCTGATATGCTTTTGAGATTTTCATTTATTTATGTGTAAATGATCCTTTAATGACATTTTTCATGACTGACACATTTTCCTTCATACAAGGTACTCATATCCAGATTGTTTTGAACTGTTAAGTGTATACGTTTCAGTTTCAATTCTAAGCATAATTAATTAAATGATGTGATAGTATCTAAACCAAACAGGGTGTGGATTTCTTACTATGTTCAGGACTGCTGCTCCTATTACCCAACATAAAATTGGCAGGTTATAAGTTTTTTATTGATCTCGGCTTGCATATTCAATGGCTGATGACCAGAGAGGCATATGCTCTTTCAGAAGGGTAGTTTGATTTTTGCATAGGATGGAAGTTGCAGATGTTTTTTTCTTGTTACATCCCACTGTACTGCCAGAAATGGATGCCGTCTCGTGAAAAGCATAAATGGATAAATCTGTAGTTCCAGTGATTTACCTGGGTCTCAAAACTTTCCCAAAATGTCGATAGGCGATTTTGCTGCAAAAGCTTGGTCACGATCTCTTGTGATAAAGATGATGCCATCTAAGTCCTCGAGAAAGGGAAAAATTGTGGCATCCTCTTTTACCCCAATAAAACTTCTTAATAACCATGCGATAAATATTTGTTTGTGTTAGAATTATTATATTTACATTTATGTTTGTAACCCTTCGAGTTCTGTAACCCCTGTGACCCTTCAGGTTTCGTAACCATATGTGTCCCTTCAAGTTCTGTAACCCCCCCGTGACCCTTCGGGTTCCGTAACCCTTTTACTCTCTAGGGTTTTCTCCCTATATAAGAGTCCCTAGCTTTATAGAATAAACATCTCATTCGTTCCTTTTCTCAACATGGTATTAGAGCGACGGTCCTAGACCGGAGCCTAATACCCTATACCCGTCGCCATCACCATCCCTCTCTCCTTGCACGAGACCCCTTAATGAGAGAAGGGGTCCCGTGCAAGGCAGTTCGAGTTCCCAACAACACCAGTTGCCACCTCCAGCAGCACCTAAAGAGCCGCCGAGGCTCCAGCAGCTCCAGCCGCACCTCCTGTGTTGCCGGCACTGCCTGGAGCCCCCCTTCCAACAACCCCTGCTTCACCACGACTTGTTTCTCCCAACTTTTTGTTTCTCCCAACTTGATGTTCCATACTCTTTATTCTATCAAGTATGGGAGAAAGGGGGAGTCAAAGTTGATTCTTCAGGACGTCTACTGTCCTACCACAATTGACAGACCGATACTCCGAACTACTACTCAGATCATCTGTCTTCACCGAGCATCGACTTATTCGTCAGGGCGTATACTTCATCTTTTACGACCCGAATACTACTCCGTGTTGGACTTCTTCTACAACGATTCTTCTCCAGGCACGACAGAGATATGTTCTGGTGACTTGCAAGCACGACAGAGATACGTTCTGGTGACCTGATATCACAACCACTCTATAGGCATGGCAGAGATACGTTTCGGTGACCTAAAAGCCGCAGACCTGTCCTTGAGCGAGGTCTTCTACCAGCAGCGGACATATGTTCTTACGATGCATCGTGTGAAGATATGATGTATACTTTTTCTTTTTGTTACAAGTTGCAGCTTTCTTAGCTCCAACTTGAGGGGGAGTGTTAGAATTATTATATTTACATTTATGTTTGTAACCCTTTGAGTTCTGTAACCCTTGTGACCCTTCAGGTTTCGTAACCATATGTGCCCCTTCAAGTTCTGTAACCCCCCCGTGACCCTTCGAGTTCCGTAACCCTTTTACTCTCTAGGGTTTTTGTTGACGCATATAGAATAACTGTACCTCTTTGTTATTTTATTTTTTTCCTGTTATTCTCGTTATGTAATTTACCCATAGGCTACTCTCCTATATAAGAGAGCCTAGGGCTTATGGAATAGATCATCTCATTCACTTTTCCCAACATGGTATCAGAGCGACGATCCTAGACCAGAGTTCTCGAAACCCTAACCCTAACCCACCCCACCCGCCGGCCCTCTTCTTCTCTCTCTCTCTCGATCGGTGCGCCTCCAACGCCGCTGCCTCTGCCGTGCGCGCCTGTGTGCATCACCTGCGCATCCCCTGCGCGCTCTGCAGCCCCTGCGCGCTGTGCGCAGCCCGTGCGCAGCCCTTGCGCAGCCCCTGCGCAGCCCTTGCGCATCCCTTGCGCAACCCTTGCGTGCTGTGCGCATCCCCTGCGCAGCCCTTGCGCGCTGTGCGCAGCCCCTGCGCGCTGAGCATCCACTACGCGCTGTGCATCTCCTGTGCAGCAGACCTAGCGCATCAGCCGTGCGCTCCAGTGCGTCACCTTTGCCTCCCAGCGCATCTCCTGTGCGCGCGCGGTAACACCAGTGCGCGCATCTCCTGTGCGGCCTGTGCGCAACTCCTCCGTGCGTGTAGGTCTTAGCGCAAACATCTTCATGGGGATAGTTGCTTGAAGTCTACACATGCAACTACCCCCATCTATGGTATTGTAGACAAAACATATCGTTTGTCAATCGTTCCAGTCTTTATTTTTCAATATGTCAGAGAGCAAGGCAGATATCCCATCTATTGGCGCATTCCGTGGTCCAACGCCTATTGTCAAGGTGGACGGTACCAACTATGAACTGTGGGCAATGCAGTTCATGAGCATGATGAAGTCTACGGGTAAGAAGCATATTCTTACCGAATCAGAGCCTGCTGAGAAGACTGGAACCTATGCCTCCTGGGAGGCTGATGACGCATACGCCAAAGTCTGGCTATCTGGCACGTTGGCAATTGAGATTGCCAATGATATCCTCCATCAACCCACAGCGAAGGATATGTGGGACATTCTGGCGGCCACATATTCCCAGGCGAAGAACGAGATAAAGATTCTGCAACTCCAGCATGATATCTTCACCATCAAGCAGAATGGTCGCCCTCTACATTCTCTCTATACATCACTGAGAGGGATGTTTGAGAAGCTATATAGCTTCATGCCCTTGACAGCTACGCCAGAGCAGCAGAAGACATACAGGAATGCTACTATGGTGGGTGTGTTTCTCGCTGCACTTGATCCAGAGTATGAGGCAGCACGTTCTCAGATTTTGGCGGACTCGACTATTACTCCCATGGAGGAAGCTTTTCACAGATTGAGTAGGATCACAGTGCCTTCAGCAGCTGCGAGTCAGAATTCCTCAGCTATGGCGGCCAACAGAGGCCGCGGTTTTCATCACCAGGGCCGTGGACGTACTCCTCGTGGAAGGGGTGGCCGCACTAGGCCAACATGCACATATTGTCACCGAGTCGGACATAATGAAGACACATGCTATTCGAAGCATGGATTCCCTGCATTTGCACGAGCCGCTGAGCAGATAGAGCCCCCATCTGCTGATACCCTGGATCAACGATTTGATGATCTAGTTGCTCGCCTCAGGGGCATCATACCACCATCTGGTCCAGCACCGACTACAGAGAGTCATACTGATGCTGCTGCCTCTGCCTCTGCCTCTACTAGTACTTCAGGTAGTACACTTGCACTCCACAGTAGTAGATCTGATACACTGCCATGGATCATGGACTCGGGCGCTACACATCATCTATGTGGCGACCAGAGTCTACTTACAGGATACACTCAGATCCCTCCAGGACGGACAGTAGTGATTGCTAATGGCACGCATTCCCCTATCACTGGTCAGGGGGAGATTAGATTGACACCTTCTATGCAGCTTAAGAATGTCCTACATGCACCACATTTTTCTATGAATCTGTTGTCAATTAGTCAGATCACGAAGGATCTCCATTGTCGAGCTATTTTTGATCCATCTTCTTTGATTTTTCAGGACATCCGTACGGGCAACGTGATTGGTCATGGCTATGAGCAAGGAGGCCTTTACCGTCTGAACCAGACCCCATTTGCTGGAACCACATCCTCTCCTGCTGGACAAGTATCTCCTCTCCTGTGGCATCTGCGTTTTGGTCATTTACCGCTTCAAAAGTTGTGTCGAGTTCTACCCTATAGTCTCTCTCACACACCTATCCAGTGTGAGGCATGTCAGTTGGGAAAGCATCACAGGTCGTCCTTTCCCAGTCGTCCAGGTCAGAGTAGTAACTCCAAATTTGAGTTATTTCATATAGATGTCTGGGGTCCGAGTCGTGTTCTCGATCATCAGGGACACAGGTTTTACATTGTATTTGTGGATGATTTCTCGAAAGTGTCATGGGTGTTTCTTATGAAAAATAAATCTGAAGCAGGAAATATTATTATCCATTTTCTAAATGAAATTCAGAATGTTTTCTCCACATCTGTCAAACTTGTGAGAAGTGATAATGCTTTAGAGTTATGCACCCACACTTTGGCCAATTACTAATCCTCAAAAGGGATTATTCACCAAACCTCTTGTGCTCATACATCTCAACAGAATGGGATTGCTGAAAGAAAACACCGTCACCTTCTTGATGTCACAAGGTCTCTTCTTATACACAGTCATGCTCCCTACTCCTACTGGGGTGATGCAGTTCTTACTGCATGTTACCTAATCAACCGTATGCCCTCGTCTGTCTTGAATGAACATATTCCTTTTTCACTCATTTACCCAGACAAGGATTTGTTCGCTCTTACTCCTCGTGTGTTTGGGTCTGTCGCATTTGTCCATCAGTTGCCGCCTGGTACTGACAAGCTCTCTCCTAGAGCTGTTAGGTGTGTCTTTGTGGGGTACTCTAGAACTCAAAAGGGGTACAAGTGTTTTGATCCAGTGCGTCGGCGGTATATGATCAGTGCAGATGTTACATTTTTTGAATCTGTCATGTATTTTTTAGCATCTGTAGACATGCAGCTACCACCTATATCTCCTGATGCCATATTAATGACACCACCGCCACCACTTCAAACAACACCATCGCCACCACCACCGCCACCACCATCGCCACCACCACCACCACCGCTACCACCAGCGCCACCACTAGTCTCTCCACTACCATTCCATTACACCCGCAGGCCTCCTCCAGCTCATGGTTCTGACCCCTCAACTAGCTCGCCTATGGTATGTAATGAAAATATTAATATTGATGGATCTGACGACATTTTACAGCAGGATGTAGTGCAGGAGCATGGTGAGAATACAGATGATTTGGATGTTCCAATTGCTCTACGCAAGCCGAAGAGAAGCTGTGCAAAATATCCATTATCAGCAGCTGTGTCTTTTGAGAGGCTATCTGGAGACTTCAGGACGTTTGCATTGGCACTTTCAGCTACAGACATTCCTCGGGATCATCATGATGCTTTGCAGGATGCTAGATGGCGGCTAGCAATGGAAGAAGAAATGGCGGCACTTCAATCCAGAGGAACCTGGACCTTGGTTCCAATACCTCCAGATGTCAGCCCGGTGAGTTGCAAATGGGTGTTTACAGTGAAGCACAATGCAGATGGTTCCATTGACAGGTACAAGGCACGCCTTGTTGCATGTGGCTTCACACAGACATACGGGGTAGATTACCTTGACACATTCTCCCCTGTGGCGCGTCATTCCACTCTACGGATCCTGTTATCAGTTGCAGTTGCTAGAGACTGGCCGCTTTATCAACTGGACGTGAAGAATGCATTTCTATATGGCGACTTGCAGGAGGAAGTCTATATGCAACAGCCACCTGGGTTTGCTGTTGAGGGGGAGTGTTCCAAGGTATGCAGATTACATAAGGCCATCTATGGCCTTAAGCAGAGCCCTAGAGCATGGTTTCAGAAGCTTTCAGATCTCTTTGAGAAACAAGGATATAAACGCTCCAATGCTGATCATTCCTTGTTTGTACAGAAGACGGCTAGAGGTATCATTGTAATCATGGTTTATGTTGATGATATCTTGATTACAGGTGATGATGACCAGGGCATTAAGCAGGCAAAGGAAAGGCTGGGGACCGAGTTTGTCACCAAGGACTTGGGAGTCCTTAGATATTTTCTGGGGCTGGAGTTTGCTAGAAATCCATATGGATTAGTCATGTCACAGAGGAAGTATGTTACAGATCTACTGAGTGAGACAGGTATGCTAGGGTGTCGACCTGCTACGACACCAATGGATCCTAGCATGAAGCTGTATGATGATGACACAGAAGAGGTGGATAAGAGAAGGTACAGAGAATTGGTAGGCAAACTACTGTATGTCACGATCACTAGACCTGATATATCATTTGCAGTGAGTCGTGTGAGCCAGTTCATGGAGCAACCACGTCAGGCCCATATGGATGCAATACACATGATTCTGAGATATTTAAAATCATCTCCAGGTGCAGGCTTGCTATTTAAGAAAGGAAAGGAGATCTCTATCACGGCATGTGCGGATGCAGACTATGCAGGATGCCCCAAGGACAGGAAGTCCACATCAGGATTTGCAGTCTATGTTGGAGATGCTCTAGTTTCGTGGAAGAGCAAGAAACAGACAGTGGTAGCTAGATCCAGTGCTGAATCCGAATACAGGGCTATGGCCCAGGCTAGCACAGAAATGATGTGGGTGAAATCCTTACTTGCAGATCTATGTCTTGATATACCTCTTCCTATGATGTTGGAATGTGACAACCAGGCCGCCTTGTTCATTGCAAATAACACAGCCTTTTATGAGAGGACCAAGCACATTGAGGTCGACTGTCACTACATACGTGACATGATTCAGAAGGGGTTCATTGCTACATCTCACGTCACATCAGAGAATCAGACTGCTGATATTTTCACCAAGGCATTACTTCGAGGCCCATTCCAGAAGTGTGCGTCCAAGCTGAGCATGATTGATATCTATGCTCCATCTTGAGGGGGAGTGTTGACGCATATAGAATAACTGTACCTCTTTGTTATTTTATTTTTTTCCTGTTATTCTCGTTATGTAATTTACCCATAGGCTACTCTCCTATATAAGAGAGCCTAGGGCTTATGGAATAGATCATCTCATTCACTTTTCCCAACAGTTTTCTCTCTATATAAGAGTCCCTAGTTCTATGGAATAAATATCTCATTCGTTCCTCTTCTCACCAGTTTGAACAAGAGGGGAAAACACGTACATGTGTTTGCCACAAGATTTGAACCTTGGTCTTTCGGGTGGTAGGCATGCTGCACTACCAACAGACCATTGAAGTGGGTTCACCATCATCATCAACAACAACATGTCAACAACAAAGCCTTTTCCCACATTAAGTAGGGTCGACTACATGGATTCTTTGCCTCTATTTAGATCTATCTTGGGTCAATCCCGGACTTAGATCCAGAAAACTAAGATCCCTTCGTATAGTCTTATTCCAGCACTTCTTGGGCCTTCCTCGCCTCGTTTAGACGGTTTAACATCCATAAACTTGCATCTCCTAACTGGTTCATCAGCCGACCTCCTATGCAAATGCCCAAACCACCTTAAGCAGTTTTCTCGCATCTTATCCTCGACCGGAGCTACACGAACTTCCTTCTGATTGCATCATTCCGGATCCGATCTTTATGTGCGTGTCCACACATCCACTTTAGCATTTTCATTTCTGCTATTGCCATTCTCTGCACATATATATGGTTCACATGCTAACATTCAGATCCATAGAGCATAGCAGGTCTCACGACTGCTTTGTAAAACTTTTCTTTGATTTTCAAAGGAATTTTCTTATCATATAGAACAATAGAGTCTCCTCTCCACTTTAGCCAACCTGCATTTATTCTATTAGTAACATCTCTATCAATTTCCCCATCATGTTGCAAAACAGATAAGAGTGGGTTTACCATGTGGTAAATATATTCAAATCATCCATTACGAGGTATCTACTATCTACCGATTACAGATAAGAGTGTGTCAATGGACACCCCTCTTGATGCCGTGCTACGTTTGAATTGAACCAAAATTTGGCTAACCATTGACCAACATAGAAAGTAATCATACACCTGTTCATTCAACCCACCAACATGTTTGGAAACCCCACTATCTAAGTGCTGCCTAGACGGCCAATCAAAGTGTTATAAGCCTTGTTGACAGTTGCCTTCCTCAAGAAACCACAATTTTGTCTCCTCTCCCATGAAGCAATCATTTGAGACACGAGAAGGTCTTTCTAGAATAAAACGAATCTTAATGAAGACATTTTGCATCAAGGAGATGATATCTGGCGCCAACTCACACAGGTAGTTTACTAGTAGCTTGGCAACAATCAGGTTGATGCAATTTAATAGGGTGATAAGCGAAAACTCCTCCACTTGTTCAACTATGGTATTTTTCAATAGCATGAACATAAAATACTTATTAATCAACTCCACCCTTGCATTCCCCATCAAGAGATCTTGAATCTTTGCCAACCCACCATCCTTGATTAATGACCACAATTCCTTGTAGAGCATATTAGAAATCCATCCAAATTCGAAGAGCCCTTCTACTGCAAGGACTTCAAAGCTGTCATCACCTCCTTCTCAGTAATCTCCCCGACCAAGGCCCTTGCAAACTTTGACAATAACCTACGCATCCAAGATCCCCTTTGCCCCTTCAATTGTGAACTGTCTGAAGTGAGAGACTAGAGCAACTCCAATCCCCACCTTGCCCTCCACATCCTTATTGGTTGCCAAAAGGTGGTCAATCATATTTAACCACACTCACAAACAAATGGAATAATCTCATGGTTGCATCTTCTTCCTTTGATAATGTGTTTTGGATGCTGCCTCAAGTACACCTCATTCATCTCGTCCTCACTCCGCACAACACCTAGCTACCTTGTTCTCGCCCATATTTTCTTCGCCAAAGGTCTGACTTATCCCTACCCTATCTAAAGTGGCTATCACTACCAATGCTGCATTCTTCATTGGTGATTCATAGAGCTAAAAGGAAGAACCTCCATATGATTTTTATTGATTTGGAGAAGGCTTATGATTCATTCCCACAAGAGATATCGTGAAGAGTTTTGGAGAAGAGGCTAGTACCTTGTGTAAGGATCCAATATGGAAGACTAATTATTTTGACATCAACATTGGTCCGCATCAAGGTTCAACTTTGAGTCTATTCCTTTTTAATTTGATTATGGACGAGTTGACAAGTCACATTCGTGATGAGATACCTTGGTATATGTTATTCGCTATCACGCTGTTGATATTGTGTTGATTGATGAGACTAGAGATGGAGTAAATGAGAAGCTTGAGGTCTGGATACATGCATTGGAGACTAAAAGATTTCATGTAAGTAGGGCAAATACTGAATATATGGACTGTACTTCTGATGGAAGCAATGACGAAGGAATCGAGGTGAAGATTGGTGACGATACATTCAGAAGAGAGATTCTTTTAGATACTTGGGATCTATTTTGCAACATGATGGGGAAATTGATGGAGATGTTACTAATAGAATAAATACATTTGGCTAAAGTGGAGAGGAGCCTTT
The DNA here is from genome assembly GCA_037367405.1 of Ottelia alismoides. Lineage (NCBI taxonomy): Eukaryota > Viridiplantae > Streptophyta > Magnoliopsida > Alismatales > Hydrocharitaceae > Ottelia > Ottelia alismoides. The sequence goes on from JAZKJV010010142.1 coordinate 150,451, forward strand.
ACTGTTCTCTGTGATAAGAAATTCCTTTGAAAATCAAAGGAAAGTTTTACAAAGCAGCCGCATTGCTATTCTCTATGGATCTGAATGTTAGCATGTGAAGCATGGACACATGCAGAGAATGGCAATAGCAAAAATGAAAACGCTAACGTAGATGTGTGGAAACACACGTAAAGATCGGATTCGGAATGATGCAATCAAAAGGAAAGTTGGTATAGCTCCGATCAATGATAAGATGCGAGAAAATCGCTTAAGGTGGTTTGGCCATTTACAAAGGAGGTCAACTGATACACCCGTTACGAGATGTGAGTTTTGGGATTTTGAGCTGGCTAAGAGAGGGCAAGGAAGGCCCAAGAAGTGTTGGAATGAGACTATATGACGGGATCTTAGTTTTTTGGATTAAGTTCGAGACTGACCCAAGATAAATCTGAATGGAAGTAAAGAATCCATGTAGCCGACCCTACTTAATGTGGGAAAAGACTTTATTATTGTTGTTTATCGATGATATATTGGTATCACAAGAGTGCCCATATCGATATTACACAATATATTGGATTCTGGATATTGCCTGCTACAAGTTGGGATTCTTTTGCAATTTTCCTTATTTTTGATTGATATGCGCTCGAGAATGACCCATGATAGATCTGAATGGAGGCAAAGAATCCATGTAGCCGACCATACTTAATGTAGGAAAAGGCCTTGTTGTTGTTTGCTGTCAGCATGTGCCAATACTCTAGTGCGAAAGATGTAAAGAAAGACTTGAGATAGACCAGCAACCTTTAAGTCGCAGTCAACCCATTCGACGCTTCCCTCTAACGCTCCATTGCTATATCACGGAAATTGGTCTTCCACAACCATTACTTGTTAAACTTGAAGTAGGAGATGATCACTCTATTCTCACCCGAGCATTGGAATTGGTGTGCATGGGTTAAAAGGGTCATCGGAAGATACCCATCTATCGTTACTTGGCTTGCCTCTACAAACTTTATTATAAAAAAGATAAAAGCATGACTATGATGTGTGGTTTCTATGCTTCTTTAGGTGTAATGACAATTCGTGATTTGGAATAACTACTAGTGGAGGTAGTGGGAGCAGGAGTGGCGAAAGATGGAGCGATGCCACTGCCGAAGGCGAGATGGTGGCAAACCTTAATGAATGGAGGGTCATCAAATATGGGGGGGGGGAAGGAGAGATGCAAGAAGACATGGTCATGGAAGAACTGGCAGGGGATGTCCTGTGGAGCCACCCAAAGGAGAGGAAGCACTCTCCAAATCCTAGAGGCGGTGCTGCGAAATGGTGCTTTCGGTGCAGTGTCGAGGATCACCTATCATGGGGTTGCAAGTAGGTGGAGCAGCTTTGCTTTCGCTGCGGAAAGTCGATACATCGGCAGAGGAATTGTGGGGCGAGGGGTTCATGGTCGAAGATTGGTGCTGTGACGGCAAGCTCGAAGGAAGTGGCTGAGGAGGCTGCTCTGTCTACTACGGAGGCATCGAAAGTAGCTCCTACAGGGGGCGTGCTGGGCGACGCTGCTTGGGGCTCATTTTTGTTGCGGTTATCGAGAGAGGCGGAGAAGGACTTCCCTTTGGATGGCTGATTGTAGACGAAGGAGACGCGGAATCTCTTTGAAGATTAAGGGAGAGACTGATGGCGATGAAGGAAGGTGGCATTTGCGTTGACGTGATTTGGTTGCACCGTGGCACACTCCACGTCCGGGGTCTGTCATCGGAGGGAGTGAGGGAAGCAATCACGGGAGCTCTAGAGAACGGATTAACTCCGAACTATAGAAACACAATTACTTGGAGAGGACCTCGCTTCCTTGATTGGGGGGTGGGGGCAATCGGGGAGGAATCGACATGGTCACTATCAGTAGCTGAAGTTCTGTTGAGATGTAGAAAGGCGGAGGTCCTGAGGGAGACCCTTAAGCACATTGGAGAGGTAGTGGGGGCCCGCTGCTCTAGTATGCTTTCAAGAGAAGGCTCAGAGGTGGTGCTCGAGATGACGGGGAAGAAACCCCAATCCCCCTTAACTGGTACCCTCTAGATTGGCCAAAAACCAATGCCCCTGTGGTTTGTGATCTTGGAGAAGGGAGGTGCGCTGGTGGTAGCATCATCGGTGATCGGGGGAGGTCGGGAGCTACGGACGGGACGGGGAGCCTGACGGACACTGGAATCGAGGGAGGCACACCTCAATGGCCGCATCTGGGAAACCCTAACGCCGCCTCCGGAGAATTGAATGCGAAGTCGGTTGGCGTTTTGTCTGAAGTGTTGAGTTCGGGATTCCAAGTAAATCCACTGGAGATGGTTGGTCACCCGATTTGGGGCTTCACCTATTTTGGGTGCGCTGGTGGTAACATCGTCGGTGATCGGGGGAGGTCAGGAGCTACGGACGGGACGGGGAGCCTGACAGACACTGGAATCGAGGGAGGCACACCTCATGGCCGCATCTGGGAAACCCTAACGTCGCCTCTGGAGAATTGAATGCGAAGTCGGTTGGCGTTTTGTCTGAAGTGCTGGGTTCGGGATTCTAAGTAAATCCACTGGAGATGGCTGGTCACCCGATTTGGGGCTCCACTTATTTTGGGTGTCTTATACTCGATCAAAGTCGAATCTGAATAGGTGATACTCAGATCCTCCTATTCCGGGTGTCGATGAGCTATTCGGGTCGGATCCTTTGCCTGAACATCGGCTTGGCCTTCGGCCCATGCTCAACTATCTCTGGGGTGGAAACGAATCTCAAATCGAGGAGGTCTCCAATGGCAACATCTCCGATAAGGCTTTTGCAATTGGTCACGAGATTGAGCTCATGGATCCATCCGGGATCTCGATCGGAATTAGGGACTGATCTCACGAGGGCCAAGCTCTCTCCGGAGCGATGAGCAGCAACAACCATCAACCTCGGGTGAGTTGGTGACGAATCTATTGGCTCCAATATGCGTTGTGGCGGTGATGAAGGGGGAGGAGATGGTTCCAAACCGGGGGTGAGGATGGCACCTCAAAGGAAAAAATCATTATCATCGCATTGGACGAAGTTGAGAGGGGGAGCAGAGGGCTGGAGCTCGATGCTATGCTATGATGGGTTGGTGTCTGAACTATCTTCACAGTTATTGACCTTCTCACTCACGGAAATGTCATCTGTCAAATGCACTTGAGTGGGAATATTGCTGGGCAAGGTGGAGGTGTGCACGATTACGATGGGTTCGAGATCGAAAGTAGAAACGAGGGAGGACCTATTGTGACACGCGAAGGGTCAACTGGGGGTTCTCTGTAGGGATGCGACATTAATGCGAAAAGTGGAAGGGTGTATGATGCAACATCGATCGATGAAGAAGAGGAGATGCATTTTGAAAAGGACATTGCATAAACATTAGGGGTTCGGATGGCAGGGGTTTCCCCCTCGGTTTCTGAATGAAGCTTATTACATGCAATGTGAGTGGCATGGGCCAATCAGATAAACGGTTGGTAGTTGGGTCCTTGCTATTTACATGGAAGACTGAGATTGTTTTCCTGCAAGAGACAAAAATTAAATCTTGGGACTCGATGAGATGGAACTCCACCTCATGTCCGCATCTTAACGAATTCAGCGCTCTGCCGGTACATGGGAGCTCGGGAGGAATTATCGTTGCGTGAAATGGAGACATTTATGACTTGGTTGGTGAGGTGGCCTTGGTTCACTCGGTATCTGTGGCTTTGGCGAGCAAAGTTCACCAAACCCGATTCGTGATTACATCGTTGTACGATATGGCGGGAGCTTTCGCGAATACGCCGTTGTGGAACGAGCTAAGGCATATTAGATTGAGATTCTCGAGATGGCATGGTTGGTAGGAGGGGATTTCAACATCATGCTTTATGCGGAGGAGGATTGAGAGGAAGAGGCGCACAAGGCCCTGGTTTTGGTCTTTTTGTGGATGTGGTGGAACATGCTTTGAAGGTCATGGACGATGCTAATTGCAAATATACATGGAGGAGCTCGTCTTGTAGTTCGTGCATTGACCGCTTTCAATCGAAGCTTTGGGGAAATGGGGTTGTTCAGCTTGGCTATAGTGACTAGCTTGCCCAGGTCAAGATCTGACCATACACCGTTATGTCGTGACACTTGCAACAGCGGGGGCTCTTCTTCATATTTCAGATTTGAGAGGTGTTGGCTGTTGGAAGAGGAATTCTGTGATATGGTCTGTTCTGTCTAGCCGAGATTAGTGATAGAGGGGTCGGCTACGATGAGATTTGCATCAAAGTTGGATGTACTACGATGCAGAAGGTGCTCTCAGATTGGATGGGGCTAGCAGGGCAGGGGAGTTTCGCAGATCTCTAACTTTGAGGTTGAGGAGCTGGTGAGGGGATTTTCAGAGGAGGAAGCCAGGCGAGCGCTATTTCAACTTAATGCGGATGGGGCATCGGGACCCAACGGGTTTCCGGTATACTTCTATAGGGAGTTCTGGGATACGGTCAAGGGAGATGTGTAAGGGGTGCTGGAGGAGTTCCAAGAAGGAAACATGGGATTCGAGAGGCTGAACAAGGCGCTGATTTTCCTTCTTCCTAAGAAGGAAACGCCTGTCAGGGTCGAGGACTACATGCTTGTCTCGTTGTCTAATGCTATCTATCTGTTGATATAAAAAATTCTGACCAACCGACTGAGGGAGGTTTTGCATCGGATCATCTCGCCTGAGCAGACAACGTTTGTTCTCGGTAGATCTATGGCGGACGGTTTGGTCATGGCTTCAGAAATTATGTCGGACTGGAAGAGAAGCTTGGCAAAATGAGTACTATGGAAGGTGGACTTCTCCAAGGCATATGACTCGGTGGATTGGACTTTCCTATAGGCTTCACTCGAGAGAAGGGGATTCCCAGAGGTATGGGTGGCTTGGATCAAACGGTGTGTTACAACGACTTCTCATGTAGTGCTCATTAACGGTAGACCAGAGTAGGGTTTCTTCCACCTGCAAAAAGGAATCATGCAGGGATGTCCGCTAGATTCACTCCTATTTGTGATTGTGACATACGCGTTAGCGGTAATGACGAGGTTGGCAGTGCAGGGGGACTGATGTTCTGGGTATAGTAGGGATGACATATCCATTCCGATTCTTCAATACACTGATGACACTGTGCTTTTCCTGGGGCTGAGGGCGAGTAAATTCGAAGAGCATCATCTGTTACGGATATCTTCGGGTACATTTTGGGGCTTCGCATTAACAAGGATAAGTCAGCGATGGTGCCCTTCGGCCGTGCGGTGTATGGGGTACGACGTGCTTCCGAGTTTCTGGGTTGCCCGCCGGTTGCGCTGTCGATCACTTACCTGGGGCTCCCATTGGTGGTTGGGAGGCTGAAGTCTGACGATTGGAAGATGCTGTTGGAAAGACCGGAGGAGAGACTGACGGGATGGAAGGCGACATTGCTTTTGAAGGAGGGGAAGTTGGTTCTCCTGAAGCACGTTCTCTCGGTCATTCCGATATTCTTTTGTTCCACTAGATCTTTGCATGCAGGGTTCTGCGCTAGGATTGAGGTCTGATGAGGAGATTCTTTTGGTCGAATGGACACGAGGCAAGAAGGGCATCAACCTAGTGGATTGGGGCAGGGTGGCGGCAACAAAGAAGAAGGGTGAGCTCGGAGTGCTGCATGTAGGGGACATGAATAAGGCATTTATGGCAAGGTGGGTGGTGCAGGTGTGGGGTAAGTCTCAGGACATGGTGTACCGCTTGCTCAGGAAGATCTACGATATTACCTTATCGTTGGAGGTGGCCCCGGGCTGGCTTCCATCATCTCTTTGGAAGGAGGTTACGGCGATCGTTCCGAGGATTGCTTCTAGATTGAGACCGGCTCTGGGGGATGGCTCAAGTTTTCATTTTTGGAGGGATGATTGGACGTGGGATGGAGTGTTGGGGGAACGGTTCCCACACCTTATGAGATTGGCGACTGACAGGGAGGTGCGCATGCAGGAGGTTTGGGATCGTAAGGCCTGGTCTCCGACATTCTTATCTGCATTGTTGGAACATAGGGTTAAGGAGCTCCTTTCTTTGCAGATCGAGCCGCTTCAGAGCGAGCGCCCATCGTCGGGAAAAGATTATCTTGTCTGGGGAGATGGGAGGTTTACAGTGCATAAGGCTTATCACTTTCTGGTGGAGGATGGGGAGGGGGTGCAGGAGGAGGAACGGGTCGACATGAGGCTCATATGGCAGTGCAGGGTACCAAATAGAGTCAGGATTTTCTTATGGCTTTTCATACTTGGGAGGATCCTTACGAAGGTTCGCCGGGGGCATTTGATGGGCCTGGAGGATATTCCATGTGACAGGTGTGGCGGGCCGAGGGAGGATGCGGATCACTTATTCTTCTCTTGCCCTCTCTCTCAGGAGATTTGGAATCAGGCATGCATCTCGTGGATTACGCGGAGCGATTGCCCCTCATTATGGAGGGATATCTAATCGGTATGCGGATCTAGCCATGAGGACAATATGTACCCGTTTGCGATGGTGTGGTCGATTTGGTGCGGCAGGAACAAGGTCATCTTCGGAAATCAGGGGGGAGGGTTTAACGTGAATAATGTTATGGGAGACTCTAGGGCGTTTTATGTATCATGGCAAATGTAAAATGACGTAACTCCTTTCTTTTTCCCTTTCTTCTTAAATATATATACGCGATGCGGTGGATCCCTCTCTGGGACACCACCCTATTTTTCTTCAAAAAAGAGGGAGACTTGGGCGGAGCGGGAGATAAAGAGGACTCAGGTGCAGGAGGAGATGGGGAGGTTGGATTTGCTGGAGGATGAAAGGGAGTTTGACGAGGAGGGGCTTGTAAACTAAGGGGTGGTCCAGAAGATCTTGGAGGATGAGGATCAGAAGTGATAATTTGAATGGAGACAAAGATCAAGGTAGAGGCGGTTGGAGTAGAGGGATGTCAATTCAAGATTTTTTCACGCGGTGGCGAATGGTAAAAGGAGGAGAAATATGATACACTCAGTAAAGGTGAGGGGAGAAGAGTTCCGAGGGGAGGGGGATGTAGCGAGGGCGGTTATTGATAATTTCAGGGGCATGAGCAGGCATCGCCCTCATGGTGGTTCACGATGGTTGGGGTTGGGAGTGAGTCAGGTTTCTGACCCGGAGGCGAAGCTTTTGATGAGGGGATTTGGGTTACTGGAGGCCTGTTGTGAGGCCCGTTCCTTCTCGGATCTGGGATACCCGTTTACATATTACCCGTAGTATTATGTTAGCTAAAGATCGCATTAGAGAACTGGAAATTAGGAGAAATTTTTCACATTTATGAATGACATTCACAAATTAACCAATAAACCACAGAACTACAATATGTCACAATTATATTGCATAAATTTCCATAGCAGTTAACATGTAACAACATAAATGAAATCCCAATTGTATCAGAAGAGAAATAAAAGCATTATATAATACCTTGAACAAACTATAGCATACATACCTGATATGTTTTACTGCTGAACCTGACGTTCAACTCCCCCCATACCACGATGCATGTATTATGTCTGCAATCCATGTAATAGGGAGAAAAGAACATTAACAAATGTTGAGTAAATCTTATTAATTAGAAATAATAGGAAATTTAGTGGCTCCAAAAGAAAGCAAGTAAATTGGGCTTGACAATTAAAATTTAAAGTTACTTGCAATGAAACATGCTTTCAAGTTGTTTGGTATGTAAAACCCCATTCTACTCATCCTACATTAATTACCCATATTAATCATTTTTATACAAAGATTATATGATCCATATTTAAACTGTCACCTTTTAATTAATTATAAATCATGTTTAATGGATCTTGAGATGTGGATGTTGAGTCTTTGTTCTTGGTCTTTATCCAATCAATCAGATTTAGTGGATAATCTGGGATCTTGATATGAGTGTGACCTCATATTATGATTCTAAGATGTGACTCCAGTATAAAACTGTATATGATTTCCGTTCTTCCCCATCAATTTCATGTTCCAATGATTTATTCAATGGCTATCATGATTGAAATGATCATGATATCTTGAGTATGTAATGATTGACATGGTCGAGATGATTCGGGTCTCTTTTGATGTTTGTGAGTCATGAGGATAGACCATAGTAAGTGTAGATGATGAGTCTGATGTTTTGATTCTTTTCATATTGAATTTCTCAAGCTTAGTGGATAGTCTGTGGTCTTGGTCTAGATAAGACCTCACACTGTGACTCTAAGGCAGTAAGGAAGCCTTAGGGTTGGGGTGCCTCCGTAGGCATGCGATGGAGTAAAATGCATCCTAACTAAGTTTCCAATACGTCCACTAGCTAATTCAATCGACTGTAGTAGTAGCTCGTAGTCTGATAAGGATGATTTTCATAAATTGATCTTTTCTCTTCATCAGGAAATACTGGCGGAACAGTAACTAGCTTAATGGAAACTAAGCTCAACTACAACCAACTCAACTGTAATTCATCTCAACTTTAACCAAACTCATTTGTGACTCAATCCAATCTCAAATGTAACTCCAAATTCAATTGTAACTGATTCAGATGTAGCCATAGAGGATTCAGATGTATACATGGATGATTCAGATATAGCATCGCCAAGTCTGTTGGCGAAAAGTAAACAAAACTCAAGCGGTGAGGTAGCCTACAAAAGAGGCTCTTCCATCTCGCCTTGGAAGGGCGGTCCAATAGAGGGATATGTCTACTCCAAAACTACGCCACTGAGACGGGTGAGAGAGACTCTCCGGAAAAGTCACTCTAAAAGAAAAACCGGCCCGACCGGTACGGGCTAACGAGCTCGAAAAACTAAAACCAAGGGCCCTCCAGCCTAGATACCCTAAAGAACAAGCGTCAGCGGAACTGATCTTTAAAAGAAAACCTGTGGATCCCAGAGAGGCGTAAAAACTGCGAGCGCTTGCGAAAAAAACCCGAGAAAAAGACTGGGATCCTAGACCCGCGCACTAAGCGGCCGCTGCCCTAACTGGGCTTCCTAATCTCCCGCCCAACTGAGGGTCACCGCACCCTCACACAGTCAGACGTAAAGGTCACCATGACTGACACTCTTAATTATTAGTCATAAATGAATCTCCAACACTGACTTGATTCCTCAACCTTTCTCAATCTCTACTGTGGTTGACTGTACAGATCTATGTATTTTTTTATCAACGATCTTATTGATATAACTGATTCAGCATTGATTTCACTTATTCATCTATCCCATCATTTCTCAATCTCTTCAATGGTTGACTTTACAATTCTAGGTATTTTTTCACTACCTATATTTGATGATATGTATAAATAGTAGAGTATACCTAAAAGATTAATTTATGAAGATGATCTGTCTTTGGGGTCACATCTTATTAATTCTAAAATCATAAGATCACCATCTATGCTTTGGATATGGATCTAGCTAGTCTTTATCATTTTGTTTTATATGGTACCTAAACAAGAATCATATCTCAATTGTACCAATTCCAGTTAAGACATCAAAGGAGGGGTGTTTTCTGATCATTTGCCATAACATCCTATATATAATAGATCGTATGAATAGTAGACTATACATAATGATCAATTGATTGATGATTTCTTATTCGTAAAGATCTTGAGAAATCATTTATTGACTTTGAGAGAAGAGTTCTAATATTTTAAAAGATGAATTCTCAGAAGATGTCAATGCTATATAATATAAAAGGGGTTATCGGGAAGCTATTACATATCCCTGTGAATTGCTTGTACATTGCTCGTGTAGATAGCAAAGTAGATTAGTTCATGGGTCACTCTAGGATGTTGTTGTAATGCTACACATATACATTATGATTTCCTCAGCAAGGAATCTCTGGGTTTCACCATTTGTGTATATGTATATTATACAGGTTTTCCTGTAGACAAGAAACCCATGACAAATTTTAGTTTGTAACCTGGATGAAACCTCATCACATTGCGACTCAAGCAACTGTAAAAGCTATATGGATAGATCCTTAGGGACATATGTTCTTATAGGAGCCTCTACCCATGCAACCAAATTATGATATTATACTGCATTATTCGTAGATACAATATTGTTTTCCACCTTGGACCAAACATATGGAGGTCAATGGCACATGATTATCTCTTCGAGCAAGTTCATAACAATCACTCTGTGAAGCTTCATGTTAGCTGTTGGAATTCTTGGTTGGTGTGGTCTAATGCTTGTTATGTTTAGAATAACTCACAATCTCGAGCTGTTGTCTACAGCTTATCTGTTGGGAGATATGACATTATTTTGATATGAATTATGTTCAGTCTATAAGCATTGACATCATCTTTATTAGGATTTCATCCAAAAATAATGCATCTTTAGCCATAAATGCATCAAAGTATCTTATGATCGACTTTAGGACTCTCTTTATCACTGAAAATAGTAATTGAGCATGTCCTTGATGTAAAGAACATGCAGTTGATTAATAGGAGTCTTGCTTTCAATTATAAAGGTAAGTCATCCTGTTTTGAGGTTGAGTTTTTTTTGAAATTTTGGAGCCTCAGTTACTTATATTAGATTCTTTATTTATGAATTGCTTTATCCTTCTCAGGATTCCATAAGGGTGCATTTGGTTGGGGGGTTACCCCCCACTTTGGGTGGGTTACCCCCCAAAACCCATATTCCCAACCTATTAGTGGGGCCCATTCTCTTTCCAACCAAAAAAATATATTATACCGTCATATCATCTAAAAATCATAAAATACTCAACTTCTACTCTCTATTCCAAACTTCAATACAATCACATCACAACAAACACCCACTTTTCAAATTTCAATACAATCATACCATAATAACTACCAACTTTTTCAAATTCCAATACAATCACATCTCACAAACCTTCCCAACCCTTAACCCACCAACCAAACACACAAACACAAAACCGGGTTACCCACCCCTGGATAACCCACGAACTAAACGCACCCTAAGAAAATGCTTGTAATTTCCCCCAAATTTCTATTTTTCTGTGCTAAAAGTTGTGGCTAAATGGCATGTACTTAGGTTAATTTGCATGCTAAATCCAAATTTTTATCCTCAAAATTTTAAGAAATCAAGAGTATATATAATGGTTGTAAAGTTTTGATGAATTCGATGTAAAGCTTCACATTCTCATCTAATTTCATAGGCAATTCAAGGAACTGAATCATGCATGGAAGGCAGCAAGAGGAGGGGGAAAGATTGTACCTTTGATCCTCTAAGTTTGGAGGGATTTTGTGGCTTTATCTAACATACAACAATAGATAAAATACCTGATGGATAGCAACATAAAAAAAACTGAATTAGAAACTTCAACATTGACTTTAATGAGAACAAAGAGGAGAGAGATATGTACCTTTGAATATCTCCACTTTGGAGATCCAAACTTGCTTGCAACATCCTTTTCTTGACAGGAGCTTCAGTTCATTCGGATTCGGATGTTTCACCTGTGAGGTTGTTTTCGGGTTGAATCTGGAAGGTTGCCCTGGGTCGGACGATTTTCCTGTCTTCTTCTACAGGGAGTTTTGGGATCGCATTGCGGAGGAGGTGTTGGAAGTTGTGGATGAGGGTAACTTTAGCTTTGATCAACTTAATTGATCTTTTATTTTCTTGTTCTATAAGAAGGATGTTGCAACAAGGATTGATGATTACATACCAATTGCACTTTCCAATGCGATATATTTGATTATGGCCAAGCTGCTAGCCAATCGTCTCGAGGGTGTGGTGAACAAGATCATTTCACCGCTCAAAGTGCTTTCTTGCCTGGTAGGCAAGTCATGGATAACATTGTTATGGCCTCAGAGATTGTGGCAGATTGACCTAGGATGAAGGTGAATGGTGTTTTGTGGAAGATTGATTTTTTGAAGGCATATGATTACGTGGATTAGCTTTTCCTTTGGGCCTCCCTATACAGGAGGGGTTTTCCAGATAAGTGGATCCCGTGGATAAAGAGGTGCGTGATGACTACATCATGCGTTGTTCTAGTGAATACACAACTAAAGGGGGGATTCTTTCAGCCTTAGCAAGGAGTTCGCCAAGGATGTCTGTTAGTGTCGTTATTTTTTGTTCTAGTTTCCGATGCTTTGACGGTCATGATTGATGGGGCCATTGCTGGGGGCTATTGTAGTGGTCACTCAAAGGATGGAACATCTATCCCCATCCTTCAATACATGGATGACACGATTTTGTTTGCGGAGGGGGAGATGACAGTTGTAGAGGCTTATCGGTGATTTTGGACATGTTTGGTGCTGTTTCCGGATTGATGCTAAATAGGGACAATTCAGAGTTCGTTCCGTTTGGCTTGACGAGTGTAGAGATTGATATGTGCGCAGGCTGGTTGCAGTCGCCATGTAAGAATCCGCCGCTGCGTTACCTTGGCGTGTCGCCGGTGGCTGGCCAGATGCGGACCATCGACTGGTTGTCATTAAGTGAGAAGATGGAGCATAAGCTGGATGGGTGGAAGTCTGTTTGCATGTCCATGGGCGGCATGCTAGTGTTGCTACGTTCGATTCTTTCAGCGATCCCGATCTTCTTCTTATCCACTAGCGTCATGCTGTTGGAATTAGGAAGAGGTTTGAGTCCATCATGAGGCATTTTTTCAGGTCATCGTCTGGGCAGTTGAATGGATTTCCTTTGGTGGAGTAAGGGACGACGTCATGCCCACAGTACGATGGTGGTCCTGATGTTCGTGTTTAGGACTGGGTGAACAAGGCCTTTCTCAGGAGATGAGTCACTCGTATTTGGGGTGATTGTGACGACATAGTGTGTATCTTATTCGAAGAATCTACATGCTTGGACTTTCTTTTCCAGGCTCAAGTGAACTTGATGGGACAAAGTTTTTCTTCTGGAGGGGTATATGCAGTACGACACATGAGATACATCCATTTTCGAGACCTGCGGTTGAGGACGGTGCAAGCTTTCATTTCTGGACTGACGACTGGAGTGAGGGCGGGGGAATTCGATGCAAGGTTCCCCCGATTGAAGGCGTTGGTGATGCATCCAGACTGCTCGGGGGTTTTTATGATATTAGACATCTTTGGTGAGATCTCGAGCCTTCATTTAAATCATGAGAAGTTGGTGTCGGTTCCTTTTGGGCTCTTGTAGGAGGAGGTGAAAATGTGTGCTAGAGTGATGTGGCTCCAACTGCTATCCTTTCTCTCACGTTAGGCTTCGACAATTTGATTGGTGTCAATTGATGTAAAGGCTGGGAAGTAAGCTCACGAGCTAGAAGACCTCGATTCTTTCAACGTGTGGTCCGTTTGTGTTGCTCGAGCGTACCCTCGACTATTTTGATATTCTTCTACTTTGATTGGGCTGCTCCCTACTGGGGTATGTTCAAAGTTAAAAGCGTTAAAGTATGCATCCCTAGGTAAGTAATTGGATCCGAGTGCAATTACCACATGCACCTATGTTAGTCCCACATCATCTATTAGTGGGACTTGATCATTATGGTACCTTATGTATTTTATGAGTGAGTTTAATAGAAACATCGACCCTTTGAGGTGGTTCTCGAGGTTTCGTCCCACTCCTTATGGAATATGGTTCCACGTAAAATCCCAGTGTTATTTCATGTTCTTTATATTTCTATCTATGATTATGCTTTCGTGTTGTCGTTTTCTACATGGTATCAGAGCTGGTTTGATTTGCATTTATTCTAGAAGAATATTATTCTTGATTATGTTCATATTCGTGATATGCTCGAGATTCAAGAGTGTTCTAAGGTTTCTAAACCCTAATTTTGCACTATTTGATTATCATAGCAGCTTCTACACAATTCCAGCAAGTTCGAGAATCATTTAGGGCTCCTGGAATTCTAGATATCCAGGCCGAATCTTGTTCCTGGAACCTTGGCGAGGCCGCCTCATACACAACTTCAGGGCTCGCATCTCCTTGTCGTGCCATAATCGTGATTACCGTGAACCTCCACGAAGCGTGATCTTCTCCAAGCAGCGCTACTCTCTCCGATGCAATCGGATAGTCAAACAAGACACAACCACAAGGTTATCACATCCATATATGCGAGAGGCACAATCAACACTAGCGGCTGCTGAATCAAGCCATCATCTGCAACGCGCCACCTTATGCAAATCCTCATCATCTTCCGGGCGAACCATGACAGATGCTCATGCATCAAGATGATTCTAGCGATTCCCACAAGTTTTCGTATCATTGATTCTCCAATAGTATTTCTTACGAGCGTCGTTGCCCCTCTAAGATCAGGGGTGTGAACCCCCGAGGATTCGGGTACCCGTTTACAACACATTCGTGGTATTTGTATTTTATTCATTAAAGATCGCACAAGTTGCATGAAAATACGGGAAATTTTTCACGTTTCTGTAATGACATTCATAACTCAAGTAACAACCACAGAACCAGCAATGAAATGTGCCACTGAATTTCATTAATTAATTTCCACCTATATATACACAATATGTACAAAAGAGTTGACAATACGTACTTGTATTCCCAAAAATATACAAAAGAGAAGGAAAGCATTTTACATCATAAACTGAACAAAACTGTAACAACTATAACTGTACCGTCTGGTGTAGCAACGAATGTCAGGAATCATCAACCTACTACCGAGTCCCAGGCTGCTTGCTTGCCAAAATATGAAAGGAACAAGAGATGTCATCGAGCGCTGATGCCTCCCAAAAACTTATTAAAACAAGCATGCATTTAAGGTAATTGCAAAAGAAACAAGTATTAAGGTATAAATAGCTAAAAATTCACAATTACTTGTTATGAAAAAGGTTTTCAAGCTACCCAGAAGGAATGCCCCATGTTTTAGCCATTACTTTATATGTTATATTCTTATATAGTAGTTAATGACTCATATATATATATATCTATATTAATCTCTTATTATTTAGAGATATTAAAAATGGATTTGATAATGGAGAAGATGAGGTTTTGAACCGATTCCTCATTTTATCTAAATTCTCAATTTTAGTGGACAGTCTGTGTTCTTGGTCTGTGTGTGACCTCACATTGTGACTCTAGGCGTGAAGAGTGCCTTAGGGTTGGGGTGCTATCGTAAGCATGTGATGGGATATAATGCATCCTAACTAAGTTTCCAACAAGTCCACCATCTTAATTATAAACAACTCTAGCCAACACAACTTATAATTGATTTCATCTTTTAATCAAAATCCATTATGTTTTACTCCGAGTTTACCTGTGACTCCTCCAAATGTGACCCTAGATGATTCAGATGTAGACATAGATGATTCAAATGTAGTAGCATCGCCAAGCCTGCTAGCGTAAAGTAACCAAAACTCAAGTGGTGAGGAAGTCTCCTAAGAGACTCTTCCATCTCGTCCTCTAAATGGAAATGCGGTCCATTAGAGGGATGGGTCTACTCCAAAACTACGCCACTAAGACAGATGAGAGAGACTCTCCGGAAAAGTCACTCTAGACGGGCCCGAGTAGTACGAGCAAACGAGTTTGTGAGAAAAACTAAAAATCGAGGATCCTCCGCATATATATCCTAAAACAAATGGTCAGCGGAGATGGTCAAAAGTCAGGATCCCAACGAGGCGTAAAAACACTGCGAGCTCGTGTAAAAAAATCATGAAAAGGACTGGGTGGCAGCCGCTGCCCCAACTGGGCTTCCTTCCTCCGTCCAGTTAAGGGTCACCGCGTCCTCGCACAGTCAGGTGTAAGGATCACCGTAACCGGCATAATTAATTATCGCTGTTGATTTACCGTCATCCTTATTTGATTTCTCAATCCTTTCTTTAATCTCTTTTGTGATCTACTTAACAATTCTAAATATCTTGTCAACAACTCTTCTCAATAGAGATTTATATTTAGTAGGATGGACCTAAAGGATGATTTTATGAAGATTGTCGTGATAATCACAAGTTATCATTGATTGATTTAATCACTTCTAATTTATTTGTCTAAGAATAAGTGAACCTCTTAAGATATTGACACCCAAATCTTTTATCAATGCTATTCTTGGGTAATGACTTCTGTGAGAAAATGATTATAAGGGCCGTATAGATTAGACACTAATTATAACAATAGCCCCCCTGTTTATAGATTAAAATTTACATTTCCAATCCATTTTTTTATCTCGAATACATAATACCAACTTTATAAGAGTGTGATGATAACATAAAAATTGGAATGCATATCCACAATAACTGTGAAAAAATCTCAATCACTAGATATATAGTTCTTGGCCCATTGTGTCCACATTGTGGATAATAGATCAAACTAACAATCATTTCTTAATTGATATGGATATGCTCTATCACTAGAAGCTATGATACAACGATACTATATCATTTGAAATTTATTATATGGATAATCATTTAGTTAACTGATTTCTAGTTATAAGTAAAAATCTTAACAAGACTACAAGGAAGTTGTTCTAGAACTTTATTAGAAATTAGATGTGCACTTGAAGTTAACTTGATTGGGTAGATATCAGCAAATCTGAAATCAGACATATCGAAGCTACTAATGAAAAAATGTAAATGCTGAACCCAGTTATATATGAATATGTAATTGTCTTTAACAGTTCTCAGGAGTAAAGCTTAGGCTGCATAGCCACATACTATAATTTATGTTGCATTTTCCCCACTGATTATCTCAAGTCCTATACAGAGCTTGAAATCTGTATATTTCCTGTTGTTAGTTTACATCATAACATACAACAATTCTTCCACTCAAAATTTATTTCACCGAAATCTTTTAAAAAGTTGTTAGTAAATATATCGTAACAGAGATTTGTCAAACATATTAATATTATAATCATCATAGACCATAGTAACAATGAATTAACAGAAATTTCAGTTCAACTTTAGAAGTATCATTTTTACACAGTAGGTTTTCTTTATATATGTATTTATATAATTTCACACCCACATATATCTATCCATATTTTCTTATAAATAGAGCAAAAGTTTTGAATTGGAAGGGCAGAAGGTCATGAGAATAATCTCATAAATGGCACAATAGAAGGGAAGAAATTTTGCATGGCAATTTACGGAGCAGGATATCAAGTAATCAAATCTAAATTTCAGGAAATTAAAAATTTATTTCATGAATCCAGTCTGAAATTCTTAACAAACAGGAATTTATTTTTGTGTTACTCAGGCATGGCAGCAAAGATGTATGGACATGGGATGCATCTTATTAGATCTCTAAGAGAGATCTATTTGCATGCTAAGTTTGGTGATTTGGAGCAGCTCTAAGGCTCCAATGTTGCAGAAATTCTAAATTGGAGCTCCTACAAATGCGAGGGCTGCAGCAAGATGTTAGTTGCTTGTCTTGACAGCACCAAGGCCCTAAATGTCGATTTCGGTTACCATTTCGGTATCGACTAAAACAGAATTTCGATGGAATTTCGGTGGAATTTCGACCGAAATCTTGATCATTTCGATCATTTTTTGTGCTAGGACCCCCATATTTCGGTCATTTCGGTCGTATTTCGATTTCGACTGGATATCGATATTCGACAGAAATTCGACCGAATTTCGCTGAAATTTAAGGCCATGGACAACACCTTGTATAACTCCAACGGATAGGAGATGCTCCTGCAAGGCTGCTGGACAACATGGAATAGGGAAGGAAAATGGCTGGAGAGAATAGAAAAAAGGGAGAGGAAATGGGGGGAAGTGATGACGACGGGGGAAGGGTCGTGGCTCTTCTCTTGTTGGAGATAGAAATAAGGGACGGGGAAGGTTCCTGGAACCTTCCCAAATCTCTCTTTTTTTAAAGAGACATATGACATCATCGTCCATGATGTCACTAATGACATCATCTATAATTACATCATTGAAGACCTCATTAATCTTATAGTATATTATATATATATATATTGCTGTTGGAATTTACAACAACTGTCAGGCTATTCTGCTACTGTAGCAATAAATATAATTAACATTTTTTTGATTCAATTATTTGAGATATTTAAAAATATCTATGTGTACACATCGAGCCTCCGATTTCGACACGCAATTTCTCGATTTGTTCGTCTCTGAACGACGATCAATATGAGTATAATATTGATATACTTTTGATCGGGGTTGGATGCTCGAAATTTTTGACATACGATTTTTGTTTGGGTTAAATTTTGTGAAATTAAAATATCAATTGATCTCCGATTTACAAACACTCGATTCCGTTGGTCTTGTTTCGTCGAATCGGATTTTGTGGCTGCCTCAGTTTGTTTTGCGGTTTCCAATTTCACATTGCGGCTTTTTTGGGCATGCATTACGATGTGCTCGGCTTTTGGTCGATTTCACCCGGACGACTTTTGATTCACGATCAATTGATCAAATTAAGTTATTTAATACTGCATGTTAACTTTATTGGGTTAAACAGACCTTTAATGGGTCGGGTTCGACTTTAATTGGATCTGGATGTTACATATATAAAAACCTCAAAGGGAGTCTCATCCTCGAGACTCGAGCCAAGGTCATTATGTGTCGCTTTTATATTTCATCTGGCTATAAAAACCTCAAAGGACTTTGAACCCATAAAAACCTCAAAGGGGAAACAAGCAATATTTTTCAATACGTATATAATTAAAAAGGTTTGTTTTGATGATTACATTAGAAAAGCTGTGGGTATCTCGCCCGCATGTCTGCTTCAGTCTCCCACGTTGCATCTTCAACATCGTGTCGGTGTCACAACACCTTGACCAATGGAATCTCTTTGGTGCGAAGCTTCTTCACAACAATGTTTAGTATCTGCACTGGCCTCTCCTTATATGTCAAATCTGGCTCCACGTCAAGATTCTCGTAGCTGATGACACGTCGAGAGTCGTGCACATACTTCCTCAAGTTGGATACATGAAATACATCGTGGATGCCTGAAAGGTGTGGAAGAAGAGCTACTCGATAAGCAACTTCCTCACTCTAGCCAGAATCTCAATTGGACCAACATATCGTGGGCCTATCGTGGCGCCAACTTGCCATGAACACCAAATCTCTGTATTCCCTTCATGGGAGATACTCGAGGAAAACCCAATCTCCCACATGTGTTTACAGGAATTTTCATTAGTATGAGAGATTAAGTTGAATCTCAATGAGTATCTTTTTGTAATTTGATTAGAAGAAGAGGACCGGATTACCCGAAACTCTAAGTCTCTTCTCCAACGATCTGCATAGCTCTTCTGGCGGCTTTGTATCGTTAGAAGCTTCCGCCTGACAAGATCAATAGTTCTCGTAGTCTCTTCCAAGAGATCTATGAAATAGAGAGCATGATCACCTACGTCACACCAATTGAGAGGTATGGGGCATCTCCGCTCATATAGGGCTTTGAATGATGCCTTACCGATACTGGAATAGCTGTTGTTGTACGTGAATTCAACTAAAGGCAGATGGTCCTTCCAGGACCCTTTCCACTCCAAAGTGCATGTGCGAAGTAAATCCTCAAGCGTCTGAATAGTGCGCTCACTCTGTCCGTCGGTCTGCGGATGGTATGCGGAACTCATCTTCAGCTCTGTCTGTAGTGCTGACATGAACTGATGCCAATAGTGCGATATAAATCATGAGTCCCTATCAGATACCACATCGCGTGGTATACCATGAAGCCTGATAATGTTATGTACATATAGCCTGACCAATCTGGATGGAGTGTAAGTCATGTTAATATATATGAAATGGACTGACTTAGTCAACCTGTCAACAACAACCCAAATAGAATCATGGCCACCTGGTGTCTTCGGCAATCATGTGACAAAATCCATAGAATAGTCTCCCACTTCCACTCGGGAATGGGGAGAGACTGCAGCAATCCTGGTGGTCTCTTGTGTTCTGCCTTGACCATCTGACAGGTCATGCATATGCTAACATGCTAAGCAACACACGCTTCATTCCGTCCCACCATAAATGTTGACGCGAATCACGATATATCTTCGTGCTGCCAGGATGGATAGACAACCGTGAACTGTGTGCCTCATCAAGAATGTCGCTGCGTATGTGCTCATCGTTGGGCACAACGACCTAGCCAACAAACCATAAAATGGATTATGTCACAACAAAGTCGTCAACCTCGTAATCGGCTGACCTGGTTAGAGATTGCCAATTCTTGTGGCGGCTGGGCCTCCCTGAGAGGATTGTATTCTTCTTGTGGCTCTTCAGGAGGAAGAGACTAATGGCGAGAGATCGGTGTGCTAGACTGCTTGGATCAATATCAGATAGATGCCTCCTTTGTGGCAATGAAATTGAATCTATTGAGCATCTCTTCTTCTTGTGCCAGGAATCGAGGTCTATCTGGGAGGGCTCAGCCCTCGACTGGGCGAGAACGTCAAGCCTTATGTCATTCTACGAGTCCCTCTACAGTGACAGACATCACCCAAGGAGGGAGCTGCTCCGCCCTTTAGCCTTCGTGTGGGCCATCTGGTTGGCTAGGAATACTTTGTTGTTTGAGGGATAGAGGTTTTATAAGGAAAATGTTTTCTTCGAGGTGGCGAGGTTGTTGGAGGTCTGGCTCCTGTAACTTTCTCTTTTTTTCCTGTACTTCTTTTTTTACTTCTTAATAAATCTCTGGGGCGGACACCATTGAGTGTTTCCCTCGTTTTTGGGCTTCAAAAAAAGTCGTCAACCTCGTCCTTGACGGCACACATGTATTTGTCTCAGATCCAAGGATCCGACTTCTAACCTTCTACCATACGATCCCACAAACCGCTGAATCGTGGAGGCACAACTGTGGATATGGATGCACTCTCTTGAAGATGCCAATCGGTCAAAGCTGCGAGCATATCCCATGTATATAGCCAGCTCACCATACCCTCTGCATGAGCTCTCTTGCTAAGCGCATCTGCCACTATGTTTCCCTTATCGGAATGGTAAAAGATCGTGCAGTCATAATCCTTCAGTAGCTTGAGCCACCTGGCTGTCTCATGTTCAGCTCCTTCTGATTAAATATGTACTTCAAGCTCTTGTGATAAGTGAACATCTTGAAATTCACCCCATAAAGATTGTGGCATCAGTTCTTCAAAACGAAGACAAGTGCCACCAACTCCAAGTCATGGGTAGGGTAATTCCGCTCATGCGATCTCAACTGTCGTGATGCATAAGCAATCAAACGACCTCTCTGCATCAATACCGCTCCTAAACCTTCTCTAGATGCATCTGTGTAGACTGCATATTGTAGTGAATCTCTTTTTCAGTGTCCTGAAGGCTCGTTCGCATGAATCATCCCAGATGAAGGGAACTCCCTTCTATGTCAGCCGCGTCGGAGGAAGAACACTGCGTGAAAACCCGCTGATAAAGCGTCTGTAATAGCCCTCTAATCCAAGGAAGTTCCGAATCTGAGTGACTGTCTTGGGTTGCTCCCAAGACATGATTGCCTCAATCTTCGCAGGATCAATATCGATACCTGCTCCAGAAATGACATGCCCGAGAAATGAGACTTGGGATAACCAAAACTCGCACCTGCTCAACTTGGCATATAGCTTGTGCTCTCGCAATGTGTCCAGGACAATCCGTAGAGCATTCGCATGATCCCATTCATTCTGAGAATATATCAGCACGTCATCATTGAATGCCACTACAAACCTATCCAAATATGGACAAAAAATCCTATTCATCATATCCATGAATGCTGCAGATGCATTGGTAAGCCCAAGCGACATCACCACAAACTCATAGTGTCCGTAACGAGTCCTGAAAGCTATCTTCGGAATATCGGACTCTCGAATCCTCAGTTGATGGTAGCCTGATCGAAGGTCGATTTGAAATACTGAATATCCATGAAGTTGATCAAACAAATCATTGATGCATGGCAAAGGATAACGGTTCTCCACCGTTCTCTTGTTCAACTGCCGATAATCAATGCATATTCTCATGGATCTATCATTCTTCCTGACGAATAACACTGAAGTACCCCAAGGTGAAGTGCTCGGCCTCACGAATCCTAAGTCAAGCAACTCCTGCAACTACACCTTCAACTCTCTCAACTTAGCTGGTGCCATGCGGTATGGTGCCATCAAGATCGGTTGTGTATCTAGTAGTAATGTGATCTTGAACTCGATCTCTCTTAGGAGGTAATCCTGGTAGCTCATCTGAAAAAACATCTGAATAGTCTGATACTACTCTGATGTCCTGTGCCATCGCCTCATGATCGGATATCTCTCGGACAAATGCTAGATATGAATCACATCCATGATCAACTAGCCTATGGGCTCACAACACTGAAATATACTCCATTTTGGAGTCATGTAATGTACCCTCAAAAGTGAACTCAGGAAAATCTCGAATCCTGAAGACAACCGTCTTCCTAAAGCAATCAACAAGAGCATGCTGAACTGATAACCAATCCATGCCTAGTATCAAGTCAAACTCATCAAGCTATAGTCGCAGACAATTTGCGATCATCTCATGACCGTCAATCAGTACCGACAAGTGCCTGACTATCAGTGAAATGATAAACAACTGACCACCTGACCCTCGAATGTGGTAAGGAGGATATGTGACGCTAGTGATCTCGAATCAATGAAAGAATGCGTAGCTCCAAAATCAAACAAAATGTGAAAAGGCCGGCCCAAGACTGAGACCATACCTTTCACCACAGTAGCCGCTGAACGCGCCTGCTCATCTGTCACTACGTGTACGTGTAACTGACCCTGTCTAGCTGGTGCGGTACTAGAACCTGCCATGCTCTGTGTCTGTCTCGGTGGCCTCTTGAAGTTAAAGTTCCTGCCATGGAAACTCCCTATACGCTGTGCCTGCGACTGCAACTGTGAAGACTGTGACTATGGTCGAGACTCACCAGAAGCCTGTGGGCACTGAGATCGGTAATGTCCCCATA
>JAZKJV010010143.1:0-52349 GCA_037367405.1 Ottelia alismoides
TAAAGCCACAAAAAGAAAAGAAAATAAAAACTACTAAGCTGTGCTCCCCGGCAACGGCGCCATTCTGACGACAGGGCCTGAGCACTCGGGTATAAGGTACTAAATAGGTCGTTGCGACCCAAGCGATCAGACTATATCAATCAAGAAGAGTGAACCACTAATAGAGATAAAACAGATAAAACACAAAATAGCGGTCCTGCTATTGGATTAACCTGGTATAGCGACCAGGGTCGAACTCAAGGAGCACGGGTTGGCCTCTCGGCCTACGAAGTAGTAAAGAGAAATAAAATAAAAGAAGAAACTATTTTTAGTGGGTTTTAAATTTATTTTATATTTTTTTTGGATTTTTTTAATGTATAAAGAAAATAAGAAAAACAAGTAAGCACACACTTCAACAAATTATTTAAAGCACTAAAAATCAACCAAAAATTCAAACAAAAATATTTTTATGTGTTTTATGATTTTTAATGTTTTTGGTGAATTTTTGAGAATTTTCTGATATTTATTTAATTTTCTAAAAATCAAACAGTGACTGAAATAAATGGTACTGTCCAGCCAAGCCAAAAAGGCCTAGATAAATATCTAAGAGCCCCAAAATGGCTGGGAGGTAATTTTCCTGTAAAGAAGACAAAATGAGGAAAATTTAGGCACCAATTTTATTGTTTTTGGTTTTTTGGTTTAATTACTAGTATTTTTATAAGATTTTATGTGTTTTTCAATTTTTAGGTGTTTTAGATAATGAAAAATATCCAAAATTGGCTAGAAAATCAAACTAAGCAAGACAAACAGTGGGTAATTTTTGTGGAATTTTTAAATGAGTTTTAATATTTTTTTTGGGTTTTTAAAGATAGACAGTAGCAAAATTAAGGGTTTTTTTTATTTTTTAAAAATATCAGATGAAACCATGACAGGAGCCATGTGTCCAATTTTCGTTGGATTTGGAGGTGTTTTGCTATTTTATTCAAAAATAAAGAAGGGGCACTGTGCACAAGGACCAAAGTGCAAATACCCAAGAGGCTGAGGGGTCTGGTGCAATTTTACCAGCTAAACACGCGCCACGTGCGTGCCTGGGGCACTCAGGGACCCAAATGTAATAAAAATAAGTCCCGAGGACTTATTGGTAACAGGTACCAAAAGTCCAGGGGCCTATTCGCAAAATACCCAATATATCACGCACATGTTGAAATAAATCACGCACAGGGGTATAAATGCAAATAAACTAAAACATTCATTCCATTGATAACAACCAGAACTACAGGGTGAATAATATAAAAAGCCCAACAGATCACGTGTCGATGCACGTGTCAGACCACACACAGGGGCATATCAGTAAATACATGCAAACACAAGGGTCTCTATGCAAATGTTCCAAAACTAAATAACTACGCTAACTAATTACAGGACTAAATGTTAAATTAAATAGCAGAGGGGGCCTAAGGGTAATTTACCCCTTTATTATGCGGACCGCTGGATGGATGCCACGTGTAGATCTGACGGCTGGGGTCGGGTGGCACTACAGCGCTGAGCCTCTCGGGCGAATCCGACGGTCAGGGCCGAGACACGTGTAGATCTGACGGCTGGGATCAGACCTCCTCTGATCTGACTCTAACTGCAGCTCCACGAACGAACGGCTAGGATAGGATCTGGAGCTAGGAGGCTGATCGAACGGTCTCTGGAGGACGTGGAAGAACAGGCAGCCGACGAACTTCGTCGGCCTCGTGGAAGCGCTCCCGGCCTCCGCGCGGGCCTCTGAAGATCGGAGAAGAAGCTCTGTGGGCTCCCGCGTCGACTAGTAGCCTCCGATGGCTCGACAGAGCTCCGAGGAGCCCAGGCGAGGTCGACGGAGACCAAGCTGCTGGTCCAAACGGTCCGAGTCCTCAGATGATAGATGACCCTACAAAACACTCCAGCAGACTCGCGGGTCGAGGGCAAACTGCCTCGACCTTGTTAGGCGAAGTGACAGTGGACGATGGGGCGAGATGGACGAGCTCCGGCGAAGGGAGGACGGTGAAGCTCGAATCCCAGCTCTTGTGCGAGCTGGGTTGGATGGAGAGGTGAAGAAGGTGCGCGGGAAGTCGGCGAGGGCTATGGCGATGCCCGATGATCGAGTAGTGGTCGGAAGCGATGGGAATCGATGAGGGACGGCGGCGGAGCGATTTGGGCGTAAATGGAAATCAACGAAAATGGAAAGCCTATAAGGGTACCTGGGTGGTCGAAGAGACTTGGGAGGAGCTGGGGAAGCTCCTGGTCGTCGCCTCGAGGAGCGTCTCCCTCCGAGGCTCAAGCTCCAGCTGATGACGGAGCGACGGCGGCGTAGCTCGCCGGATCGATGGTTTCTCCTCCTCTCCTCGCTTCGACAAGTCGAGGCGCAAGCTGTCACTCTCGTGGACTCTCTGGAGCTCACAGGTGAAGGAGTCGAATGACCAAAGATGCCGAAATGAGGTGGCGGAGCAACGGCTATATATGGCTAGGGGTCCGGCTAAGAGAGGTCCGGGCGTGCTTGTCGGAGCACGGATCCCCATAACCCACCCCGGGCGTGGATCAGGGATGCACAATGGTGGATTAGGACCCGGGGTTAGGTGGAATGGTGATCGGGTCGAGCGGGTAAAAATTTGAGAAATCGGGTCCACGACCCAGATCCGCGGGAGGTGGTCCTGGGGGGGGGGGGGTAGTTGACCGGGCGGTCAACATCCCCAGGACCCATTAGAAATAGGCCACGTGGCTGGATCTTCAAGTGCAAATTAAGGGTAGCTAGGGGCCGATTTAGCGAAAACTTAAAACACAAAATATTTTTATTTTATTTTTTTTTCTATTTTTTTAGTGATTTTTAATTAATTTTTGGAAATAAAAATAAGGTATATACATAGTATGTACTATATAGGTATATGTACACAATTAGGGTTTTTAATTTTTGATTTTTAATCATTATTTTTGTGCAATTTTATTCCTATTTTATATTTTATTTATTTTCATTATAAAATAAGGAATAAAAAGGTATTTTTATTTTATTTTTATTATTTATGTACATAGGTAAAATAAATATATATGTACATCTATATACATGGTATATATACAATGTATTTTTGTATTTTTAATTTTGCTATTTTTATTTTGCTTTTGTTTTAATTGTTTTTATTTTATTTATTTACAATATATAATATAAACTATTCACAAAAATTATGAAAATTGATTTTATTTATTTACAAGGTTAGATAAATATGGAAGAGTGGTTTGTATACAAGATGAAAAGGGGTGTTTTTGTTCTTTTTGATTTTTAACTTTTTCTTTTGTTTATATATATATATATATACAAATATTTACAAGCCTATTTTTGTGAGGAAAATACTTTTATTTTATTTACATAAATATTTACACATGAGCCCCTATCTCCCTCTACTTTGGCTTTCATGCGGTCAGGCCCATGCTGAGCCCTCCCTTGGGTTAGGTTGCTCAATATTTATTCTAAATATTTCCCTCTTTTTCTTTTTAATCTTTATTCTTTAATTTTTGCACAAAAACATGCTAATTATAGGTTTTTACACAATGCATGCTTTTGGTAATTATTCCTATTTACACATATCTACATGTATTTGCAAAGGTTTTTGTAGCTAAAATATAAGAATAAAGAGTGATGAATGAGTATTCTTCACCACTCTCTCCCTCTTTCTCTCCCTCTTCCTCTCTCCTCTCCATCTCTTTTCTCCCTCTCTCTCAAATGCATCTGTCTCTCTCCCCCTCTCTCATCTTTTCTCTCTCCTTTAATTCCTCCTCTCTCGAGCTATTTCCCATTTAGGGCATGGGCTAGCCCAGAATGCCCGGTTAGGGCATGGGATTTAAGAAATTCCCAGTCAGGGCACCGATCGGCGAATGGTTCGTCGATCGGTAAGCCATTCGTCGATCGGTGCTTCCACTGACGCCGATTGAATTTTATATATATTAAAAATAATATATAATATTATTCCAAAATATTATTTTTCGTACGGAAGCACTGATTCGGCGAATGGTTTGCTGATCGGCGAACCGCTCGCCGATCGGTGCCCTGACTGGGAAATTCTTAAATCCCATGCCCTAATCGGGCATTCTGGGCTAGTCCATGCCCTAAATGGGAAATAGCTCTCCTCTCTCTCCCTCTTTCTCCCTCTCTCCACTCACTTTCTCTCTCCCTTTCTCATCTATTTCTCTCTCCTCTAATATATATGTTAAATTTAAAATTACAAATATCATATTTTCTTTATATTTATTAAATAATATTCATATATATATATCAATTATATTTATTAAAGTATAGTTTTACATATCATGTAAAGTTGCATTTTCCAAATTTCCCAATTTATTCAAATTCAGATTTGTAATCATGTCCCTTTCTCATCTTCTTCTCTCTTCTAATATATATGTTAAATTTAAAATTACAAATATCATATTTTTCTTTATATTTATTAAATTAATATTCATATATATATATATATATATATATATATATATCGATTATATTTTATAAAGTAGAATTTTAAATATCATGTAAAGTTGCATTTTTTAATTTTTGTAATTTATTCAAATTCAGATTTGTAATCAATGTGGGTAGAAATATATATATTTATTTTATTATTATACTAAAATTAAATAATATTTATATGTAATGTAAAAAACATGAAATACAATAATAATTTAAAAATATTTTAAAACACGATTAATTGTGAAATATAATATTAATTAAAAAATTAACTCAAACTAAATATGTGTATATGAATCTTATAATAAAGAAATAAAAAATATATTTTGAAAATAATTTTCAATTGATATTTAAGTTGTTATGTAATACAAATAATTCAATAAATAATAAAAATAAAATTAACTTACAAATAAGAAAATGATAAAACTATACTTTTATCAGTAGTTTATTAATAAAAATTTTAAAAAATAATCTAAAATTTAATAATAGAACTTTTTAAATGTACTGTATACTTAACTTATTTTCCTCTCATCTTTTCTTTAAATTAGGTGACATATAAATATTATATTTCATTTTAATTATATACATCAATAGAATGGATTTGAAATCTTTTCACATCAATTTTTATACATTTTATATGTCTATGGATTACTAAAGTATATTTTGACAATCACAGAACGATTATTTACGATATAAATAATAATTTTATTAAAACTAATATCAAATATATAAACTATATTAACAAAAAATAATTAATATTTTACCATAATGATTTCAATAAAGTATAAATTCAAATAACAATTTAATCCTTTTATTTTTTAGTAAAATTTATTTAAATTTCTTAATCAAATATATAAATGTGTTAACGTAATAGCTTATAAATATACAAGTTATATGTTTTTTTCATTTTTTTTAAAAGAGTGGCATGCATGTATTGAGGTTTGTTTTTTAAATATTATGTAAATATAATTAAACCAAAAATCTTATTTCATTTTTAGTAAAAAAAATCAAATTTTATAAAAATAAATATTATCATATTAAGTAAATATTCGTCATTTTTTATTTCTCCTTTCTTACCAACTCTCTCATCTTTTTCTCTCCATATTTCAGTATCATATTAAGAATATATTCATCATTTTTATCTCTCCTTTTTTACCAACTCTCTCATATTTCTCTCTCCATTATTTTAGATTTACAATTTTTCCAAACTTAGTAATTTATTCAAATTCCAATTTTGCAATCAATGTAGGTAAAATCTAATGCATATGTTTTATTATTGTATTAAAACAAATATAACTCTTTCTATCTCTCTTTTTTACCCACTCTCTCCTCTTTTTCTCTCTATTATTCTGAAGTTACATTTTTCCAAACTTAGTAGATTATTCAAATTCAAATTTTATAATCATTGTGTATAAAAATCCATGTTGATATTTTATTATTGAACTAAAATTAAATTATACTTATATGGAATGTTAAAATTGTAAAATACAATACTACTTAAAAATAACATAAAACAAACTTATTTATGAAATACAATACTAATTAAAAAATAATTTAAAATAAACTTGATTTTGTAGATATAAATCTTATAGTAAAGTAATTAAAAATATAATTTGAAAATAATTTCAAATTGATGCTTAAGTTATTATGTAATACAAAGAATTTAATAAATAATAGAAATATAAATTAACTTATGAATATGATAATGATAGAAATAAACTTATATCAATACTTTATTAATTAATTTTTTTGAAAATAATATACAATTATATAATAGTAAAAAAATTGAAATATAATACATACATAACTTATTTTTCCTCATCTTTTTTTAAATTAGAGTGACGTATAAATATTAGATTTCATTTTAATTATACCCATCAATCTATTAAATTTGGAACCTTTTCGCATTATTTCTTATATATTTTATATATATCTATGGATTACTAAAGTATATTTTGGCAATCATATATCGATTAATTACTGTATAAAAAAATAACTTACTTAAAACTAATATTGAATATATACATTATATCAATAAAAAATGAATTAATATTTTTATTATATAAATTTCAATAAAAGTATAAATTCAAATAATAATTTAATCCATAAATTTTTTAAATAAAATCTATTTAAAATTCTTAATCAAATATATAAATATGTTAACACAGTAGTTTATAAATATACAAGTTATATGAATTATTCTCTTATAATTTTTTTTTATTTTAGTTACTTTCTTTCTATTGTTTTATTATTTAACTCTCAAGTAATTCCAATATAAATTGTTAACTTCACCTATTGACTTGATGTATATTCACACTTTCGTGCACCCATTATTTGTTTCCCAAATTTTTTACATAAACTATATGCTCAATACAGTTCTATTTTAAAAATCAACATCTATAACACACATTTTTACTAAATACATTATTAAATTTATTTACCATTAAACTTTATAGTATTTATTAAATTTTGTTGTTGTCGTTTGATCATGTCGCGAAGCGCGGGTATGCTACCTAGTGTCATCAACAATCGAGTGTGTACCTATAACAGGAAAAATTATAGTAAAAAATTAATGGTACCCTTGCGTGGATAAACGAGGAATAGAAGTAGCCACATATATTTAGTCGTTAATCTTGATCTGATACCAAGTTTTGGCATTAGGTTATGAATCTAGTAGATGGAAAAGAAGAGAGGTGAGACTAGACTAGAGTAATTAAGAGGATGTATATAGGACGGTGATGCTTATCAATCATGCAAGAGTTGTTCATAGATACTAGAGACAGTGTTACTCCCATCGTAGAGTGTATGATCTTTAGTTCTCATATCTCAACTCAAGTAAAAAATGGATGTAAGGATGGTGGCATAAGAGAAGAGGAGGTCATGCGACAAGGCATTGTAGTATGTCCAAGCAGAGAGGATCCTCTGCTGTTACAACACCTGCTGCCACACAGAGAATCCGTTGGATGACGATTGGACGATCTCGAAATGTATGCCAACCATCCCCGACCCCCTATGTGGCATGTCAGGATAGGCTCATGGATGTGAACATGATTGCTTATCTGAAAAAAAGCTCAAGGATGTTATGGGGTTGAATATAACACTTCTATGTACATATGTCATAAAAAGAAAGAAAGATGGTAAATAAAACAGAAGACCTGTGCCAACTCGCTAACTAGATATTCAAATTAAAACATACAAATGAGTAATCGAAATGATTTCAATAAACTATTTATCAAATGAAAGGAACATATAGCTTGGAACAAAAGAGTAAAAATCATTCGCGGTAAAGAGAATTCAAACTCTTTTGAATTGGTTTTCACTATTTACTTATAATTTCCTTTTTAAGCATTCACAATTTTCCTTTATGGGATGATCGAGGTCAATGACCATCCAAATTATAAAAAAAATATAAATACAAATACATTTTTAAATTCAAACAACATTACTTAATCTAAATGACCGTCTATCCCTTCTCCATTATCTATTCTCCTCTATCCATTCTATATCTCCTGACAATCTACGGAGTATTGCACTCGACCCGGCCTAATTGTGGAAAGTCCTGCTCAGTCTAAACCTGATGTAAATGAGGGTCGGGTCCGGATCTTCATTTCACCATTTTTCACGCACAGACCGAACCCAGCTCGAACTCGAGTGGGCTATGAAAGCCCGACCCAACCCATAGTTCATGGATGTGGGTTTTATTTCTGTCGCTTCTCCCTCCTCGTTAACATTTCGTCTTGGGGTTTTCACTTGCTCTATTATGTCTCCATTTTGGAGTTTGTGATATAAGTCTGACATTTAAATTGGTTTTTTAAATTATCCAGGAACCTATTTGATAGACATGGAGATAAATCCACAGTTTATTGCTTTGCGAGCATGGAAGGACATATCGATATCAGTATCGATACCATGTCGATATACCATATCGCCGACATCGGGATTCAGCTTTCCCTTTTTGCATGTCGATACCCGATAACGGACATATCGACGATATATCTGTGACCCGTGATACGTGAGTTCCATGTTTGTGAGTGTTATCGACGTACATACACTGTCGGCTCAAATGTTGGATATGCCATTGGAATTTTATCCGATAAACTTGGGCGTCTTCTGCAAATAACCCGTAAGTTTAAGGGGCTAACCAGTAAAATAATAGAATAAAGCAAGCAGCATTAAAAATGCACCAGCCGGGAATCGAACCCGGGTCTGTACCGTGGCAGGGTACTATTCTACACTAGACCACTGGTGCGTTGTTGAAAATTTGCTCCTGCTAAATTTTAGATATTCTTAATAGATCCTTACTTTCAACAAATATGATAAAAAAATGGTTTCAGATTTTATTCCCCAAAAAAATAGAATTTCATGATGGAAAATGTAATACTCGACAACTGATGCTCGTGGAAGGGTGGTGTAAAACTAAGATGTCTTTTCCATCCCCTTTGCTACGTATGCACATGTCTGGCTACATTTCTTATTCTTGCCATCGGAAGCATCTTCATGCAATAACACACACTGTTCTTAGATGACGTCTCCACCCACATCATGTTCAGTGATGTTTCTGATCCTGATCTTACGGATTCATTGGCCGTGATTGATGATCGAATTGATGAGCTCATCTGTTAGATTCCTTCAAATTCCAAATCTCAGGAAGTTGCTGTCAGTTCATTCTCCATCTGATCTTCACCCTTCACGGTAGCAAGAAATGGTTTAATTCCTCCAGGACTGTCGAGAAGGGGAGTTCCTCGTCTTCTTGGATTGAATTTACTTCTAGGAGATGTGATTTTTTTAATCGCACTCGATTCCACTATGACTGTTCTTTTCTCCGTCTCGACTCTGGTTTGGCAAAACTCTCTCATCGTGGACTCAGGTGCATATCTTCGATTCTCCATACATAACATTGATTACACCTAAAATAATGATCATCGTAATCCAACTCAACTATACTCTGAAGTCTTGTTGCGAAATGCGTAAGCGGAACATGCAAAAACGATCGTTCATAAGGTTCATCTGCAATTGGGTTACGTTCTTGGACAGTGACGATCGGTTTCACTATGTAGAGAAAGAAGAAAGTACAAAAGATACAGAATGCCCTGCCCATAATGAGCATTCGGACCCACAAGTGACTAACCAAATAACCAAAGACAAGTCATTTAAATATTTAATAAAAACAACCAACACTACAACATATTATACTTTAGGCGACATTATTGCTCCAACAATGTCTGCTTAGGTCCAGTTTACGTAGACGTTAGTCTTAACGTCAACTCATATAATCTCTAGCGACGTTGCATTGTTAACATCCATAAATGGCAAATATAGCTGGACGTTATTGGATGAAACGTCCATTACGTTCTAAAAAAATTGGGTTCCCGCCGTTCCAATTTCAAGCCCTAATAAACCCGCTAGAAACCCCTTTTTTTCCTCCAAGGCAGAAACCCATTCCCTCCCAGGGTGGCTGCTCGTCTTCTTTCAACGATGGAAATCATAGCTCTTGACAACCTGTTCGCTGGACGTTGGAGGTAAGATCTATGGCTTTCTCTTCCTTAAGCACATGTTTGTAGGTTAGATGACTTGAGGGCATGCTTTGTAATGGGGGAAGGGGTATTCCGAGCAGCATTTCCGTGATATCCAGGGGCGTCGTTGAGCATCGTTGCACCATCGTGGGGACCCTACTCCACCCGCATATCTGTAGGTAATGCGAGGAACCTCATTCTGTGACAACTAACGAGCTTCCTCTGCTCATTGTTGCTATGGGGAGGTTCTCCACCGGTTGTTGTTAGGGGCTCTTTGTTATGGACAATGCGGAGCATGAAGATCCTGATGTGGGAGGATCTCTGTAGGTTTGTTGAATGCATGTATATGCAATATCTTCCTAGATCACATTAACGAGATGTCTGATCTTATTATCAAGAGGTCACATCCATACCCTCTGTTGCTTTGAACGAATAGCTCAAAAAACTTTACATGACAAATTTGAGTTGTCAACAATAACTAATATTTTGATAAAAATGTCCTTTATTTTTTCAACATTTCCATCACCTCGACAATTATTCGTTATATTCATGAGAAGTACAATGTGTTTTTTATTACTAATGGGGACAAAAGCTTGTCATCAACTAGTGTTCATATGGATTCACATATTCCAGTAACATTTATGCCATCAAGTACTGGACATTCTAATGGTGAATTTGATTAGAGTATTGTTTTCATCTGTCTCATAGTTAGATAAAATGCTAGTTCAAGAATTTTGAATTGACAGTAAATTTTCAAAATGGTTCCATTTTCATGATGTATTATGTGTACCAATAATGTTAAAAGGTACAATATATCCGGATTAGTGATATCTATAGAGCCCGTGTTGTTGATATAGTACAATTTTTCCCTGAGTTGATGCCTTGAAATTATATTGAGTAAAATTTACTCAGAACATACCCGAGTAATGATATAAACTTGAATTTGACATTCTTTCCATAATTTTGTTGATTTCTAGAAGAGTAAAAGAAGTACTCCATCGTCGACAGAGCTTCAGGATAAAATAACGGCTGGCATAGTAGCATATTTTAAGAATTACTCATTAATAGATGGGATGTCGTCGCCGCTTTCTCCACTTACATTCTATGGTACTTCTTTTAAAAGTATGACAATTTTAATATATCTTTTAAACCATGTCTAACTTATTTATTCTTTATTAGATGCTTCTCAAGGACAATCAAGAGGCAATAGATCCGGTGGTGTTGATCCCGATGTAGAGACTGAAGAAGATGCTTAGTTATTTTGTTTTCTTTTATACATCATCAATGTACTTTTGGTTTGTACTTTTGAATGAACTAGAAAATCTTTGGCATTTCTTGTGATCATGGCGACACTCGACTTTATTATCATATTTTAATGCATGACTTAGTTCTGAGTTTGGTTGTATTACATCAACAATTGTAACTATTTTTGCACGATGTCTTTTTATACTCAAATACAAATTATTGGCATTTGATTATTAATGTAATCCCATTATTTTTCATGGTAATAAGGCTTGGACTGATTGATCGTATGCCCTTATACAGCTAATAACACCTGGACTGATATTAAAGGACATCCACATACAATATACATGTATGTTTATTAACGTTCGCTTCTATAATCTATGTGTGAATGGTATTAAAAACAACCATAAAACATGATTTTGGTCCAACCATTATAGACGTCAAAATAGATTCTATGCAGATGTTTACTAGCATCTGTAAAATTGCTTAATTTATAGACGTTCTAAAATAACGTCCACAAAGCATTTTTTTTCTGCAGATGTTTTTAAACATCTTCAAAGATGCGGATGTATAGACGTTCTTTTAAAACGTCCATTAAAACCTGTCCCGACAAGGCTAGCCCGACGTTCGGTTTGGACGTTTTTTAACGTGTGAATAGTGATCTTCCGACGTTATAAAGGACTTAAGAAGACGTTTCAAAACATCGATAAAGGTAAATTTTGTGTTAGTGCAATATCTTGTTAATGCTGCGTGAGACTTGAATTCTAAAATTGTATACATCTTATGCTTTATTACGAAGAGATGAAATTGACGTCCCAATCAAACATAAAAGTACTCCTTTTATACTATCATAATTAAAACAATGATTTTTATCAGTTGTGCCCCTCTGAAATATTGCAATATCAATTATGTCTTTTCCATTTTTAGGAATATCAGTTGTACCCATAACTTCTTACCATTTTATCACTTGTGCCTCTGGGGTAGTTACCGTCCATCTCCAATACTAACGGACGTTAACTTTGGGGACACTACGGGAATTATTTGTAAGAAGATGGACTGAAATGCCCATCTCCTACTTCTTCGTCCTCCCCTTGTCATCTTCCTCTTCCTCCTCCCAGCCTCTTGCTCCTCCACTGCCTCCTCCCCCACTCCACCCCCCTCCAGCCCCTCCCTCCACCCCAAGCTCCTCCCCTGCCCGTGCACCTCCCCCTCATCCATCCTGAGCTCGTCCCTCCGCCATCTCCTCTCCTCTGCCTTAACTTCCTCCCCCCACCTGCGCTTCTCCCCCTCCTCCCCGAACACATCCCCTTCTCCACAAGCTCCATCCACTCCTCCTTCGCTGACTCCTCCACCCAGAGTTCACCCCCCCCCCCCCCCCCCCATTACTTCTGCCATGAGCTCCTCCCCTTGGTCCAACACCTCTCCCTTCTGCCTCGAGCACCTCATCCTCCGCCCTGAGTTCCTCTCCCTGCCCCCGCACGTCCCCTCTACCTTGAGCTCATCCCCCCACCCCTGCAGCTCCCCTCTGCCCTGAGCTCTTCCCTCTGTCGCAGCTCCTCCCCCGGTCGCTGCACCTTCCCTCCGCCCCTACACCTCCCTTTCCGCCACTAGTGGTTGCAACGACCACGGAGGAAGCATGTGGAGGAGCTCGAGCAGGTCCATGATCTCATCAGGAAGCTCGAGGTGCAGGAGTAGCAATAATGGTATATTGCAACGGCCCTTGACCAGCAACATTAGGTTTTATTGGAGAAGGAGAAGTGGGCACCGAAGTCCACCCAGTTCTACCGGAGTTCAGACTTCATTACCGGGAAGGATAGGTCCCCTCTATCGTATCCACGCAAGAAGTCGAAGGCGAATGGGAGCAGGAAGAGCGTGGATGGCATCCCCACAGTGATGGATATGTTATATGTGTAGGTGTTCAAGAGATGCTCTGTGTTGCTCACGAGGTTGATCGAGCATAACCATGGAGGGTGGGAAGGAGGGAGGTGGGGGATTTTTTTTCCGGGTTTACCCTTCTTGACTACACCATGATTTGGTTAAACCATGGTTAAGTTTAACTTATTGATGATCAAAGTAACGGAGGGGAACAAGTGATAAAATAGCAACAAATCGGGGGCACTTTTGATATTCCCAAAAAGGAAGGGGCATAACTGATATTGGAATATCTTGGAAGGGAACATCTGATAAAAACCCTTAAAACAAATCCGTTTCCAGTGTTGAATGCAATATGACATGGTAAAAGGGAAAAAATCAACCAGTTGCAAAAAATCCCAATTTAAATGCTCTCGTAAAGACTTCTCAAAAAATATTAAATGCCCTCTCTTAAAGAATCAGAGCTTTGGTCAAGCACTTCCATTAACCAAGGTTTGAAAAAAGGAAATAAGGTACTTAGTGTTTTCCTTGCAATAGAGGGTAAGCATAGCCTTGAGACATTCGAGGCGTAAGCTACAAGTTATAGAGAAAAATACGTAAAAAGGACTATAACTAAATATATGTTGATAATTATATATTATCTGACTAAGATATAATACATGACAATATAATATATGACGAAATTACAGACATAAAAACACCAAAATAAAATATATAACAAGCCCATACACTTTCTATGAATTTTTTTATCCAATAAAAAATGATTTAGTGGCCACAAAATAATTAGTTGCATACAAATAACT
This sequence comes from Ottelia alismoides, assembly GCA_037367405.1. Classification (NCBI taxonomy): domain Eukaryota; kingdom Viridiplantae; phylum Streptophyta; class Magnoliopsida; order Alismatales; family Hydrocharitaceae; genus Ottelia; species Ottelia alismoides. Next base: position 13,884 of record JAZKJV010010143.1, read on the forward strand.
ATATACACATATATATATTGATGAACTCAAGTAAACTTTGAACTTTGACATTTAACAAACAACTTGAACTCAAGTAAACTTAAAACTGAGCTAACCTACTAATAGTAAATTAGTAACAACCAAGAAGTAATAAACAACTGAACAAAAACAAGCTAACATTTCTGGAAGAGAAGGCGATAATACGACATATAGAGGTGGAGGTGGTGCCTGGAGAAGGATCTTGAAGGAGGAAGAGGTAACGATTGGAGGTGGTGGTAGCGCCTAGAGTAGGAGCGAAGGGTTTTCTCGATGGTGGGTAAAACCCTCCAGTGCCTCACATAGCACCTCAAGTAAGACCTCCCCTTATACTGCCTCGCTTAATCGAGGTGTGTGCCTCTTAGATCAAGCCTGAGGTGTGTCTTGAGGCTAAAATGACCTGTCTCACTTTGAGTACTCTCTGATGGGTAACCATAGGTCATATTCAACACTCACCACAAACATCATTATTTTTCCTCAAAAACTAAAACAACATGTCTTGCTTTGAGGCACATTTTTTCATACCATGCCACTTACCCATGTCAAATAAAAACCTAGATCAAAAACCCAAAAAATTATACAACTCTTCAAGACCCATCTTGATTTCTCCTTGAGTTAGACCCTGACTGAAATTGAATAGAGTCATTAGTTTGATAGGCAAGTTTTTTAAAAAATAAGGGGTTTGTCATGTTGTATTTGAGGCACCTTTAAGTATCAGAGAAAATATAAGTTACAAGTTTCAATGGTTGGTATCTTTTTGTTTTCTTTTAAAACGAATCTATTGACATGTATTTTCAAATCTATGTTCAAATATTATATGGGCATATTTTTACTTGCTCATTAGGTTTTAAAGGTGGCGAAGCCTTGGTATCAAGGTTAAAAAAATCGGACCGGACTGGCCAATCAGATCAGTTGGATCTGGAACCAGACTCGATCCAGTCGGTTCGGTTGTTTTGTGTAATTAATTGCAAAAAAAGAAAATAAAAAACCGGATCCAACAAGTGGTCGGATCGGGTTGACCCGGATGGTCGAATCGGGTTGACTCAGATTGACCCAGTTTTGATAGTTTGCTAAATTTTCAAAAAAAAAGATTTAAATAATAAAATAATAGGATTTTTATCACTTGTGCCCTTCTTAACCTTTGCGATATAAGTTATTTTCCTCTCTTATTTTGGAATATAAGCTGTGCCACTACTTTCTTAGAGTAATTTTGTTAGAAGCAATTATAAATAAATGATTACAATATTATATTTATATATAATATTAAAAAATGTGAATAACTTGAGTTTTACTCGAAATAGACAATCATGTTATTCTATTAAAAGATTGACATTTTAAACGGTTATTTCATTAACATTATAAATACATACTTACATACATGTATCCGGCTTTATCGGTTCAAAAAACTGGTTCGACCGGACGAACCAATAAATTAAGCTCGGTCTGATTTTTTCCGAGTCGATATGAATGATGATGTCGTGTTGACATCATCGCTGGTCCGACCCGATTGGATCAAATCGAAGACTGATCGGTTCAATGTCCGGTCCGGATTTTAAAACCTTGTTAGGCATTGACACATGACAACAGAGAACTCCTTCACGTCTATGTTATCTCCCTAGGCAACCGTTTCAGATTGAATGAGGAAGACTATATCTGGACAAATGACAGTATACACATAAATTCATTATCAATGATGGATAGGGAGTATTGGATAACTTTAAAAGGAGGGTCACCACCATCTTCACAACAATAGCACATGACAGAGTAGCCTCTTTTCTTATGAAATAAAATTGTGGATGCCACCAAAATATAGTGGCCATTCTTTGATTTTTTTAGAAATAGATAAAAAGCTCATGATTAATGAGGACCCTTGGTGTACTCATCTCAAAAGTAACATAGGTAGGGCTTCAATAATTGATCCTTGAGGGCCCTCACTTCTACCTCTAATTTATCATCCTTTTAAGGCTTTCTCCTCCTCTCTCAACCTCAATCAAGATCTTCTTTAGCTCCAATTATAGGGAATGCATTGCTGTTGTTGCCAGTTTGCACCTTCATCATGACAAATGCCTCTGCATAAAAAGCATGGCATCATGCTCTTAATGGGTTGAAGCTAGAGATGACATCCATGGAGTCCTCAATGGCTTCCGCGAGGTCACTCAGGATGGAGTATTGAAGGTACCCCTACATATAATAGCACCTCAAAGATCTCTAGACCTTGAGTTTGGGAGAGAGTATATGCGAGCGAAGAATGAGTTGGTCCCTGAAGGGGTTAATGAAGGGTTTAACCAAGCTTAATGAAGGGTTTAACCAAGCTTAGGGTGAGAAGGTGGCTTCCACAAAGCAAAAGCCTCCTCCTCCTTAACCTTTCCTTCCATATAAGATGGTTTGAGGCAAGAGATAGACCAGAGAGGACCTCTTGCGACCAATCGCCCTTATCAGGGCAATCTAGTTTGCTAGAAATGGCGCTCTATTTTCTTTATAGTGTTTGTACCCTGGGAATGTATTTTTCCACTCCAAGACTCGTCTTGAGTCTTGACTTCTGTAAATTTCCTTTACTTCTTATTCTAATATATTTGGGGTGGACACCATAACATGTTTCCCCCTTTTTGACTCAAAAAATGTAACACCCATACCTCCGAACATAGTTTTACATCTAAAACTCACAAAGTGTGAGAGTGGGTTATAAGTGGTGGTGATTACTACTTGACAACTTAGGATGAAGTATTTTGGGTGGTTGTCAATGGATCCATTTGTATTCGAACCCAACAAGTTGCTAGGATCAGTTTTCCTTGATAATGGACCGAGGACCTAAACTCGAGACGTTACAAAAAGATATATCAAATGGTTTGTCTAGGTCCTCACTTGTGAGAAGCATCTTCTCATGTTAACAATTGTGATAACTTCTTCCAATTACGTGCTACAAGGCCTAAGAAGAAGGAAGGAAAACAACTGACATGTGATAATTGTGCAATCGTGAAGGAACTCAGTGGACCTCCGGATGCTATTATCATAAGATGGAGAGACAATGGATGTACAAAAGCACAATCAAGGTATGCAAAACGTGGCTCTTTGCTATACACTATGATGGATAGGTACCTGCAATTCCATATTAGTAGGAAGGTTGAGCTTCTGATATGGTCCTTTCCTGGATGCGTGGAAAGCCAACCATCTTATTCATTCGTAATCAATCCTATGGTTACGGTTAATGGCTCGTTATTTATATTTGTTAAATGTTGAGAAATTGATTATGGTCATTTTGACATATTCTATATATATATATATAGAGAGAGAGAGAGAGAGAATTAGCACTTCTCTACTGATGTATATCACTCAATATTTCAAATCTTATGTCATGACTTGTAATTGGAGAAAAGCTTCCGACACATTTATGTCAGGAAGTTGAACTGACCGGGATCCTAATTCTGATGCTAGGATCGCATAAAGGCAGCTTCATCTAAGTATTCCACTGAAAAACTAAACAACATGCCGACATGAAGAAAGCATTCTTAATCTTTAATATTTGTCCCAATGTGATTTTTAGTTGTTGTGATTTAAGGTTAGAAAGGAAAAATAATCAACTAAATTTCAGTAGCGAAGGATCACATTGACAAAAAATCTCAAATATCGGATGCAACATTTAGCTTTTAAAGTTCAAACATGATATTAAATTTGTGTGTATAGTTCATGGATGTACTTTATTCTTAAATATATTCAAATAATTAGCGACCTCTTTTTTTTACTATAAATAATGTTGCACTAAGATGTCTCGAACACATCACTTGTGGGCATCTTTCTTTTTAAATAAATGGAACGTATATATGTGATTATTACAACGCTTACAGAAGAAGATCCTACGCAGTACTGTAGAGTCTGCTGCACTTTGTGTGCATCGTCGGAGCCGTTCGATCATGATCAAGCAGTTGGCATGAATTTTCACGGTAGGACTCATAAATAGTGAGAATTCTTGCGAACCGCTCAATCAAGATCGAGTGACTCCGATGATCTATAAAAAGTGCAGCATCCTCTGCAGTACTGCGTAAGATCCTCTCTATTGTAGCTACGGTAATTGCTACAATGATTACTCCACAACCCTTCATATATTGTAAGACCGATAATATTATACATCCATCCCTTGATTTGTTATCGTTTAAGTCATCTACTTCCATATCTTTCTTGACATGTAAAATTTTGCTTGAAAATTAGAGTCTTGCTTTTCCACGACCGTGCTATTGTTATGATTATGGGATCATACATGACAAATATATCGCATCTCACTATCTCTTTTTTTTTGTTTAGAATGCAATCACTGTGACACATCGATCTTTATGCCCAACATATAATACTCCTTTTGTATCACTCTAAGCTTTTGCAAATCTTTTTAAATACCCAACACATCATTGAACAACTTTCATATATCAGACAGACACTTTGACATTGCCTTATTCGTCATACTTCTTAGAAATAATCTCGAAGGAAACTACAAGCAATGTATTGAACAAACAACCATAGATATGGGCAAGTACGGATGGAGGGGGCAAAAGAGGGGCAAGTGGGCTCTTCAATTTTTGCAAAAAAAAATTATTATGTTTAGTCTCTCTCTCTTTGCAATCTCACCCTAATTTCTCTCTCACCCCTAACTTCTCTCGCATCTCTCTCTGGAACCCCCCTCTCTCTCTCCCACTCTCTCTTAGGGTTGTGCATGGTTCATGGATATCATGGTTATCCGACCCGATCCGTATGAATCGACCCTAAATCAATTGGTATCCAAAGAATCACATCGGATCGGGTATCGAATCATGTTTTACCCGTGACATACGGGGCTCCGATCCAATGATCCGCGGATAACCATGGATCGAACGATCTTATAACTCCTCTAACCCGAATAATGCATATGGGTCTACCTAGGCGGTATTCATTTGGAATGCAAATGGACGAGCACAGATATGAGTATATGTGTTACCATGTCCTTATCCATTTTTCAATATGAATAGGGATGTTGATACATATGTTGACGGATATGAAATCTATAATGGTACCATATCTTTGAAAAATAGACATGTAAATCGAATACTAATGAGCTCACGTATAATATTATAAATACTTTATGTTAAATGTCCTTATATCATAAAAATCATACCAAATATATTATATATATGAACATATACGGATACATATATAGATTTTTACAGATATCCAAATGATATTTGAATCCGTATTTATTCTAAAATGGATATTGATACTGATGTCAAAATCTTTATAAAATAGATACAGATATATCCATTTCCATTTATATTAAAATTGTTAGGTGTGTCAATTGGCTCTATTAAGATAAAGGTAGGTGTGTCTTAGGTGCAACTCAAAACAGTTAAGATTTATGTCCGATCCGTCACCGTATCCGACATGTAAGCAATCGACAATAGTGCATGTTTCGGCAGTGACGTTTGAGTGGGGTGGGGCTCCTTCGCCCACTGCTTTATTTCTCATGTTTTATACGGAATTACCTTTTTTATTCAAACCACATTAATACGTTCCTTATTCGAAGAAAAGGTTTTTTAAAAAAATAAGAATTTAATCATAGTTAGATAAATAGGATCACAGAATTCATAATTAAGAGATATTTTATGTTTGAACATTGGAGATGTTGAAATAGAATAGAAATCTGTGCCAAAACAGCACCTTGAATATCGATATGAAATTATCTCATTCTATATGATATGTAAGTGTCAAATTGATATATATATGTGTGTCATCTGGCATATTCACTTCATACATATTTTGAATCCGGGCATTTAAATTGTAAAATATAATCGCAAAATTTGTAGTGCTTGATTTTTTTGTCATTTACATTTTAACACGAAATCTTATTTTGGAAGTTTTAACAAATTTTATTTGGATGGCATCTAATTCTTTTGGATACATGAATACCAACGGGTAATTCAATATCCGATGAATATCCAATCTAATGGATAACTATTTTGATTGGAACAGGTTGACCCATTGATCCTATATCATGGATCGGATCGGGTCAACTCCAAATAGAACGAGTTTTCGTCTCACGAACACCCCTTTTCTCTCTCACACCCTCTGTCTGTGGTACCCTTCTCTCTCCCACTCTCTCTTCATGCACCTCTTTCTCTCTTCCTCTTTATCCTCTCTCACGCACCTCTCTCTCGACTCTCTCTCTCCCTCTCCCACTTTATCCTCTCTTTCACACATCTCTCTCCCTCTTTATCCTCTCTCTCACGCACCTCTCTCTCTCAACTCTCTCTCACGAGATTTTCTCAGACATGGCATATCCTTGCTAGTAATTCCCGGTCAGGGCATTGCAGGAATTTTTTTCACAGTCAGAGCATGATTCGGCGAACGATTCGCCGATCGGCAAACCGTTTGTCGATCATACATAAAAATAATATATAATATTATTCTGAAAAACTTTTCAATTTTATATTATAAAAAATAATATATAAAAATATTTGGAACTGAGAATCGACAAACTATTTGTCGATTCTCAATTCTAAATATTTTTATATATTATTTTTTATAACATAAAATTGAAAAGTTTTCCAGAATATCGTTGATCGGCGAACGGTTCGTCGTTCCGAATCATGTCCTAACTAGGAAATTTTCCTGCAATGCCCTGACCGGGAATTATGACAGTGTTATGCCCTATCCGAGAAAAATCTCCTCTCTTGCTCTCTCTCTCTCTCTCTCTTCCTCTTTATCCTCTCTCTCATGGATCTCTCTCTCCCTCTTTATCCTCTCTCTCAACTCTCTCCCTCTCTCTCTCTCTCTCCAAACCACTCTATTTTCTTTCTCGCACTCTCTTTCTCTCTCTCTCTCTCAACCGCTCTCTCTAGACATTCTCTCTTAGATTATCCTTCAAATTGGATGAAATTTGACGATTATCAAGATTCAAAGTCGAAGGAGGATATGTATATTTTATCTTATATAATTTTCTATTAACAATGTTCATTGATTTTCTTTTTTTTAATGTCTTTTTTTACTATTACGAAAAGACTAATGATGATAGCAACTTTTTATATAACAAGCTCGATTGAATAATTTTATCGTATAAGTTTATACTTCTAGAATCTTTTTTATAAGATATCAGTCAATTTATATGTTCTTATTCAATTTTCCTATAGAAATATTAGTAGAAAAAGGTGAATAATTATTTGGTATGTTAAATAATCATTTTATAATATGATGATTATTCACATGTAAATAATAAATATTCTGTTTTGTTGTAAGTAATTTTACATATAAGTTGAGTTATTGATACAATTTACTTTTTACATATAGAATGGAAAAATATTTCAAATGAGTAGGAGGTCCAAATTCATCTATTTCCCAAAGTAATAAAGATAAGGAAGTTGAATCAAGTAACAAGCGTGTATGTTTAGAACTTACTATAGATATTATCTTTATTGTTATTTATTCAGATCAAAAAATGATGTTCAAAGTAAAGGAGAAACTTTTGTCACAAAAAACTTTAGAAATTAGAAGAAGGAGGAGAAATTTGATGAACATGTTGGTTGTCCAAACAGTGCTCACAATAGATTGAAACAAAATTGCATTGCTTTGATGAATCAGAATCAAAGTATACATAATCTATTAGACAAACAGACTACAGAAATGAAGAATGATTATCGAATTCTACTTGACAGCAACAATAGACTGTGTTAGATTTCTTTCAAGACAAGTTTGGCTTTCAGAGGAAATGATGAATGGAATATCTCAATTAATCATGGTAATTTCCTTAAATTGTTGAAATTCCTTACAGATCATAATAAGGAGATTGAAGATGTCTTATTAGAAAATGATCCAGAGAATCTAAAATTAATTTCACCAGAAATTCAAAAGGATATTGTTAATACCGCTGCAACATTAACAACTAAAAACATCATTATGGAACTTGGGAATGAAGTGTTTCAATTTTAGTTGATGAATCTAGAGATATATCAGTTACATAACAAATGATTATTGTTCTACGCTACGTGAACAAGAAAAGATGTGTAGTCAAGAGATTCCTATCTATAATTCATATTCTTGATACTACAACTTACTCATTAAAAGGCTCACTCGAACCTTTATTTTCATTACATGGCTTAAGTTTTGCAAATTTGCAAGAGCAAGGTTATGATGGTGCGAGTAATATGAGGGGAGAATTTAATGGACTTCGAGCATTGATTCAAAAAGAAAATAGCTCAGCATATTATGTACATTGTTTTGCACATCAACTTCAATTAGCTTTAGTAGCGGTTGCTAAAAATAATGTTCAAGTTGGATTGTTATTTAATAACATTCTGTGTCTGTTGAATACTATTGGAGCTTCATGTAAACACTATGATCAGTTAAGAGAAAATCATGCTCTTCAGATTGTTAAAGCTATTGAAATTGGTGAACTTTCAATTGGTAATGGTTTAAATCAACAGACAAGTATGTCACGCCCTGGTGATACTCGATGGTGGTCACATTACAATTCTCTAATTAGCATCACTTTGATGTTTACATCGATAGTAGATGATCTTGATATTATTGTGCAAAATGATTCAAATTGTGAACAAAGAGCTGAAGCATCTTCTTTATTAGATTACATACAATCATTTGATTTTATATTCAGTTGTTATCTTATGAACCTTGTTTTGAGTACTACATCTGAATTATCACTGTCACTACGAAGAAAAGAGGAGGATATTGTAAATGCCATGACTTTGATCAAAGATTTCTACACAGAGATTGCAACTTTTAAGAGATAGTGGATAGGTCTCGTTACTCGCAAATGTAATTTTCTTTTATAAAAAGTAAAATATTGATGTTCCTGAGATAGACAAACCTTGGATGGCTCATGGACGGCCTCGACGCAGAACTCATAGTATGACTAATTTGCACTATTACCAGGTTGAAATATTCTATATGGCCATCGACTCACAACTTCAAGAACTGAATTGTCATTTTACAGAAAGGACAACTGATTTGCTTTTGTATGTAGAATGTATTAATCCATCACAATCTTATCCTCCTTCAATAAAGAGAAGTTTGTTCAGATGACCACATTGTATAAAGATGATTTTTCAGATGTTGACATGGTGAAGTCAGATAATCAACTTGAAATATATTTTTTTGATTTGACTTCTGATGAAGATTTTTCCAATCTGAAAGGAATCGTAGAACTTGCACAACTATACGTTGAGAAGAAAAAGGACATGATATATCATTTGGTTTATAAGCTTATTAAATTGGCACTTATTCTACCAGTCGCAACTGCCACAGTAGAAAGAGCATTTTCTGTAATGAAACAAATAAAAAATCGCCTTCGGAATAAGATGGAGGATCAATGGATGAATGATATCTTGGTTACTAATATTGAAAAGATATGCTCACAAATTTCAGCAATGGAGAAATTATTCAATGATTTCAAAATATGAAATCCCGTCGAGGACAAGTCAAACAAGGTAATTTCAGAAAGAGCACAATTATTTTTATGATTTAAAAAGAGCACAACCATTTTTTTATTGGTAGATTTTATATATGTTAGTTAATTTCATTACATCAGTTGTTACTTGATTTCATTACATTGATAAATGCAATGCTATACATAATTTGTGCCCCCTCCTAATTACCATCCTGGCTCCGTCCCTAGATATGGGTTCCTCTCCATTCCGAAGTACACGATTTGCCGATGATATATATATATATATATTCAAATCGATACATATACATGATTTGTCTATGACAAATCTATTAAAATAATGCACGACAATTTAGAACATATCTTATATATTAAAAGATTGATTTATCTAAGAAACTATCTCCCCATTGACTGAAGCATATGCTCTAGTTTTCATGGAACAAATAAACAATTGCAAGTGGTATATTACGATGAGATATTAGGAAGAATACTCATGCTAAAGTTTTTGCGATATAAATCTTTTATCTGAAAGGTTTCTTTTAAGGAAAAAATGAGCTGCCTCGTGCCATTTTTCCGTAATTTTTTATAATTTTTTTTTGAAAAATATCATCATCTATATTCATCTATATATCCCCTTAATATGTCATTCGAATTTCATCAGAAATAGATATTCATATGCCCTCCATCTAGAAGATGTAATTTTAACGATTTAAATATTGTTATAATTGACATGTTTTAGATAGAGGGTATAAGAGTCTTCGTTTCTGACGAAATTCAAATGAAATATTGGAGAGATATATAGATAAATATACATGATCATATTTTTCAAAAAAAATTAAAAAATTACGGAAAAATAGCACGGGACAACCCCATTAAACCCTTCTTTTAATATATCCCTCAAGCAAACATGGATTTACCCATATACCCTCTATTTATACATAAATTAATTTTAATTTTGTACACATTCAACCCTGAAATTAGACTTGTAACCTTAGTTTTTTCATATTTACATCATGATCCCTTGTATTTACGAAAATTTACATCTCTGTTTTATTTTTTTTGGTAAATTACATGAAAGGGACTGATCTTTACACCGAATCCCAAATTAGAGATTGATTTTTAGTTTGTAACAAATAAGGGACCAACATTTAACTTATAGTTCTAGGCCCCAACGTCGTGAACGGGGGTCTCATTCCATTTTTTAACTTGACAAAATTACCCCGATTATGGGGTTTACCTCTTCAATTTCCCTCAATTCAACCTCAACGGCTGCTCCGCCCCCAACTACTCTCGACGACGGCTGAAACGAGATCTTCGTTCTCAACCCCACGCCTGCCAGCACTCCAAACCCTATATAAGCTCCATCCTCCTACCTTCTCCATCGACGTCCTCCGTCGTGCATCTCCGCTTCGGTTCGATGCCCTTCGTGGTCGGCTCCTCCGTCGAGACTGCCAGGCAGTTCCATAAGACCAACGACCTCGCCGTCGCGGACCGCCCGAAGACCGCGGCTGGTAAGTACACCACATACAACTACTCCAACATCACGTGGTCGCCCTACAATGCGTACTGGCGGCAGGCGCGCAAGATGTGCTCGCTGGAGCTCTTCAGCGCGCGCTGCCTCGACTCCTACGAGTACATCCGCGTCGAGGAGGTGAGGTCGCTTCTCACCGCTCTGGTCCGGTCCCGGGGCGAAACCGTGAACCTCAAGGACCGGCTCTCGACGGTGAGTCTCAACGTCATCAGCCGCATGGTCCTGGGGAGGAAGTACCTCGACGGGTCTGCCTACGAGGGGAAGACGGCGGTGGTTTCGCCGGACGAGTTCAAGAGGATGCTCGACGAGTTGTTCCTCTTGAACGGGGTGCTTAACATCGGAAACGTGATACCGTGGATCGACTTCCTCGATCTGCATGTATATATGTATTGTTAGGAGGAGGGAATTTGGACTTTGATTGGAATATGTTGAATTTCATCTCACAAATAAAGTGCATGTGCAGGGATACGTGAGGCGGATGAAGGGGGTGAGCAAGAAGTTCGACAGGTTACTGGAGCACGTGCTGGACGAGCATGAGGAGAGGAGAAGGGGAACAGGGGACGGGTATGTGGCCTCAGTGGAATGGGCCATATCCGAGCTCCTCTGGCACCCGGATGTCGTCATCAAGACCACCGAGGAGCTCGACCGTGTGATCGGGAAGGAACGGTGGGTGGAGGAGAAGGACATCCCACGTCTCCCCTACGTGGAGTCCATCGTAAAGGAGACGATGCGGCTTCACCCGGTGGCGCCCTTGCTCGTCCCTCGTTACTCACACGAGGACCTCGTAGTCTCCGGCTACTACATCCCATTGGGGACGCATGTGCTGGTGAACGTGTGGACCATCGGGAGGGACCCGGAGGTGTGGGAGAAGCCTCTGGTCAAAGGTAGTTGGAGGCGGAGTAGCCGTCGTGATTTGGTTGCTTGTTTGAGGTTGAATTGGGGGAAATTGAAGAGGTAAACCCCATAGTCGAGGTAATTTCGTCAAGTTAAAAGATAGAATGAGACCCCTGTTCACGGCGTTGGGGCCTAGAACGATAAGTTAAACGCTGGTCCCTTATTTGTTACAAACTAAAAATCAGTCCCTAATTTGGGATTTATTGTAAAGATCAGTCCCTTTTATGTAATTTACCCTACTTTTTATCACGTAAATGGAACAAACCCCTCCTATTTCTCAAAATTATATCACACACGCACACAATTTCTTCCTTAAACCTTCACCTTCTCCTCCCTCAGATCTTCCCCCAAAATCCCTAATGAAGATCTCCAACGACCACAATCCGCAGATCGCCCCGCAAGAACAGGACGATCCGCCGTTGGAGGCTGTCGAATTGGTGCTCTTCCACGTCAAGGAGTGCTACGTTTATCTGGTGATCTTTCTCTCCAATTAGGGTTAGGGCTTCATCTTCTTTTCAATCTTGATCCGGAAATTGATGCCCTTTTCTTCTCTAAAACGTTGCAGATACCTCCGAGGAAGACAGCCGCTTCTTACAGGTTTTTTTTCTTGGAATTGAAGTAGCTGTTTGTGGTGTTTGTGCTTTTCTGATTTGGAATAGTATCGGTGTTCGGTACAAGCTAGGATTTTGGAATTAGAAAGGAATACAATTGCATTGGATTGGTTGTGACATGGCTGTTACTGAATGGGGATTTATCATGGAGGAGGAAACATTGGTGGGAGTGATGGAGAATTGAACAATAAGAGTGGCAATGCTTAAGGAATCGTAGAGTAGAGTGTGGTACTTGGGTTGATGTGGTTCATAATACAGCAGTTGCCTAGATTGGTAGTTTATGTGTAAATCGCTTGTTCTAGATGTTGGATTACGTAATCTGATTATGATAGAAACTAGGATTTTATAACTTATGGAAATCTAGATGTGCAGTTCTTATTCCCCGTGCCAAATTAGGCATGAAATTATACTCTTATAGTTCAGCATAAGTCCTACCATGTTGGTAGCACATAATGACTCTCATTAGCTCTGTGGCCGTCCATACTACTATCAGCGAGCTTATTTGGACAGCTTGGCCTTCATCTGAGATTTTTTTTGAGACCAAAAATAGGGAAACACCCTAAGGTGTCCGCCTCAAATATATTGAAAAACAAAGATAAGTTGCAAGAAAACTTACAGTAGCCAAGACTCAAGAAGAGTCCTAGAATGGAAAATTACATTCTCCTTGTAAAAACGCTGTAAAGAAAAGAGTGCACCATTTCTATCTAACCAGATAGCTCAAATAGTTGCTAGAGGGTGCAGGAGATTCTCTCTCGGTTGGTGTTTTGTCTCTATCAATGAGTCCCAAAATGTGTCATGATTTTGTAGATTCAGCCAATCATCACCACTACCCACCAGATTCAGCCAATCGTCACCACTACCCTTCGGTCTGGGAATTGAGATGTCATATTTGATGTTTGTATTAGAGCATCTAAGTCATGAAATTTGTTACGGAACTTCCAACTGGGCAATGTTTATAGCGCCACAGCTAAGCCGCAATCACTCTTAGTTTTACATGTAATAAGTAACCACCAAACAACTGCAAGAGATTGGTCACATCTTAGGCAACTACGAAAATAATGAATTGTCAATTAAATGCCTGATCAAATGCATGGAGCACTCTAGCTTAGAGGCTGTTGAAAGCTATGCATACTGACTATATGCGTACTTGGTAATGAATCAATTTCGCAAGGATATATTTTAGGGATCCTTGAAGAGTGTGGTTAGCCTTCAACATGTAATACTCAAAGGGCCAGAGTCTCATTTGGAATATAATAATAACAAAGAGAAGAATATAGAAAAATATTAAATTGATATCATTCTTATGTATTTTCATAACCAATCAGAGAAATTGATGGTTTAACAAAAAAAGTGGCATCTCCAAGCTACAAGAGACAGATGTGGAGGCAATACGATTAGCTTGTAGGAATGAAAACTAAGCTGGGGGGGGGGGGGGAAGGATAAGTGAAGTGGTTGCTCCTTTCCATGGTGATTCTTGGTCCTCATTCAAGAAAAAAAAGGTTTGCATATTAACAAGGAAAACAGTAGCAATTTGGGTAGTACCATTTTTAGTTGGCAGTTCTTTGGACCTGATTAATCCTGTGGCAATCTAGAGTGATTAACATTCACTATTTTTTGAAAGGATCATGCCATTCAACAGAAGTTCTATTACTAGGTAAAATTTTAGTGAAAGGCTAGAATTAAGATGCAATTTATTGATTACCCAGCAGAAATAGCTGTTTCCCCTCAGAAAAGTTCGCTTATAACATATTTATGGAGTGGTGTTGGTCTTTAGATTGCATTTTACTCTTCCATGTACATTTTATTGTTTCAACTGCTAGGGCGGATGAATGGAATGTTAATAAGTGGACATGGGAGGGATCTCTGAAAGTTGTCAGTAAGGGAGAAGAATGTGCAATCAAGCTTGAAGACAACAAAACAGGTTTTTTTTCTAAGAAGAATTCGTTATCTCTATCACTGCATACTAGAAGATTTCAAAATCATCGTAATCCTTTGTTATCTTCTAACATCATGGTAAATCTTTATAAGGAGAGCTTTATGCACAAGCTTTCTTAAGGAAAGGAGAACCACATCCAGTGGAGACCGTAATCGACAGCAGCAGGTTTACTATCCAACTTGAAGTATGATGTCCAAATTCTTTTGCATTTCCAGCATCTTATTTCACTTTTCTTGCCAGATATTTTGTACTCCGGATTGAGGAAAATATTGGTAAGTTTTTTATAATTTTGGTAGGAATAGAGAAATAGTTAGGTATTAATGTTTGTAGTTAAAGTTTATCCAGTCAACCCTTAACCTGGTAGGTTCCTTATGGCTATGGTGGTAATCTCGTAGCGCAGAAAAATGGAAACTCCCCAGACCATGTCATCTTCAAAAGCTGTTTAGGGGTTTTGATCATGTTCCCTACTGAACGTGTAGGTGGCCGTATGAGGCATGCTTTTATTGGAATCGGATTCCGGGAAAGGACACAAGCTTACGATTTTCAAGCTGCACTTCATGATCATATGAAGTATCCTTCATTATTTTGTTCTCTTTTTGTTGGTATTTTTCTTTAAATTATTCACATGAGGGGAAAAGAATGCTGACATAATATGTTGATAACCGCCTGCATTGTAATTGAAATTCTTGACAGAATGAAAGATATTTAGATAAAAAGAAAACAGCAGAGGAGATGGAACAGCACTTCCAAGCAACATCTTCCCTTGATTACAGTCTAAAAGAGGGAGAAACTCTTGTTCTTCAAATAAAGAATGTAAGAAATTCTTTTATTAGTACTATTTTCAATAGTCAGCCCTTCATTCCATATATCTAGGCACCTATAACTGTATGCCTCTATGGACTCTGTAAGCATGGTACTTTGAATTTACCTTTTTCCCACAACTATAGCAATGTAGTTTTAATCTTGAAATTTCACTTTGGGGTTTGGTGGAGGGGTTTGGTTTTAGCATCTTGAACGTTGATTTTTTTACCCAGCCCTATCCCCCTGATGTTCCAATCAGTTTTAGTGTAGCTTTTCAAGGCAGTAGTTGTTCTTTCTCTGATTGTGGCAAGAACCACCAACCTCACGTATGGTCCACTGTGGTCACAAATTTTATGCAAATGGAGTCGTGGGGAAGTGGATATGAGGAGAAAAGCTGGCTTGTCTTCCCTCAAGCCAGCTTTTCTCCTCATCTCCACTTCCGTATGACTCCATTTGCCTACAACATAGAAAAAGAAGAGATCCATCCATTTCCTCACTCAGAAACTCGTCCATTGTGAAACCATCAAAATATAAAGTTGGTAGATAAAATTTTTTGAAGCAGTTTAGACTGATATTGCCCCAAGCTGCTCAGAGGACCATTAAAATTATCCCGTTACTAAGGAGAAAATCAATATATAAAAGAAAAGAATAGAAAGACGTCTCTGAGAAAGAAGATTAATGTGCTCCTTCCTTTCCCTATCTTGTAATGTTTTTCTATGATACACTTTAATGTCCATTGTCTCTAGCATGCCTTTATCTTTTCTGCATATTGAACAAAGAAATGGCAATCTCCCACTTTAAGTAGAGTTGGCTACATAGATTCTTGCTCAAATCCATTTTGAAAGAGCCGACTATTTTTTACGCTAGTTGTCGGCTACCTAATACAATCCCCACAAGGGGGGATTAGAACCATGGTCTTTTAGGTGGTAGGTACAATGTACTACCACCAGACCATTGAAGTGGGTACATGGAATGGATTTAACAAAAAAATGTCAAAATACTGAACAAAGAGCAAAATTTTGTCAAAATCATCTTATCCCTCTTGATCATTACTTTACATGGAATGGATTACTCAGATGCTTATGCCAAAACCTAGCCTTTCCCACATTAAGTGGGATTGGCTGATTGGGTTCGGTGCATCTAAACAATAACCTTGATTATACCTGAGCTACAACTTTATATTGTTTTTAGCTATTTCATTGGATAGGCTTTTTATTGTAAAAATTATGTTCAAGTCTAGTTACAAGGATTCCAAATATTATAGTCCTTGATGCACAGGAATTGCATATTTTAAGTTTTCTCATTTTTGGCATGACTAGCCTTTTGCCAAAGACCATTCAGGCAAAAAACCACGCGGTCAAGATAGTATGTTAAATACTGCTTTATATGAAAGTTTTCTCATTTTTTTGGCATGACTAGCCTTTTGCCAAAGACCATTCAGGCAAAAAACCACTTGGTCAAGATAGTATGCTGAATACTGCTTTATATGTGCTTGCAGAAGCATGGTCGCAGTTCAGCCAAGTCCGCTTTCTTCCAGGAGGGCCTCAGTAACTTGTCAATAGAGGGGAAGACTGAGAGTCCCAAGTCTTCACTTTGTCTTAAGCCGCCACCGCCTCCTCCAGCACCTGGATCTCTGGTTAGCACTGTCCATGGTTCAAATTCGCCAAGAGAGCAAAACAAAGAGACATCTCTTCCAGTCAATAGCACATCGGATAATTTGGATGATGACTTTGGTGATTTTCAAGAAGCAAGCTAAACTTTTTCATACTTGATTCATTGTATTTCTCATTCCCCTTTGCATTGACGCATGGATTGGTCTGGTAAATATAAATAACTGTATGTATTTGCTGTTCATATAAATCACTGTAAAAGATCAAATGTTGGGGAAGGAAATAAACCTGTTCTTTTGCTTTGTTCATCACTTCTGGTTCTTTAAGCTACTGGTCCTATTTATGGCTTTCCATCGAGAATTCACTATTGTAGTAGCCAGCGTTTTGTGTTGTATAGTTGCTCGCTTTCGCAGCAAGTTGCATGGAACATGCATGTTTGTGGGAAGACTGCCTGCTATCTAATTTGGGCAATTATGCTGATTTTTTGCCAAGTAGTGATTGTTTGCCACAGCTTTTGAAGTGGAGTTGGTTCTAGATAATTTCAACAGAGGAGTTTACTGTAGTAGTAGTGAATCTGCTACATATCAGGTTCAATCTCTTTGTACTTTCCTACCTCTATTTTCCACAAATTTGGCAATTTTCGAGAATCTGAGAGAAATATGTTGGATGTGTGACTCAAAAAAATGTTGGATGTGGTGCATCAATTCGAATCGAAATTGCGTCAAGGTTTTCGACCATTTCATAAGCCTCTAACCGGTGAGATGTGTGTTTGCGTTTAATCTTGCCCTTGTATGGTGCATTTACCCGTTGTTGAAGGGTTTTTGAATCCTTGTTATCATGCATCTAAAACTGTGCACACTGTTTGAATTTGTTGGAACAGTAATTCTTTACATTGGTCTGGTGGTACTTGTAGTGCAGTATGCCTACCATCCAAGACTAGGGTTCGAATCCCTCCTTGTGGGGTTGCTTTAGGTAGCTGATAGCATCGTAAAAATAGTCGGATCTTTCAACACATATTTGAGCAAGATTCCATATAGCCAACCCTACTTGAAGTTGGAGAAAGCTTCACCATTTTTTAGTAAATTCTTTACATTCTAACAATAAACTGCATGGTTGCTCATGTTATTTTTTAAAAATATTCATAGTTGATTTCTTAAATCTATGTTGAAAGAAATCAACGATAAATATTTTAAAAAAAATAACATGAACAACCATGCAGTTGTTGCTAGAATGTAAAGAGTTTACTAAAAAGGAAGAACTTCCATATATTTTTTATTGATTTGGAGATGGCTTATGATTATGTTTCACGGGAGATATTGTGGAGAGTTTTGGAGAAGAGACAAGTACATGTCCTATACATTAACCTCATAAAGGATATGTAGATAGGACTTCATCTTGTGTAAGGACCCAGTGTGGGAAGACTGACTACTTTGACATCAACATTGGTCTTTATCAAGGTTCAGCTTTGAGTCCATTCCTTTTTACTTTGATTATGAACGAGTTGACAAAACACAAATAGGATGAGATACCTTGGTGTATGTTATTCGCTGATGATATTGTTTTTTGATTGATGACACTAGAGATGAAGTAAATGAGAAGCTTGGGGGTCTGGAGACATGCTTTGGAGACTAAATGATTTCATATAAGTGGTGCTAAGACTGAATATATGGAGTGCACTTTTGATTGAAACAATGGTGAAATAATCGATGTGAGATTGGTGACGATAACATTGAAAAGAGAGATTCTTTTAGATACTTGGGATCTATTTTGCAACATGATAGGGAAATTGATAGAGATGTTACTAATAGAATAAATGCATATTGGTTGAAGTGGAGAGGAGCCTCTGTTGTTCTCTGTGATAAGAAAATTCCTTTGAAAATCAAAGGAAAGTTCTACAAAGTTGTCGTGAGACCTACTATGCTCTATGGATTTGAATGTTGGCATATGAACCATACACATATGAAGAGAATGGCAGTAGTAGAAATAAAAATGCTAAGGAGGATGTGTGGACAGTGACACAAACGTAAAGATTGGATTTGGAATGATGCAATCAGAAGGAAAGTTGGTTAGTTTCAATCACGGATAAGATGCGAAAAAACAAACAGTTGTTATAGACTGATTTATCCCTTAAATACATGATTATCTCGGGCATGTGTTTAGTCGCATTAGGATCTTTAGTGAATATAAAGCCTAAACATACATATGTACACGAACTAGCACATAGATAAAGCTAATAGGAGTTGCTACTACTATTACTGCTGCTATTTCTAGTAGTCCTGCTAATGACATTGCTTATGTTGCTATTAATGTTGTTGTTGTTGCTTCTTCTTCTTCTATCTCTTTCTCTAACGATATTTGGCATCGAACCTACTTTATTTTGTGTGGTTTTGCAGGTGAGAGCAAAGGACAAATCCTCTTAGAGGCGTCCTTGCCGCGTAAAGTAGTATAGAAGAAGAAGAAGAAGAGAAGAAAGTCGACCACCAAAGAGCTCCAACTCCTCCTGGTAATCCTCCAATTCCATGTCCATGTGACCTGAAAAGGGATCTCATTGTAATTTTTGTCTATTTTTACTTTCAACTTTGTCTATATATTTCTTCTACTTTAATTTATACCATTTTAGTTATTTTTATTTATTTTATTTACTACTTATTTCATATAAAACATCAATAGTTTAGTTAATTATGCTCAAGTTTTATTATTGTTTGACCTATTAAATTTTAATTACTTGCAAATACCCTTATTTGTCATATAAGGCATCCTTATTTACTTGATTTTTTATTCTTGTTAAAATTGCACATCAAATCTTAGAAACCTACCAAATGATGAAAATACCAAAAAAAATCTAGGAAAAATAATACATTGCTGGAAACAAATATAGATCCATAAGATGGAAATCTTGTTTGTAGCTTTTAAGAATATGTACCCAAAGCTCACATTGCCATTTTATTTATCACACATTTCATATTAATGTAATCATTCTATCCTGCTACGATTTAATAAAGCATGCATGTATGCTGCAATCTGAAATTTGTCCTTCATACTATTTATATAAAACACCTATTTACTTTTCATGAATTTATACATGTTTTTTAAAACTCATACGAGTCCAAGTGACTCAATATTCCTTTATTCTTTGATTTAATTTCAATTAATCATTAATTTCCTTTAAATATCCAATGACTTCATACATCTTACATAGGTCACTCTTCAAGACAGTAAATACCAACATTACTAGAGCATGGCCACAATCTTGAGAAGCTAAGTGGCAATCTCTACCAAGGTCTCAAAGTCCTAATCAAAGGCTCATGTGAGATCTTAGATCTATTCTGTCGAGATAATTCACCATGGCATAAGGGCTACTACCATCAAGATGCCAGGGTATCTCTACATGGAGATGTAAAACTCGGTAGGAGAGGTTAAGCGTAGTAGCACAAACATAGTATCACATCTAGTTATCATAAAGTGTAATAGAGTGGGTAAGGAGTGGGGATTATTACTAAACAACCCATGCGTAAACATTTAGGGTGTGATCAACGGGCCTAGTTGACCCGATCCCAACAAGTTGTGAATGTCCAACTGTCCCCGTTAATGACTCAGGCCTAGGATACGGAATATACAAATGATATTAGAATGAATTCCCTCTAATGATGGAAAAAAAGCTACCCACGAGGTGGAGGCATCCCTATAAAAGAGATATGAGGAAAGGGCTACTAAGAGAATGCAAACACCATTGTTACCGGGAATAAGTGATGGACTATATGCTTATGAAGATGTTGTGTATATAAGTATGGGAGTATGTAACATCCCAAAGATAGTCCCACATCTAATCATTAACACCGTGTTATAATTGATGATAAATAATGGGAGCTACTACTAAAGAACTTGAGCTTAAGCATTTTAGACTAATCAATGAGCACAATTATGCTCAAGCCCTATAAGTAGTGAACAGCCATTAGTTTTTGATAATGGCTTGTGCCTAGGTCCAAAGATGTACATTAAATGTCCTTGAGGTGCTTCAAACCCCTGACGAGTGTGAGTGTGTGTTTGCGTGTGTGTGCATTGTGTGTGTTGTTCTTAAGTAAGCTAACTGACATCTCCTACAAACTGATATTTAACTTGCACCTAGTGCACGACCCACCAACTAGCACTCTCTGACGTAGTGCAATGTGAGGCGAGCCAAGGTATGGTAATTGGATTTGCATCTATCCCTCATCATCTCCATTGGTGAATTGGAGTTCCCCGATCTCCCCCCTCATCCTCTATTTCCTTATCCCACAAACAAAT
Source organism: Ottelia alismoides (assembly GCA_037367405.1). Lineage (NCBI taxonomy): Eukaryota > Viridiplantae > Streptophyta > Magnoliopsida > Alismatales > Hydrocharitaceae > Ottelia > Ottelia alismoides. The sequence goes on from JAZKJV010010143.1 coordinate 34,978, forward strand.
GTATCATCTTAAGATAGTGTATGAACTTGAAGTACCTACAATACCATGCAAAAGATAAACAATCTAAATGTCCTCCAAATAGATGCAGTGGACAATCTGTGAATCAAGTTCAGCCTCCATATCCATAACTCATACCAGCAAGAATCGTCAAGTATCATCCTATACACAGATTATCCGGAGATCTAACAACGTTCTCGGGATAGTTACATTCAGTTTCATTCTCTATACATGTCATGCAGTTATGCACAAGATAGCGAAATCAGTATGACAGTTTGCCACACAACTGGATTAGAAACTGGCTGAAATACTTGGAGGAACATATCGTTGCAGGCCGATCGTGTCATGCCAACCTCTGCTCAGATGAATCATGTGGCCAGGCGTGTATTGCAGCCACTAGGATAGATCACATCCTCGACTATATGCTGAACTTATATGCCAAAACAATCTGTGCACAAATGACTCCGCTCCTCTACGCACAACCAGATTTCCGGTGATTACAAAAAGATGCAGTCACATACACCTTCAGGTGGATGCTGATCAAACCCATAAGTTATAAATATCCGAAAGGCAGGAAAAACGAGGAATCAAGAAGATGAGCTCGACGAATCCAAGTGAGAAATCCTTCTTCTCTTCCCAGATGACATACCCTTTGGTGAAATCTCCGGTTGCAATGAAACCCGGTCCAAAATGGACTTCAGGGACTGCTGCAGGGAGCTCGCTAAAAGATTCTTCTCCATGTTGGTAGCATTCCCTTCGGATATCAGCGCAAAGACGTGCCTAACTCTGCCTCCAAATGTTGAGATCTCCGCGCTCACGGTTTTGAGCTGCAGCGGCTGCAGCATCTGTCTTAGTTCAGCAATGAGTTCTGGATGGTCTTCGCAGCAGAGGGAAGCCTTGATAAAGATGCCCCCTTCGCTTGTTTCTTCATCGACTGCTTCAACGTGCACATCGTTAGTGTCTGACGGGATGGTGTGCCTCAAGCTGACCTCCGTCACTTGGCTCCTCAATTCCTTTACGTGATTAATGACTTCTGCCAGCAACGATGCTTTATCCAGCTGCATAAAAACGACCGGAAGTTTCGGTAAAAACAAAAAAACACAGTCAAACAGTGGCTAATTCATTTCAGGAAAACAATCTTTTATGGACAGAGACTACTTTAGAATATCATGGTTACACAATTATATTTAAGTGGTCTATGTCTATCAGTGTCCGGGGTGAGAACCATGATTGATATGTTTGGAATAATTGAAGGCAATGATTCGATATATATGAACCAACTGAACATGGAAATAGGCTTGGCTTCCATTCTGTCTACACCAAGTTGTCACCAACATTAATCTCCATTTGGGAGGTGGAAATATGGACCCAATAATTGGACCAGACAATGATGTAAAGGTGAGATACCGTATCTCATCTCAGAATCAAGAATCCTCTTATCTTATGCTAGAGGCCATCCAAGAACATGGTCTGGCCACAAGTAAGAAACCAGTGATGAACAATATTCTAAAAATAAGTGGTTTTTTCCAAAAGATTTGGGAGAAAAATCAATGAACTTGTAAAAAAGTTCGATAAATTTAATGCCACAAATTGTTGATAAGATCAGGCTACTAAATTCATAAAAAAGCAAGTACTATCTGCTAAACAAATTATAGAAGCATAACCATCAGAGTGATGCTTATTTTTATGCAACAAACTGTGTATGCATGTGTGTGTAGAATTTGTTTATGAGATATGATGGTTTCAATTTGATATTTAAATGAAACGATGCATAAATGAAATTGCAAAACAAGATCCTGCTTGGTATAGTCGCATGGTTGAGCAAGCGAGCTCTCATCCTTGATACGCACATCCGATTTTCACCAACTATCATTTTGTAAATTTGTAAAATATGTTTTAGAGTGGCAGGCTGCAGAATGTCCGCAATAAACCCAAAGTGAGGAAGTCATGCATTCAATTTATCACATGATGATCCCTCCCGCATCGAAGATGCTCAGGGTTTTACAAAATTGTTCCTCCCGCACAGAAAATGGTCGAAGATGTGAGAAGGCACCCGGGAACTTTGCCAAAAGCAGAAGGGCAATCAACAGTTCTACACGTAGTAGACTAGAAATTGTATTCCATGCTTAACTTTCTCATGTTCTATCTCATTTATGTTAAGAATGATATATCAGATACTAAGTCAATATCTCCTAAACCTGCACGGGAGAATTTAAATAAAAAATTGAGGATAATTATGACATAAAAGTCTTAGCAGCCACTGTGCTAAGGGATAGCTACACTACAAATGAACAAGGGGTTGACAAGAAATACAACTGCTCTCCCTCTATTTATGCGACTATTTTTATAATGCATTATGAATCGATTAATAAAAGACTTATTAAACGGCGAAACTGACGAGAAGCTGAAAATATCAAATGTTTCCTACAAGATCAAGCAACATAAGCAACATATGTTCATATATACAGATGTTCCTTCCTAGCAGAAAAAAAACGAGCAATTGATTTTTGCTGACATAGAAGCTTATTTGTTTGAGCTTCTAAAAACATCTTTCTGCAATAATCCATTTTCTAGCAAGCTACCAAAACATGATTTAAAAACAGGTTCCATAAAAGAAACGTTTTGGAAGCTTCTCAGTGCTTACTATCTTCAACATTGCTAAAATACTCCTACCCTCTTTGGATGAGTCCCATTTCCTAATACCATGTCTTAAACACAGTTACCAACAATAACTAAGTTATGGAACAAGCCAAGTTCTCTTCTAACTAAAGAAACACATCTACCACATCACATGCTCTAGACAAAATCTAGCCATACAAATTGTTTCTTCTAACCAATTTTTTTAGTGTGATCCTCCTCATAAACACAAACGTTTCCTCAAAACATGTTTAATAGCATTTACACATATCCTAAACATATTCAAATAAAATATCAAATAAGCTCATCCAAAATACCCCCAAACCATCAATTAAAACAAAAGGCAATATCAAGATCCAATTCAAGCAAATATCAAACCTTGGAATTTGTAGGAATAAGGCTGCGCAGCTTTGCCAGATGAGAATTGATCCTCTCCCTCCTCCTCCTTTCAGCCTCACTGTGATTCTTCAAAGCCATCAGAGCCCTAATATCCTCAAGACCAGCACCACATCCTTCTCCTCCTCCTTCTCCGCCTCCCTTTCTGCCAATCCTCACAGGGGCCCTCACCAGCTCCCCCCTCTCCCCATCAAGCACCAAACTCGAGCACCCGACTCCACCCTCCTCACCCATCCCCTCAAAAACCCTAAAATCGCCCAATTTCAGAGAGCCCATCTCCCCGAATCAGCGCCAAACCTCGGAAAGATCGAAACTTTGCGGGTACCCACAAACCAAGATCCAATTATGGAGGTATTAGTTACATGTATTCGTCGGAAATCAACCAAGAACCGGGCGGGCGGCAGGTGGGTGCGTGCCAAAAAGGGGTTCTTGGGCGGCGGGGCTCCTCCTCGTCCTCTCGCTTTGTGGGTGTTTGCGTTGAGATTTCCGGGCTATGGTTCCTTCCCATCTTGCGGGGGAATGGGCAGGGTTTTGGTTAGAGAGAGAAAGGTTTCATCTTGGGGATCTGGTGCTTCGTGAGCTCCACCATTGTTATCTAAGCTTTGGTGGAGATTGTGGGGAGAGAGAAGAGACGATGGATGTGGAGGAGAACTGTGGTGGTGGTGAAGTGGGTTTTATAGTGGAGGTCTGAGAGTGGAGCAGAGAGGGAAGAAGAAAGTGGGTGTAGGAGAAAGAGGAGGGCTTGGTCTCTTTGGAGAAGAGGATGATTTTTTTTAAAAAAAAAATAAGAAGTATATTTTTTTTAATAAAAGAGGGATAATTAGTTAAATTTGTATTTTGTAAAAAAAAATTCTTCATAGTCACTAAGGAGAAATATCTTAACAATAAAATCAATTTGAGTTTGATTGCCACTTATTCCATAGTAATCTATTGGAAATGTAATGATTCCAGGAGGGTAATATGGAAATAATCAATCCATACATACATATGATTACAACAGTCAATATTTACACACCATGTTATACTGAGAAAGTAGTTGAGTGTCTTTTTACTTTTTTTTTTTAAAAAATAGTTTGTAATATGTATATGCATGTATGTATCGATATATATATATATACTTAAAAAGATAATTTTTAATAGTATTTGATAAATTATTTTAAATTTGTATATGTAAAGGTTAAGAAAAACATAATATATGGATGGAAAATTTGTAGACGAATGGGAAATTGTCATATACCAAATTTAGGGTTTAAGAAATTTCACAAATGATAACATTAAATATTAATGCTAGTTGTCATACCTTTGACTTTATTGCAACAACACTTAATTTTTTAGTTGCTACAATTTAATTGCTCTAGAGTAATTAGTTATGGTGAAAAAAATATGGCAAGAATGATTTGTACAAATTTAAATGAAAACATGTGAAAAATATTTAGCTAATATCATTAAGCAAGCACCATAATCACTAATCTATTACTATGGAACCTAACCACTCATTTCATAAATTTTTACAATGTCCTATCATTATTTTTGGCATAACTAAGTCATGTTTTTTAAGGCTTGTGATCACCATTATATGACAAAACATATGACATTTTGTTAGGTAAGATGATCACTACTTCCAAATCAAAAAGTTGTTTGCATATTTAGTTGATTATTTTAGTGCAAGTTGAAGAGATCAATTAGATTAACTTGTCATTTTCAATCAAACCACAACATCTAATAATCTCTTGCTCTCATGTTGACACATCACCCATGTCAAATGGCCCATAGACATCATCTTCACTATAAATTAATACATATATTATTACCACTAATTTTTTATATCAACTAGAAGAAGACATTGATGATGGGTATGACAAAACATCTTTTGTTCTTCTATAGTATCCCATCACATTTAATCTTAATCAAGTTTGAGCATCTTCCTTGACATGTTCTTATTCATTGGATTTGTTTTTTTTCTTCATTTATTTGTCTTGTCATTGACTATCAATGAAGTGGACATCTCCTTTTTTGTCCTTATCAATAATATAATATACCAATAATGTAAAAATTTTGTCATCATCTTCCGACAAAGTCTATAAATTTAATAGACTGTGGTTCCAATAGAATAGTTTATAGTGATATCTATATGCTGAAACCTATGAGATTTTCGCACTATTTTTACATCCCTTGTATATTTTTGTTTGCATCTATACCCCCAACGTAAGTGTTGTCTTGTAGGCATCTTTATCTGCCTTTAACCCTTTAACTCAAACTATTATTTAAAAACATGATAAAAGGGAAAGTAGGGAAAAGTCAAGAGGAAAGTTTGAACTTTGAAGTACAAAATACTAAAAGGTTTCTTAATTAAATTTACTTAAACAATGAGGTATATTTGATAAAAGTGGAATAGTTTGCTAACGAGTGCAAGTGTATATATTAAACTAAGAAGGGTATAAATGTAATTTGAATGATTTACATCCTCGTACATGCAAATATGTTAGATGAAATAAAATTAATAAATAATAAAAAATGCATTGGAACTGACGCCCATGTGTGACTCATCCTTAAAACAAAGTGCCTCCAATCATAAATCCCTAAAATATAGTTCACGTCATCTTGTATTATATATTTATATATGGGTTTTTTATTCTTGTGCCCCTCTTGAGATTATGAAATTACGTTTACATTCTTGCCTCTTTTTTTCTTACTAGAAGAATTTCATCTTGTCGTGGTAAAGAAGGAAGATGTTGATGTTTTGACACATCTTCACATGTAATCATCTTTTGCATGTGGTGATGACTTATTATATTAGAGAAAAGGCTATCTTTCGAGTTCAAATATAGAGAAAAGAGCTCACGAATGACATTTTTGCCCCTATATTCTTCCAGAATTCACAATTCTATCATTTCTTTAAGGTAAAATAAGAGCATAAATATAATTAGAAGAGAGCAGAACTGTGAATTTTATAAAAAATGAAGGCACAAGTGTTATTGCAAAAAGTAGGTGCATAATCTCATTGAGGCACGAGTGTAAAACCCTTTAATTTTGACTATTTTTATAGTTGTACCCTTTCAAGTTTTTCCAATAACACTCAACGCTAAGTTTTTTTCGTATACACTTGTGCTCCTATGTTCCTACAAAAATCACAATAGTGTCCTTCGGTTAGAATAATAGTGGCACCGGTTAAGGGTAGTACCGTGAATTTTGTAATTAAAAAGGCACGTGTATTTAGAAAAAAAATCAAGGATATATGTGTTACTGAAAAACTTGGAAGGCACCGGTTATGTTCATTTATGTAAAGTAAGCTAACTGAGTCTTTTCAAATGTGACCCGAGTTCAAGCTCCATATTGAGGTTTCAGCTCGAACTCTTTTGGGCTCCAATGAATCGTGAGCTAGAGTTGGCTCACGAGTTAATTAACAAGCCAACTCGGATTTGAACAAGCAAGTTCTAAGAGTCGCGTCAACTAACAAGACGTAGAAAAATCAAATCTAGAAACCGAGCTGAGTTACATAATAAGTTAACCAATTGGAAGTATGATTCGATCTCAAGAAGCATCTTTATGAATTATAAGCATCATTACCCGACATTTCTAAGTTAAATATGAAGTATATACAACATAACATCTCCCCATTTAACCAACATTTGATACATATGAAAATACGAGATTATGTAATTTACATAAATGCTCAAACTTTTTTGCAAAACACTTGTGCCCCGATATTCTTACCAAGTTCATAATTCGATCGTTCTATAATTATACTTATGCCCCTATTTTACATTAATAGAAATGAAGAATTGTGAATTTTTTAAGAATATAAAAGCCCAAGTTTAATCACAAAAAAAAGTAGAGGTGTAACCGTGATTGCATAATCTCAAAGGAGCACAAGTGGAAAACCCTAAAAAAAGGCCAATTCATCTTGATATTGAAATCAAATTGGTTAACTAGAAGGCGGCCAGTAATTATTGCATCAAAACAAAGAGAAAAGAGGCCACAATTTTATTATTATTATTATTATTAGTTGAAAGGAAGAAGCATGTGATGGCAAAAGTTACTTTTTATTATTTAGTGCATAACTATATCTGCAAACATCTTCTGATTTCAAATAGACAATGACGCACAATAAATGCTTGACAAAATGATCATTATTGTCTCTATCATAGGCATATTTATTAATTAATTCTCCTTCAGCAATTGCATATGTACCTCTTAAATTCGTCTCCAATCATTATACCAAATGAGTTGAGAATAATTCGACTTACCTCAATTGGTCACAAATGTGCAACTGGTTAGGTCGAGAGTTTAAGCAGATACAGATACAGATATATTCGTATTCATCTTATTTCATATTCATTTTTAAGCAAAAATGGAGAAATGGATCAGAATACATATTCACAAAATACATTGTTCGATCGGTTCATCGATAGGTTGATCAATAGTCAAGAACAAAAAGTTACTTCTCAAGTTTCGAGATCACGTCCATCTGAATCTGGTCGAATAAATAGTTCATAATCTCGAATTCGATATCGTAACATTCCAAATATAGTCCAGTATTAGAAAATTCACAACCATGTTGCAACAATACACTATTTTTATCTGACAAGTCAGGCTTAAGCACTCTAAGTGATCAACCCATACGTAACAACTTCTCATTGCTAGTGTAGAAAAACAGAATGCAGAAGCGTATCAGAGAATAAAGATAAATAAAACATTAGGGGACATCGGGATTTAACGTGGAACCCTACTCCAGAAGGAGCGGGATGAAACCACGGGAGAAGCCCCTGAATTGGGCATTTCTTCTATTTAAGTTCTCAATGAGTATAGGGGGTGTGGGGCTCCTTATATAGCCCCACAGACAGACCCAATAGTGACCGCTCCCCCATGTGGTACTAAACGCATGGGTGGACTCTTTTCTTTTCCAACACTCCCCCTCAAGTTGGTAGCTGGGACAGCTACAACTTGCAACAATAAAGAAAAATATACACCATCACATCTTCACTTGAAATCACCACAATAAACGTATGTATCCGCAACTGGTAGACAAACTCGCTTGCTGACGGGTATATCAGGTCACCGGAACGTATCTCTGTCGTGCCTGGAAGGTCACCGGACTGTCTCTGTCGTGCCTGCATGGTCACCGGATCTCTGTCTCAGTCGTGTCTGCGGGTCACCGGACTTTGTCTCTGTCGTGCCTTGAAGAAAACAAATCCAGTGCGGAGTCGATGTCGAGGATAGAGACACCACGACGAAGATCGATGCACAGTGAAGATGGCTTGATATTCTGTGAAATCTGGAGTGTTTGGTCTGTCAGTCAATGATGTAGGATGCATATGGCTTTTACTCCCCCTTTCTCCCCAAACTTGTGAGAATAATGAAAATAATAGACAAGTTGGGAGAAGCAAACATGAATCACATTTTTTATGCGTACGACTTTTTTTTCTTGTACGTGACTTTTTTTCCCTTTTTTTCGATTTTTTTGTTAGCATATGCGTACGGCTTTTTCTTGTACGCGCCTCTTTTTTTTTTGCAAATATGCGTACGGCTTTTTCTTGTACGCACCTTTTCTTCATCTTCTCCTTTTACAATTTTTCGTACGGCTTTTCTCATGTACGCACCTCTTTTTTTTAACAAACTTCTTTCCTTTTTTTTTAAATTTCTCTCCCCTCCTTTTTTTACACATCCTTTCTTTTTTTTTCAAATAATGATCCCCTTTCTTTCGGAATGAACAACCCCTTTTTTTCTTATCATATGCCGCATCCCCTTTTGGGCTTCCATTTTTTTAACGTTTGACCGGCAGTCCACTTACAACTATATATATATATATATATATATATATGTATATATATATATATATTAAATGGCTGAAGGGGAACGGGCCCCGCATTAGGGTTCCCGGTTGGGGTCCTTTCCTTTGAAACATTGCCGCCGCTCGATGAGGCATGGGCGCCGCTTGGTGGTCGCGCGAGGAGGATCAGCACGGGAGGGCTTCAGGAGGGCTTCTCCCGTGGTTTCATCCCGCTCCTTCTGGAGTAGGGTTCCACGTTAAATCCCGATGTCCCCTAATGTTTTCTTTATCTTTATTCTCTGATATGCTTCCGCATTCTGTTTTTCTACATGGTATCAGAGCGGGTCGTTCTTGGTCGATTTTTAAGTTTGAAGTTTTTATTTTCCAAGTTCGAGTTTTTTGGGTTTTCTAGAATCCTAGCTTTCAGATCCAGATCTTGCAGCTTGAATGTTATAGCCGCAGTTTCCGGCGCGAGATATCACTCAACGAAATCGCTGCCCACGCGATCCCATGCGCGTGTGTCTACAGCCTCCAAGCGGCGATGCCGGCGCTGAGTCCCTTCCCATCGCGTGGAGGGGCCCTCCTTCATCTTCGGCGGTTCCAGGTTGAGCCCCCTTTAGACGCGCACAGGCTCTCAGAGCCACAGCTTCGATAGCTCATCCAAACGGCGGCGCACAGCAGTGCCGCGGTAACTCGCCATCGTAGCACCCATGCGGTCTCCCTCGGGCAGTGCTATCGCAGCACCCAGGCCGACGACGTGAACCCCCCCTTCTCCAGATCTTTAGTCGGCTTCCGCAGGTGCAGCCCCGCGCGACCTCCTCCAAACCCCTCCAAGTCCCAGTCTCGCGCGTGCACCGCGTTCATGCTGTGAGAACCGCGTTCACTGTAATTTCCCCTCGCGCAAATGGCCACCATCGCCGCCCAGTTCATCTCGCAGAAGCCCTCCTGAAGCCCTCCCGTGCTGATCCTCCTCGCGCGACCACCAAGCGGCGCCCATGCCTCATCGAGCGGCGGCAATGTTTCAAAGGAAAGGACCCCAACCGGGAACCCTAATGCGGGGCCCGTTCCCCTTCAGCCATTTAAAATATATATATATATATATATATATATATATATATAGTTGTAAGTGGACTGCCGGTCAAACGTTTAAAAAAATGGAAGCCCAAAAAAGGGAATTTACAAAGCCGAGAAAAAAAAAGGTTGAACGGCTTGAGAAAAAAAAAGAGGAAAAAAAAGAGAGACAAAAAAATGCGTCTTTTTGGTTTCTCCCAACTTGATCCGCGATCTTTATTCTATCAAGTGTGGGAGAAAGGGGGAGTCAGAGGTGTATTCTTCACAACTGTCCATCTACACAGACAGACCCAATAGTGACCGCTCCCCATGTGGTACTAAACGCATGGGTGGGCTCTTTTCTTTTCCAACAGCTAGTTTTCCTTGATAATCATTCGGATTAAGGTACATGACATTAAGAATAGTATTAGAGCTAGAGCTGTCCGACAATGGAAAAGGTTACTCAAAGAGCGTAACCGCAAACATTACTTAGAGTAAAAAGGTTTCCCTGAATGTGAAATTATAAGGAAGGGACTTGTTATAATAATCGTACTCAAACATTTTAGTTGATTGCATACAAGTCTAATTACGCATAACCTAATACTTGAATAAGAACAATTTTCCTCGATAACAGTTCAAATATAAATGTGCATTATGAGATTTCATGCAAAAATATATACTACCTACCTACTACATAATCTATGTTTGTTTATGATGCCTTACACAATCAATGAGGATATAATAGTTTGGCAATTTTATTTTATTTTTTTTCTTGTGGGCCATGAGAAGCAAATGGAGAGATGCATCGATCTAAGACTCTTCAATCGATTGGGGATAACAAATTAAATATATGTGATGTAGTCCTCTCCTTTGACGTGTGTTTACCTATTTATATCATGATCACCTCATTGCATACATACAGATTCAACAAGCGAGTGCTGGGATTAACAATCTAATTCCACTCCTAAATTAAATATTATAGATTTTAAGATGCTTTTTCTCATATAGGAAGTGCTCAAAAAACTTGCAGATCAACCCCATTAATTAGAGGGGTTAGTTTATGCAGTAACTCTTGGGTCGATGCATGTAATATTGGGTTATTACGAGAATAATGATGTTCAATAGTTATGAATACAAAGATAATGTTCATGAAAATAAATATTTGAGTATCGTAAATCTCACTTTCATTGCAAACTATATTATATATATTTATTTATATCTCAATTGCAGATGCCTTAGAATAACATATTAGTAGGTATTTATTTTAACTTTTGACGGAATATATATTTAGAAAGAAACTAGGGCCCTTTGAAATGAAGAGAATATCTATGAATATATAAGAGAGAAATACTTACTCAAATTTTAGGTTATTTAATAATTCTCTTGAGAAATAAATTTCTTAATGTTAGTACGTCAAGGCAGATAATTTGGAAGTGCATAGTCATTGGAAAATACTATATATGTTTGGTCTTGTAAAACCTCAACCCAAATATAGTCCCACATTCGAAAGTTACAATGTGTGGGAGTTGTATAAGAGCGGGGGGATTACTACTTGGCAATTTTGGCGTAAGCAATTTGCATGGTTGTTAATGGGTCTAATCATGTATGAACCCAACAAATTGTCAATGTCGATTTTCCTCGATAACAGTCCGAAACTTAAGCCTGCAACATTACAAACAATCTCAAAGTAGGCTCCATCTAATTGTACAAAAGGCTACTCAAGGAGAACTAAGCCTAGAGCATGCAGCCGCCACTATCGCCTGACAGAGGTTATAGGCCATACCGCAATGAGGATATTTGTTGTGAATTTAAATAGGGGAGGTTGTAACGTCCCAACCCAAACACAGTTCCACATTAAGTGTGAGAGTGATTTACAAGAGTGTGGGACTTCTGCTTGATAACTTGACTTAAGCATTTTGAGAGTTTTCAAGGACTTAAGCGTAGGACGGTACAGTTCTAGCCTAGAGAAATACACACAAGAACAAGAACCGAGCGAGTCTTGGGAACCCCGAAGATATTAATGAAGTTTTGTTCTTCGTGTACGATATAAAACTTATTCTTCCTAATTCTAACCATCCAAGGTATCGGTTCTAAGGTTTGGTCATTCGGATTTCTTGAACAAGGAGAAACAAACTAAGAGAATAATTTTTGGTGTAGAAAGTCTCGAATTTAAGATGCTCTATTGCACGGGGAGTTCCTTAGAAGTCATAGACATGTAATAATTTTAAATAAATTAAAAAATAGATTTTTATCAGTTGTGTCCCTCTAAGATATTGCAATATCAGTTATAATCTTTCCTTTTTTAGAATATCAGTTCATCCCCTAACTTCTTTCACAGTGATCACTTGTACCCTTCCAGTTAGTTATCGTCTATCCCCATCACAAACAGATGTTAATTTTGAGGATACAAGGGTAATTAGATAAAATAACAAGGGTAGAAACGTCTTTCTCTCCCTCTAACCCTTCTCCTCCACCTCCCCTTCCAGTCCCTCCTCCTCCGACCGCCCTCCCCTTCCAGCCCTCCTCCTCCGTCCCATCCTCCTCATCCGACCACTCCTCCCCTTCCAGCCCCTCCGCCACTGCAACCGCCCCATCCTCCACCCCATTGTTTATTCATTCATGTCCTTCATCAAAAGCTTGCAGCAAATGATACATGCTCATGCAGTCAGCCACTAACCACTTGCCCTCGTTTTTTTCTGAAAGTTAAGGAGAGGATATCCGTGGCGAAGAACATGATCTGTGTGGTGTATTACGAGTTCAAAATTCCAAGCTTTGATTCTTCGTTTCTATTTCACACCAAGCAAAAATATTTAAGCTCAGTTGATTTTCTCCAGGGTTGACAAAGCTTCCCCTCTTCTTTTTCCTCTTCCATTCTTGTTCTTGTTCTTCTTCTTAATTTTATCTCTTTTAACTGCACTTCCATATGTATACCAATCGCCAAATTTTTTATATTTTCAGGATAAATCATCTACTCCGATCATGAATATGATTTTTCTCAAATTTTTCAAAAAAAAATCTTGGATCGATTAAGCTATCATGTACAAATCTAAACAATCGCATGTTGCAACAAGCGTTCGCCTAGAAGAGGAGGATGGGCTGGAGGAGGAGGTGTGGTTTTTTCTATTATGCCCCTCTTAACTACACCGTGGTTTGAATAAACTATGGTTTAGTTCAACTCATTGATAGCCATACTAACTGAAGGGCACAAGTGATCATTAAGGTTGAACTAATACTCTAAATTGATATTGCAATATTTTATAGAGGCACAACTGATAAAAATCATAAAAATGCAACGATCCTTGAAATTGGTATCAAAAGCGATTAGCATTAAACAACAATAAACATTAACTTAGTACTTTCATTTGGTTTAAACAATAATGTGCATTAGCTATATTGAGTAATATGTTCAAAAGGGGAAAATAATTTTGGAAAATATTGTGAAGTTTTGATAGGTAGAAAGGCACATTTAGCTGTTATATATACAGGGGAACATGGGGATGCCCCCTAGAGGAGTTAGCTTGATTTTTCCTGCTCCATTTTTCTTATATTATTTTATGTTTTTGAAAATTGAGTATGTGAGAATTCATCACTATATCCCTATATTATGTCATTCAAGTTTCGTGATAAATAGAGACTCCTACGGCCTCCATCTAGACATCCATTTTTTAACTGTCGCAGAATTGTAGAAATCGACTCCATCTGGATGGAGGGCGTAGGAGTCTCTATTTCATACGAAATTTCAATGACATAATATAGGGATATAGACTATAGTAATGAAAATTCATGGAAGTATTTAAAAAAATAAATAAAATATGGAGAAAATAGGGGGGGAGCCAAGTTAGCTCCCCTTAGAGGCAGTCCCATTTTACCCAATTTCATTAGAAACAGAGACTCATACACCCTTCATCTAGAACAAGTTGATTACAACAATTATAAGACCATTAAAATTATCTATTCTAGATGGAAGGCATAGGAGTCTCTATTTCTTACGAAATTGGAATGATATATTAGAGGGCTATAGTAATGAAAATACATAGCTTTACTTTTGAAAAAAAATGTCGGAAAATTGGCGGGGCAATCATTATATAGAGGGTTGATCCTGTGAGAGTCAAAATCTATGAGAGCATGAGAGCAGTGATTCTGGACCACTAGATTCTGACATCTCTCTCCTGATTGATTTCAGGAGGAGAGAAAAGAGTATAATCTAGTGGTCCAGATTCACTGCTCTCATGCTCTTACAGATTTGGCTCTCATAGGATCAGCCTCTCTCTCTCTCTCTCTCTATATATATATATATATATATATATATGGGAAAAATATTATGCTCCTGGGAGCATGTAACTTACATGATCTCACCCTTTTTCCTCATGTTTTTTTATTTTTCTGAAATGAAACCTAGTGGAATTTGGATCACAATATGTCACCATGATGTCATTCAAAATTCAACTTAATTCCAGGCTTCTATTTCTTCCATCAAGACTGTCAAATTTTAACGGTCTTAGAATCACCGAAATTGACCTCCTTCAGATGGAAGTGTTAGGAATGTCTATTTTATAAGAAATTTGAAACACATATTTCACTTATTATTCCAAGTAAATCCCTTCAAGTTTAAAAAAATAAGAAAATTATGGAAATAACGGTGGGAGCATACTCTTGTATGCTCCCAGGGAGCATACTCATTTAACTCTATATATAGGAAAGGGAGCCAACTTCATGAAGTAGGTAACCTTACCTACTTCATGCTCATTTTTTGGCCATTTTTTTGAAAAATACCACCCAGATTTTCATAACTTTAGCGCTCTAATATTTCATTCCAACTTCTATAGAGACTCTTAGGCCCTTGATCCAGAACATGTCGATAACAACAATTCTAAGACTATTAAGATTATCTGTTCTAGATGGAGGGTATATGAGTCTATGTGATGAAATCGAAATGACATATTAGAGGGATATAATGATGAAAATATATGCTGGTATTTTCCAAAAAAAATGGCCAGGGCATGAAGTAGGTAAGGTTACTACTTCATGAAGTATGCTCCCTTACCTCTTATATATGTATATATATATATGGTAAAATTGAGATGTCCCTTGGGGAGCTAACTTGGCCCCTCCCATCACATTTTTCCTATTTGTTTATTTTTTGAAAAATAAATCTGTAGAAATTCATCATCATATTCTTATATTATGTCATTCAAGTCGTGAGAAGCAGATACTCCTACGGCCTCCATCTAGACAGTCATATTTTTAACGATCATAGAATTGCTGAAATCGTCCCCATCTGGATGGAGGTCATAGGAGCCTCTGTTTCGTACAAATTTTAAATGACATAATGTAGGGATATAATAATGAAATTCACAGAAGCATTTTTCAAAAAAAATATGGGGAAAATGAGGCGAGGGAGCCAAGTTAGCTCCCCCTAGGAGGCGACTCCATTTTATCCTATGTATATAGGGGCTGGGGAAGCTGCACCAAGGGATGTAGCGAACTAACTGCACCCGATCATTTTTTTCATTGATTTATTGTGTTTTTGAAAAAAACCTAGGGAGATTTAAATCACCATATATCACCATGGTCTCATGCCAAATTCAACTAAATTCGACACTTCTATCATCTCCATCAAGACTATCACATTTGAACGGTCTCAAAATTGTTGAAATTGACTCTATCTAGATGAGCATGTCAGTAATGTTTGTTTTGTATGAAATTTGAAATGCATACTCTACTCAATAAATTATGTAAATCCCCATAGATTTCCTTAAAAAAACTTTAAAAAATGATGATGATTTTCGAAATATTTTGAATTTTTTTATTGTGTCCCTCTTAGTTCCGCAATATCATTTATGCCCTTTTCCTTTTATGCAATATCATTTGTGTCACACCTTTTTGAATCGTTATCACGTGTGTCCTTTAGTTAGTTTTTCCATTAACGAGATATATCAAACTATGGTTTATACAAATCAAAGTCCAATAGTAAAAATTTTCTTGCAATTGTGCTCCTATAGATTTTTGAAAAAGTACACTTACACTTTCTTTTTTTTCCAATTATACTTGTATAAGGTAATGGATGGAAACTAACCGGAGGGGTACATCTGTTAATTGCCCAAGTAAATAGGGGCACAACTGATATTGAAAAAAGTGTCGATATTGCAGAATCTAAAAAGAGAAATAACTGGAAAAATCTTAATTTTTATATGCGATAATTGCTAATGGGGGAAATCTGATGAGTTATTGACGATTCCAATCTCATTCTTATCAAGAACGAACCACTCGGCCCGTTAATGACAAGTTGGACTCCCACTCCACATGGTTTTTCTATACGTTGCCATTTTTGTTAAGAACGGAAAGATTTGTATGCCCTGCTTTAAATCAAATATAGGATTATCCAATTGCATTGAGATTATACTCCGGTGCATTACTTTTAAGTATAATTAGACAGCCTCTTAAGGCCTTTCTGTAACCCTGATCATACGCCGCAGAAGCGCGTTGGCGATCAGCAGAGGGAGCTGGCTTGCTAAACTTTTTCAATCAGAGGATGGAGTTTGATATACTCTCGATCAAATCGATTTACGTATCGGATGGAGATGATGAGCCATGCTAATACAAAACTCAGAAGAAAGTGCGACCTTGGACGACTGATTAACTTCTCAAAGATTGAGGATCGGAGCATGAAAGGCCTTGATTTCTAGTCATCGAGATGGGGGAAGGAAAAAGAGAGAGACTTTCGTTGTTTGTGGATGACTCGGAGTCATGCGGTAACTCGTGAGAAAGAACCATCATATAGTTATACTAGATTAATACATGATTTGTATAAGAGACAAGCACTTCTTAACACTAAAATACTTGCACAGATAGCTATATCAAATCAATTGTCTTCACATTATTTCCAATAAAATTCTCGAAATAAAATATACAGCATTGATATAACGATTGAGAATAAATTCTTCGGAGAATGAACTTGAGGAAGATCTAGCTAATTCAAAATCATTCTCCTAGGAGCTTTAAATGTTGTTATCGCAAATTAAGTTTTTTATACTATTGCATCGCGAAAACAAGGATGTATGCTCTACGGCCGATATAGTGCAATAAGATACTCCTAGTGGAAAGTAGATAAACAACGTCGAATATTTAAGATCATCCGCATGTATAACGAGACTTGACTGCTTTTTGTAGTAGATGTGCTACATGCTAATAGGACGCATTGGATACGACAGAAATTTCTTTCAAATATAGTAAAGTAGCGATGAGAAACAAATATAATCTCAAAATCAGACTCGATTTCCCCTCTCTTCATCTCGTGCTTGACTTCTCTACTTACCTAAAGGTGAACAATATACCTATCTTGTGACTCGTCGTAAACAAAAGATCGACATAGGAGACTATATAATCCAGGGTTTAAAAAACGGGACCGGACCTGCCAGTCGGACCGGTGGACCGAGAACCAGCCCAGACCCGGTCGGTTCAGCCAGTTCTTTGTTATTAATTTCAAAAAAAATAAAAAAATCCAACCAATGGTCGGATCCGA
>JAZKJV010010144.1:630000-870931 GCA_037367405.1 Ottelia alismoides
TGTGAGAGCATGAGAGGAATGATTCTGGACCACATGATTCTATTTTCTCTCTCCTGATCTTCTCTCTTATGGGTGAATCATGTGATCGAGAATCATCCCTCTCATGCTCTCATAATTTTTTGCTCTCATAGGATCACTCCTCTCTCTCTCTCTCTCTCTCTCTCTATATATATATATATATATATAGAGAGAGAGAGAGAGAGAGAGAGAGATACATACATACATGAATGTTGTGTTAATGTTTATTGTTATATGTACGAAACAAGAAATTGTAAAATATATATAAAAGATGCATAAATTGAGGGTGGCTCACCATATATATGATGAGACCCTGCCTCATTTGAAGTTTCTCACCTAGCGTGGTATTAACACAACATATATAGTGAAATAAATTTAATAAATTACTATTATATTGGATGGAAATGTTAATTTAAATTTGGATGCTATATTTTACAAAATTTATTTTTTTACAATATGCGGTTTATACTTTTACAAAACTATTATAGAGTTTTTACTAAAATCACAGTGGCCTTTACAATTTTAGAAAAGCCTCCACCTCATTTGGTGTATGTGTGTGTGTGTGTGTGTATGGGGATTGATGGGGTTGCCTCCTAGGGGTAGCCAACATGGCTGCCCCCACCCCATTTTTTGCAATTTTTTTATTTTTTGAAAAAATATCACCATATATATCCATCCCTATATCCCTTCTATATGTCATTCGAATTTCGTCAGAAACAGAGACTCCTACGGCCTCCATCCAGATAGGGTCGATTTTAAAAATCCTGTGACCGTTAAAAAAATGACGTCTAGATAGAGGCCGTAGGAGTCTCTGTTTCAAACAAAATTCGAATGACATATAGGAGGGATATAGGGATGAATATACATGGTGATATTTTTTCAAAAAAATAAAAAACATTTGTGAAAAATGGGGTGGGGGCAGCCATGTTGGCTACCCCTAGGGGGCAGCCCCATTTTTCCCTATATATATATAGAGGAGTGATCCTATGAGAGCAAAAAAATGTGAGAGCATGAGAGCATGCATTCTGAACCACATGATTCTATTTTCTCTCTCCTGATCTTCTCTCTCCTAGTTGGATCATGTGGTCTGGAATGCATGCTCTCACAGGTTTTGGCTCTCACAGGATCACTCCTCTCTCTCTCTCTCTGTCTCTCTCTCTCTATATATATATATATATAGGAGTGATCCTGTGAGAGCCAAAACTTGTGAGAGCATGCATTCTGGACCACATGATCCAACCAGGAGAGAGAAGACTAGGAGAGAGAAGACAGAATCATGTGGTCCAGAATGCATGCTCTCATGCTCTCACAAGTTTTGGCTCTCATAGGATCACTCCTATATATATATATAGAGAGAGAGAGAGATCCGGAAAGGGAAGCTGCTCAATGGAACAACCGACCTTATCTAGTCTATACTTATTTTTTGTCGTTTTTTAGAAAAATGCTACCATTCGTCAGAAATAGAGGTTCATACACCCTCCATCCAGAATATATATATATATAGAGAGAGAGAGAGAGAGAGGAGGCATCCCGTGAGAGCCAAAATTGGTGAGAGCATGAGAGGAGGGATTATGGACCACAAGATTCTTGAATCTTGTGGTCCATAATCCCTCCTCTCATGCTCTCACCAATTTTGGCTCTCACAGGATCGCCCCCCCCCTTCTCTCTCTCTCTCTCTCTCTCTCTCTCTCTCTCTCTATATATATATATATATAGGGGACCTTTCAAATGAGGTGGGGCTTTTCTGAAATTGTAAAGGCCACTGTGAATTTAGTAAAAAAACTGTGTAACAGTTTTGTAAAAGTATAAACTGCATATTGTAAAACAATGAATTTTGTAAAATATAGCCTTCAAATTTAAATTAACATTTCCATCCAATATAATAATATTTTCATAATTTTATTTCTCTGTACATATTATGTTAATATTTATTGATGTATGAAACAAGAAATTGTAAAATATATTGGAAAGATGCATAAATTGAGGGTGGCTCGCCATATATATGGTAATACCCAACCTCATTTGAAGTTTCTCCTATATATATAATATTTCCCATGAGATGCGCCTCATTAGAAGTTTCTCTATACATATTATATTTTTTTAGAATCTCATATCATATTTTACAATATCATATCATTTTTTTTACAAATTTCAATCTGTTTTTTCATTTATTTATATTCCGTGATATGACAAAAATTTATTTATGAGACTCAGATATATGTTCGAGAGGGAGGATTTTACAATCTCAGACCAGCATTTACAAATACAAAGACATTTCCTATGCATGTGAGACCTTTTCTTACAAAGACATTACCAAATTTACACGTACAACAATAACTGTATTACTAACTTTGATCTTATTCTACAATACAAGATGCAAATTTACAATGTGGATTCGAATTTTACAAAGATGCTTGGCATTCTGCAGGGCACGAAAGTACTGTACATTTTTTGTGAAAAACGCACATAATTGTGGGTGTGGATTTGCAATCTTCATACAGATTTTACAAAATATGCATGAACATTTACAAATTATCAAAATTACAATTATAATAATATAACTATTACTAATTGTGATTTTATTTTACAATGCAGGATACAGTTCTACAATATCAACGTGTATTGTACAAAGAGATCTGCTATTCTGCATTGCGCGAAAATGCTACCACGTTGGCGGAACTTCATTAACTAAAAGGCAACAAAAAATACCAAATCAGACGCGTTAAAAATGGAAAAATACAAGGAAGAAATAAATTTCAAATTCAAAATTAAATTCAAATTTAAAACGAAAATGTATGGACTAAAATACCCTTTTGGATGAAGAACCACTAGATTGAGATCTAACGGATCTCGTGATGGGCTTTCCATGCATCTAGGAAATGTGCACCTCATTGAAAGGGTCCTATATATGTGTGTGTGTGGGGGGGGGGGGGCGGGAGCTTGATGAATCTCCATTTCATCACCTTTATTCTATCATTTTGGCCTCAAAAACCCCAGCAAATGCAGAGAAATAGCATTAATTTGTATAAAATAGCATTCATTATTTATTGTATTTACTGTACATAAAATAAGGTTTTTAATGCCAAAATTGTAGAATAAAGGGAAGAAAAGAAAAAGGAATAAAATATTGCAAATATTTTAGGACCATAACCCCGAGACCAAGGCCAGCAGGGAATTGGTCGACAAGGAATAAAGTAGGGGGAAATAAGGGCCAAAATACAATAAATACTTCATTTATTTATTTTTCCATTACTACATTTTTGACACCTGTTTTGTATATAATTATTTATTCATCAAATAAAGAAACTTTGATCATAAAAGTTGTAGATAATAATGTAAATAAAAATACAAAATTGAGTTTGTGCAAAAATAATACACAGTGCACTTTTTATACACAAAATAAAAAGCAAAAATCTCAACTTCATAGACTCATATCTTGCAAATAAAAACTTCAAATCACCCAAACTCACCTTTAATTGTATATAGCATTCCATGAACTACTTTATAAAATTAGTTTCATAATTTTTGGAGTCCATATGTAGAAGTTAGATTTTTGACCCACCTTGTATATAGAACTCTATTAAAATATTCATTTTATTCAATATTCATTAATTTTATAAACTCATGTTTTTAGAACCTTGTGAATAATGAATATAATACTTGTACATATTAAAATCAAAAGAAAACCCAAAATAATTTGAGAAATAAAATAAGCCTATATAAGATATAGGCAAAATACCTATGTGAAGCATGTACATAAATAAAAAGGGGAACATTCTTTAAGTATTTTTATTCTTTTATATTTGTATAAATGTACATATTATATACTAGTTATTAAAAATACAAATCTAAAACAAATAAATAAATAAATAAAATACATTAAATATATTTTATAGGTAAAATACCTATAAGTATACTTACCTATACATATACACATTTATTTAAAAATGTAAATAAACTCTTAAAAATAAAATAAAAAATATTTATACTCACAAAAATAAGTTGTAAATTTATAAGAAAATAAAACAATAAAATAAAATAAACAAATTAAAAATAAAATACACAAAAATACATGTATATACATACATATACACATTATTGTAATAAAACCGTAATAAAATAATTCATAAAAATAAATAAAAATCATATTAAAATACTACATACAATAATAAAGATTTTTTATTTTATACTCGAAAAATAATAAAATCATTTATTAACTTAAATAATTCGTTCTTTATTCCTCCAGCCTGTTTTGTCTTCTAGCGGCCTCCGTGGACCAATCGCAGGCCGCCAAGAGTTGACCTCGGGTCAACTCTTCAGACCCCAGGACTGCCCCTCTGACAAGTCACGAGAGGCCCCTTTTCCCCGATTTTTCACGCCAATTGTGTAGCCCGAGGGTGATAAGACCCTTCATGGAAATTGTTCCTTGTACATCCACGAATCACGCCACACCCCATGCTTCCTTGTACAAAGCCCGGATTCACCAGGATTCGCCGGCCAATAAGGGCGCAAACCCTGCTTATAAATAAACCTCTCGACCTCCTTCCCCATTTTGGCCTCCCTTTCAGTCGTTTTCCACCATCTATTCCAGTCCTTCGAGGTTCCTTGTGACAGGAGGGTCCTCCTGGAAGCTTCAGACGGTCGGAGGAGTCGAAGGAGCGCCCACGGCCGCCGCGTCGCCGGAGGTCCTGCTCCCTGGTCGCAAACCAGGTATAAGAGCTGCCCTTTTCTATGTATTTTTAGTTAGTTTTAGGTTCTAGCTTTTCATTCCAGTCATTAGAATAGGTTTTGATTGATGCCTGTAGTTTAGAAATCGAAATTTGAAGTTCGCCGGAGCTTCGCTCCGGCGACTTCTCCACTGTGGATCTGACCGTATCCGACCGCCCCGTTCACCCCATCTCGTTCCTCGACGCCTTCGTCATCCATTTCGCGCAGTTGTTCAACCCAGGACCCTAGGTCCTGGCGAATCGGGGCTCCCCCTCCGCCGTTCGCCGGAGCCCCTCCGCCCATCTCCATTGTGCATCGTAGCTTCAAAACCCCGGGTCGAGGAGAAAGCTCTCTCGCCCGCGGTTCTTCCTGTGCAGGCATTTCGAAGAATCGAGCCCAACTGGACTCGCACGGACCCAGCAAGAGGTTCCTGGGGGGCCCATTTCTTCTCCGACCTCGCTTCATCGACTCGGACCCCCAGGAGCCGTGAAAATGCCATCAATCGTCGCGGGAGGCTTCCAGCTACCTTCAGAATACCTCAGACGCGCCGGAGAACCCTGGAGGAGCCCAAGCTCCTCGATCCAAGCTCGCCAGCCCCGAGCTTCTTCCACGTTCTTCCAGGGGTCTTCAGCGCCGTCGGATCAGGAGGGCCGCCCCAGATTCAACAGGAACCGTCCGATGGAGCGTCGTACCCACCGTCAGATCAGCGGGGCTGATCTAATCTCAGCGCTTCATCGGCGAAGCGTCATCGGGCGTCCAGGAGACGACGCGTGGCAAGTGAGAGGAGCAGATCCGTCGGATGCCACGTTTGTATTAGGGGTAAATTTCACGTCCACCCCCTTCGCTTTTTGTATTTATTATTTAATGCCAAGAATAAAGGTCACCGTTGTAAATAAAATGTGTATTTTGCATACGGACCCCCAATGTTTTAGTATTTGCATTCAGGTCCTTCCGCGCCTCACGTGCAGTCCCACGTGAGGCGCGTGAAATTTTGCAGTTATACCCTGGCGGTTTTTGTATATTGTAGAATAGTTCTAAAAATAAAAATAAATGTTTATTTCCGTAGGTATTTTTGCACGGATACCCCTGTCTCTTATTTTATTTGCAAAAATGCCCCTGCCAGGCAGCTTATTTTTGTGTCTTTTATCTATTTATTAAGAATATCTAGGAGGCTTCTAAAAATCCAGAAAAATTATGGTAAGTGCCCCATGCCATGCTCTTCCACGCACATATCATATTTCGCATTTTTGCATTTTCCCTAATTATAAAAAAAATGAAAAGAATCCAAAAAAAAAAATTTCCTATGGTGTATTTTGAACTATGTTAGTGTCAGTCCAAAAATCCCTAAAAATCTCAAAAAAAAAAGAAAAAAAAACACAGCCACACAAGGATGACTGATATGCACAGATAGGCTCATGCATTTTCGTATTGCTCTCTGTGGTTCGACCTCTACATGCTTGTTCCCTATACATTTTATGGTAGAGTAAATAAAGATCAATTCACACTTCCTTTGAGCTCGATTGTTTTATTCTTTGATTGTGGGTTAATTGTTGATTAAATGCACTTTATTGTGGGTCGCCGCATCGACATCGGTTGTCTCCGCCTTGTGTGAGACATACTCTTTAGACCTATGATAACGTGTGTTTATCAAATGGCGCCGTTGCCGGGGAGCAATGAGCATATCCTACTTTATTTTTGTCATTCTTGTGTGCATTTTTGATTCATAATTGATGATATTTTGTGAGCAGCTATTTTATTGCCATTAATCACTATGCTTCATCGATCCATTTCTTGTGATTATCTTTATGTGCTCTATGATTGATTGATTCAAGCTATTCTAATACACTCTTTTTGTGACTTTGATGCGAGGGTCCGCCACGCAAGGATGGCTTCTTAGGAGGCCAATGCAGCCAAGCTTGGAGGAGGATGGTCTTCCCTTCGCATGACCATCAGGAGAGAGTATCAAGGAAGCAAGGAGATGTGGATTAGATAGGCTTAGAACACTTAGGATTATCTCTGTAATTTTTGGTGAGAGAGAGACAATTTTGGCATGTAATAATTAACCGGACTCTACTCTTCACAAGGAGGTCCAGTGCCCGGGTGTCTGTTCACCTGGGGGCCTCATCGCTGTTTTCTGCGATTTCTACCGCCTTCTTTCCTTTGTTTTCCGTTGTTTTGTGCTTTTCGCCTTTATTTTACTTTGTTTTGTGTGCTTGGAGCCCCTAGATATAGGTTGCTTGACTCGGTAGCTAGGTCCAAACATTAATAAGAATGCATGTTCCTATAGTCTACTTCGTATGGATCTAGTCAAACTTAAACAGCTAAGTCATTTATCTCTTAACCCACGTGCCGTGAGCGAGCCCCATCAAGCGCTACTCCTGAACTCGAGTGTGTCGAGAAGAGGAGGGGTGAGCCAAGACCGGACCCTTAGGTTAAAGATGAATGACCAAGCTTGTGGTTCTTCACGTTAATAGCAGCTAATGTTTAGGGCGATTTTGACGAATGCACACCGCCATGTAGATAGGTTTAAAAATTCTGTTTTGCATACCACATGGAGAGAGCTGGGATGCACTGTAAGTCTTCTAACTCAGCATGCATCATTCGGTTCAATGGTGAGATTTCCATCATAGAACCACTTGCATGGCTTTTCCGCTATCTCCCTCTGATTTTGAGCACCTAGGACTTAAACGAAAATCTACCAAAACGTTAGGCGCTGGTATGAAACAGATCCAAAAAAAGTGAAAACCCAAAAATTAAAACTAGGGGACTGCTAAATAAACTTTGACCTTAATTAAAATCCGTAATGGACTATCATTGTACAGGGTTCATAAAGCGCTCATTGTTTTCAGGTACCTTGGAGGGGGACCAAAACCCTACTCCCTTGAGCGAGTGCGACCCCCTAAGGATTAGAGCCAAAAGCCCAGTCTGCAACTGCCTTGTGTATCGCCTGGATTTCCGAAGTAATGGCGCTTCTATCGTACGTAGGCGAGTAGGGCTTGGTCACCAACGATGACTCTCTGTTGTGATGAGCATCGACCCTGTCCGAAGTATCGAGCATAGGCCACGCCTTCACGGGGGTGTCTGTCTCATTGTCCTGCGTCCGAGTAGGTTCTTGTACGCTCACGGGTGATTCCGTTGCGAGCGAGGACCGAAGTAGCGGTTTCGCCTATCGGCTTCCTCTCTCTATTTCTTTGGCTGAGTAGGGATCCAGGAAGGGTTACGAGGACTCCAAAAAGTACAGACTACAGGTTACATAGGAGGAGGACAAGTACGGGATACCCTTCCGGCAGTACTCTCTCCTATAGGGTAGCGTACTAAGGACTTGTTATAAGATATGCCTGAAATAACAACTCTAAAAATGAAAACATAATAGCCGAACCTTTACGGCTTCACATGGCGTGAGTTGGTGAACCCTATTTTGAATTGTGTTTGTATGGATCTAGATTAAGGTTCAAAGATCAAGTCCCGCGCCTTTGCGCAAAATTTTGTTGTGTCACTCCTCTTTGATCCCCGCTCAGTTTGAGCCTTTTCTACTGTTTTGCACTCCTTTGTAGTCATCGTTGACCATCGTATCTTTCATCCAACATCCTACCTTCTCTTGTACTTCGCGAAGTTGATCCATGGATGGTTTCCGTCGGGACCATGCCGACACCCACATCAATTCCATGGACTCAACTCCGCCAATAACTTCGAGGCGATTCACGAGAACCTAATCTGGACTTTGCGGATCGATCTCTAGACTCCTCGTTTTCTACCTTTCTCTTGACCACCCAATAAACTGGGATCACCTTTGTCCCACTTTCGCCGTTGTGAAGGGAAGTCGATTACAGTCTACATCCTTTTCCATTCACAACATGCTGGGGTTAACCTGAATTCCAGCATCATCTCGACAGCTGAACATTGATTACAAGCAGTCTGATCAAGACTATCTCCTCATGCAGATAGAAGCCAGTGCAAGCCCTGGAGACTACTCCGGAGTTCATCTCTTCCGACTCGGACCCTGACATGGCTCCCGGAGGAAAGGGCAAGGGTCAGCAGCCACCCACACCAGAGGGACAGGCGCCAGATCAGAATCAGGTCAATGCACAATTACTGGCATCTATCCAGGCCATCCAGCAGCAGCTGACCGAACAGGCCCTCACTCAGACGGCTTTCCAGGACATGTTGAATGATATGATTAACCGAGATGATGGAGGAGGAGGCAGAGGCAGAGGAGGCAGGAGAGGAGAAGGTGAAGGTGGAGGAGGTGGTGATGACCACAATGATGATCTTGAATTACCACCACAGAAACCTACCCTTAAAGAAACATACAACCCAGGAGACAGCCAGATGACCAAATGGATCCTCATTCCACCGGTACACGCTCACTTTGAGCTGAAGCCCCAATTCATTGCTCTTCTTCCTGCATTCCATGGAAACACCAGCGAGGAGCCGTACATCCACCTGCAGCAATTCTCCCGCATTTGCCGTACTACTCACTATCCCAATGTCCCTCTGGACATTGTCAAGATGACGGCTTTCCCCTTCAGCCTACAGGATAAGGCCCTTTATTGGGTCAATCATATGGGAAAAGTTGTGACGACCTGGGAGGAGCTAAAGTCCGCCTTCTTGCACAAGTACTACCCTCTGGGTCGGCTCAACCAGATGCGAGCCCGTATCAGTAATTTCTCCCAAGGACCCCATGAGTCGATACATGAAGCATGGGAGAGATTCACTGACCTGCAGGAGAAATGTCCCCATCATGATATTCCGAAGACCAGCTTGGTTCAGCATTTCTTCGGGGGACTGAACATTGAAAGTCAAAGGCTCGTAGACGCAGCATGTGGGGGCTCACACTTCAATAAGGATGAAGACGTCGTCTGGCAGATCTTTGAAGAAATGGCCGAAGGAGAGGCCGCCCTCTCTTCATCCAAGGCTTATCAGAAGCAACCCCAGATCCTTCAAAAACAAGTGCACATGGCAGCGTCTAAGGAATCAGAGAGAGATGAGAGCTCCAACCTCAGCATCATCGGGGGCCATCTCTCTAAAGTTGACATCATCGAGAAGCGATCACAGGATCTCGAAAAACTCGCCGTGATCGAGAAGAGGACCCAGAGTTTGGACAAGCTGGATCACATCACCAAGCAGCTGGAACTGCTGGTAGGTACCATCAATTCTGTTCAGTCGGCAGCACCGCTCGAAGCTCCAGCTGAGAGAAAAGACGAGCAACCACCGCTACACCAGCCTCAGCCGAGCCAGCAACCACCGGCAGTTCAGCACGTGTACTACGTGCAGGCACCTGATCAGAGCCAGCCGCAACAGCAGATGGTTGTGTATCAACCAGAGTTTATCTCAGAAACTGATTCAGTGTTCCCACCACCACCCCTGGTCCAGGAAGTTAATGGGGTTTGGACTCATGATGCACAGCCGACCCGTCCTATGGGACAACCACAGGGTCAGCCATTTGCCAACCGTCAATACCACCAACCTCAGGGTGGTCGCTTTGGGCAATCCTCCCAGCAGCACCAATACCAGCAGCCTCCCCAGTTTGGACATCAGTGGAGGCAGAACCATCCATACCAGCAGCAGCCGCAATACCGGCACCCACAGCCGTATCACCAGTACGCGGTTGCTCCGCCTCAGCAATACCAGCAGTATCCACCTCCGTCTTATCAGCAACTTCAACTTCCTGCCCCGCCTCAGCATCACCAGCAACAATCTCAGCACCAGCAGATGCAACAACAGCGTGGTCTGCACGCTGACACCACCGAGGCACCTCCAGTGAACCCCCCCATGGATTGTCTAGCCCAGCTTGTCAAAGGGCTAGCAGAGATGACCAAGCGGCTTGATGACCTGACTGCCACCCGAACCACCATCCCGGCTCAGGTGGAAGCAAATCCCAATAATTTCAAGAAAAAAGAGCAGGTAGAATGTGATGTCCTGTCCGTATCCGGTCATGATACTACTGTTTATTCTAATGCTGTAACTCTTAGGAGCGGTAAGACCTTGCCTCCGCCCGCTACTAAAAGTGGGGAGAATAAAGAAACAGGTGGATCGTCATCTTCCGTATCAGCCGTACCAGCCACAGGGGCGGGTGAGGAGGAAGAAGAAGGAGAAGCCAGTCCAGCCGTCGTGCCATGCCAGCAACAACCTCAGCCGAAAATACAAAAAAATCAGCAAAAACAAAAACAACAAAAAGAAGCTCGTAGCAGAAGCGAAGCCGTGCCAGCATCGGAGGAGCCGACAGCAACCGCCGATCCCTCGCCAGCCGATGGAGCAGATGCTACCCTTTTTGATCGCCCAACAACACCAGCAAGCCAAGACCCAGCTTGTACCCTTTTTCGTAATTCGGGTGTACAACATTCTGTGGGCGATGATTTTGATGTAAATAAGAACTCTGATTTTCCTGCCAGTAGTGTACATATTCCTTTTCCTCATGCAATACAAAAATCCAAAAAAATTGCAAAACAAAAAAATGCATTGTCCGACCCAGGTGTTGTGGACATCTTGGACAAATTGACTGTTGAGATTCCCTTGCTAAAGGCCGTGGAATACATGCCAGCCGTGAAGAAAGGATTGAAGGAAGTATGTACTACTAAGCGTCGCCCATCAAGAAAGAACAGACGCCAGCAAGTTGAGAAACATGTCCTCTCATTAGCCACGGTCGCAGCTATCAGCAATCTCCCCCAGAAGAAACAAGACACCGGAGCACCTCTGATCAGTTGTGTGATTTTTGACCAAGTCTTCGAGCGCACTCTCTTGGATAGTGGTTCTTCCATCAACCTTCTGCCCTCGACCATAATGCAGGAATTTGGGCTGGGACCGCTCAAGCAGACACGCATGATCCTTCAGTTTGCTGACCGATCCGTCAAGCGGCCCCAAGGTCTCTTAGAAGACGTGATAGTTAAAGTGCAGGAAATGAAATTCCCAGCTGACTTTGTAGTCCTTGATATGGACTCACCTGCACCCTTGCTCCAGACCCCTATCATCCTTGGCAGACCATTCCTTCGTACTTCAGGCGCCGTGGTTGATTACGGGTCTGGGAAGATCACTTTCAGCTCGAATTCCCAGCAAATCACGATAAACATGAACAAAGAGCAGAATGCCACAACAGATGAGAGCCAGGCAGCGTCAGATGCGGACTGTGAATTTATTGCAGAGATCAGAGACTCAGCGTTATCATTAGATGATTCATGGACCCGAGAAATCCTCACTCTCGAGGAAGACTTGGAAAGCGCAGTCAGCATATGCTCCGATGATTCTTGGGAGACAGATTCTCAGATGCAGGCGCATCTTTTTGAGCAATCACTCCGAACCGAACATGATCAGCTTAGCGCAGAACCGTTCGGTACACCACCAGGATCTCAACAGAATATTGAGGATGGCAACATCTTCACTGAAGTACTGCCCACCATCAGCATGGTGTCAGAGGTGACAGATAAAGTGGACAGATCAAAACCAGAACTCAAGCCACTTCCGGCAGACCTGAAGTATGCTTTCCTTACGGGTGAAGAACAAATGTATCCGGTCATCATCAGCAGCAGGCTGAGACCAGATCAGGAATCTCGACTTCTCGAGGTTCTAGAGAAGAACCGCAAGGCACTTGGATGGAACGTATCAGATCTCCGAGGGATAAATCCAGCCTTGTGTTCGCACCACATCTATTTAGAAGAAGACGCCAAGCCATCCCGCGAATTTCAGAGAAGGCTGAACCCTAACCTTCGGGACGTCGTCATGAAAGAAATCACGAAGTGGTGTGATGCAGGCTTCATTTATCCCATCTCCGATTCAAAATGGGTAAGCCCATTGCATATAGTTCCCAAGAAATCAGGGCTTACAGTGGTTACAAATGACAAAGGGGAGGAAATTTCTACTCGGGTACCAACATCCTGGCGGGTTTGTGTTGACTACCGCCGTCTCAATGCAGCAACTAAGAAGGATCACTTTCCCTTGCCATTCATTGATCAAGTGCTGGAAAGATTAGCAGGCAAGGAATTCTTCTGCTTTCTGGATGGGTACTCCGGGTACAACCAAGTGGCGATCGCCCCTGAAGACCAAGAAAAGACCACCTTCACTTGCCCGTTCGGCACCTACGCCTTCAAGAGAATGCCCTTTGGTTTGTGCAATGCACCTGCAACCTTCCAAAGATGCATGTTAGCAGTCTTTGCTGAGATGGTAGGCAGTTTTCTCGAGGTGTTCATGGACGATTTCTCTGTCTATGGTGATAGTTTTGATTCTTGTCTCGAGCATCTAGACAGAGTGCTTCAGAAATGCCGAGAAATCAATTTAGTGCTCTCATGGGAAAAGAGCCACTTTATGGTCACCGAAGGTATTGTGCTGGGTCATGTCGTTTCCAAGCGTGGCATGGAAGTCGACCCGGCGAAGGTGGACGTCATTTCAAATCTTCAGCCACCTCAGTCAGTTAAGAATGTGAGGTCATTCCTGGGGCATGTGGGATTCTACAGGCGATTCATCAAGGATTTCAGCCGCATTGCCCGACCTCTGACAGAACTCTTGTGCAAGGAGACTGAGTTCATTGTTGATCAGCCGGTTCTCGTTGCTTTCAATCACTTGAAGGAGCTTATCACTCAGGCTCCAATCTTACAGCCGCCCAACTGGACTCTCCCTTTTGAAATAATGACCGATGCGTCAGATTTTGCAGTTGGAGCTGTTCTTGGGCAAAGAAAAGACAAAGTGCCCTACGCCATTCACTATGCCAGCAGAACATTAGATGAAGCACAGAGAAATTACACTGTGACAGAGAAGGAACTGCTGGCTGTGGTTTTCGCTTTAGAGAAGTTCAGATCCTATTTGTTGGGATCAAAAGTCACCATCTTTACAGACCACTCTGCTATCCGCTACTTACAACAGAAGAAGGATGCCAAGCCAAGACTGATTCGTTGGATCCTTCTCCTCCAGGAATTCGATTTGGAAATCAAGGACAAGCCTGGAACCCAGAATGTGGTAGCGGATCATCTCTCCAGAATAGAGCAGCATGAACCTCCCCTGAGCAATGCACCTATCACAGAAACCTTCCCTGACGAAGCCATTTTAGCTGTGGATTCTCTTCCTTGGTATGCTGAGATAGTCAATTACCTCGTCTCTGGGGTAAGACCTTCGGAATGGACGAAGAACCAAAAGAACAAATTCATGTCGACCATCCGTTTCTACCATTGGGAAGATCCTCTTTTATTCAGAGAAGGAGCAGATTGTATTTGGCGCAGGTGCATCCCTCAGACGGAACAATCAAGTGTCCTCGAGCATTGTCACTCGCTCGAATCTGGTGGACACCACTCTGGAGATCGGACGGCAGCCAAAGTACTTCAGTGTGGCTTCTGGTGGCCTACTTTATTCAAGGATGCATCTGAATTTGTTAAACGATGCACTGACTGTCAGAGAATGAAAGGTACACTCACTGCCAAAGATTCAATGCCCCTGAAAATCATTCAGATAGCAGATGTCTTTGATGCATGGGGCATTGATTTCATGGGACCTTTCCCTAACTGTCAAGAATTTGAGCACATCCTTCTCGCCGTCGATTACGTGAGTCGTAGGGTTGAAGCTATCCCTGCTCGAGCTGCCGACAGCAAAACAGTTTGCCAGTTTCTGAAGAAGAACATCATTTCGCGGTTCGGGATACCGAAAATCCTTATCTCAGACGGGGGTAGTCACTTCATTAACAAAGAGGTCAAGAAGTTAACGAAGGAGTACGGCATCGACCATCGGGTTGCTACTCCTTATCATCCTCAGACCAATGGCATGGCAGAGTTATCAAACAGAGAAATCAAGACTATCCTGCAGAAACTTGTTAGGCCAAACAGAAAGGACTGGTCTCAACTCTTGGACTCGGTTCTATGGGCATACCGAACAGCCTACAAAGCTCCCTTGGGCATGTCGCCCTATCGTCTTGTATATGGAAAGCCGTGCCATCTGCCCGTGGAATTAATTCACAAGTCTTTATGGGCAATCAACAGCTGTAATTTGGACTCACACCAAAGTGGTCAGAAGAGAAAAGATGATCTGAACAGACTCTTGGAATTCCGAGACTATGCATACGATAACACCTTGATGTACAAGGAGAAGGTGAAACGCTGGCACGACAGGCACATCAGACGAAAGACCTTTGACGTTGGACAGAGAGTATGGTTATTTGATGCAAAGTTGCGGATATTCACAGGTAAATTAAAGAGTAAGTGGACAGGGCCATTTCGAGTTTGTGAAGTGCGTGACAATGGAAGCATTGCTATATCAGAATTGTCCTCTGACGCACAGCCATTCGTCGTCAACGGCCAACTACTGAAGCCTTATCTCGAACCAGATACATTCTTGGCCGTTGTTGACTCCGTTCAGCTCATGCACCATGATGATACCTCGACAGCACCTGCGGCATCGAAAGATTCAGACTATGCAATCCAGCAACTATTTATCTGATTTTCTTCTTTTCTTCTTTTCCTTTTCTAGCCTCTTTTTGTATCTAAAAGGTGCCGACCTTGTGGACAGTTTTCTGTACTTAGGACGTACTTTGTCCTAAGTATAGGGGGGCGTGCACCCCGAGTATTTCCATTCTTTGATCCTCTCCATTGTCTCCTCTTCTTGTCTATACTTAGGGATATCTTACCCTAAGTATAGGGGGAGACAATCTGAGTACGATCTGTTCATTCCCACCTTGACCCTCCCTGCTTTTTGTACAGTCTGCTATACTTAGGATTACTTGATCCTAAGTATAGGGGGGACGGTCAACTTCTCATTCCTTAATTCCATTTATTTACATTCTTTAGATCTGTTTATACTCAGTACGAGTTATGTCTTTGCTTTTCCTTTCGATCTATGAGGACATAGCTCAAGCTAAGTATAGGGGGGTCGTATATACCATGTATATACTATAAGCCATAACTCATACTGAAAAATAAAATATCACCTTGATATAAAATAGAACATAAAAAGTAGCTTTATAATAATGAAAGATGATTGTGAGTTCCTCAGACTCTTTGTAATTGTACTGATTATTAAGTCAGAAAAATGTTTTGTGCAAAAAGTTCTTTTTGGAAAATCTTGTGAAAATGGTTTGAAAATAGTGTGTACAAGTATTCCAACCTTTGAAAAATCAGTTTGGTGTGAAAAATTTACTTTCTTTGAGTGAAATTAAAATGTGTGCAAACTAGTGTGCAAATGATTGTGAAAATTGATTGTCAAATTGTTTTGAAAAATCTATCTATGTTGTGTAAAACCTTTGCAAAAATCAATTTCAAATGCGTGTAAATATTGCAAAATTATTTTGGACTATAGCTCTCAAAATTCTTGTGAAACTGATCCTCGAATAAGTCTGAGGAGTCTGCACAAAAATCTCTCATTTGTAAATAAGGAATAAGTTCAAATAAAGCCTATAAGACCAAAACCATATTATACATAAAATACAGTTTCTCTTCTTTTGTATATACTGACTAATAAATCAGATACCTATATAGTATGATTTGAAAAATAGTGTGACCAGTTTTGAAAGATTTGATGTGAAATGATTTCAAACTGTGTGAAAATTGTTTTTATGGCAAAAATTTTTCTTTGTGTGAAAGAAAGGATTTGAAAGACCTGTGTGCAAATATTTTGAAAAATGTTTGTCAGAATTATTGTGAAAAATGTACATATAGTGTGAAAATTCTTTGCAAAAATAGTTTTCAAATGCGTGTAAATGACTGCAAAAATTATCGTGTACTATAGTCTGCAAAACTATTTCCAAAACTAGAACTGAAGGATAAGATCACTATTACAAATACCTGTAAATAAGAAATAAAGTACATAAAATTCTTTCTCAACAACCTAAATAAACTATTCCATGAAAAGTCTGTATAAATTCATACATTTTGTAAATAAAGCAGTACGCCCGTGTAAATAATGGTATATACTTTTTGTATGTGTCAAGCTCTTATTTTATTTGCAAAAATTCTTTGTGTAAAAATATTCTTTGATTCTTTTTAAAATCCTCTGTGAAAATTTGCATCATTCATTGTGCATAGCATAAACA
Organism: Ottelia alismoides; assembly: GCA_037367405.1. Classification (NCBI taxonomy): domain Eukaryota; kingdom Viridiplantae; phylum Streptophyta; class Magnoliopsida; order Alismatales; family Hydrocharitaceae; genus Ottelia; species Ottelia alismoides. The sequence continues at coordinate 646,724 of JAZKJV010010144.1, forward strand.
TACCATGCATATTCTTTTTGAGTGAGCTTGATGACTGAATCAGTCTAATAAAGTCTCGAATTGGAGCTTGGTTGGACCCTACTGCACCTAACTGCACTGGAACCTTATGGGAACTAGGTTTAAGGTACTTCAGGTCTAGTCAGACTTAATTCTTTGAGAAAGCAGGGCTGGGTTCAAGTCACCTTAGTGGACTAACTAGAACTTTTCGAAACACACACATGACTCTTGTCGGCCGTGACCTAACTTGGACACCTGCACCTTTCACTTGGCTCAACTCAGTTGGAGTAGTGAGGAGGTTGGATTTGCCAGTCTGAGACGCACACGGGTGGAAACATTCGTCCTCGTCTAGGGAGGGAAGTGCGCCCCAACCTGGTCCTGTTTCAATGAAACCGAATGACGGGAGAGTGTGGGTTGCAATAAAGCTTCAAAAGAGGGATAGTCTACTGGCTCAAGAAGAAATTTCTTGTATATATGCTGCACCATGTAGATATGTTGTACAGATGCACTTGAAAAAAAAAACTCCAAAAAAGTGGTGGGTCGGATTGAAAATTTAATAACCCCATCGGAGTGTATATAGTCCAATAAAGCAAAAGACTTATGGTATCACTGTTACATCTCGAGAAGCTTGCAGCGGGAGACTTAGCTACACTGGTTGAGCTCCCAAAAATTCTATACCTCTTATTCCCCCTCTTCTTGAGCTGGTTGCCACTTGAACTTAGAAGGGAATACCCCGCTCCTTGACGGTAGAGGGCTGGATTAGGGAATCATTGGGTTGTCATGCTGGAGAAGCTAGTCTCTTTGTCATTTCAGTTGAGGAGAGCCACTATCACTTACACTGTACAAGTCAGTTTCATAGTCATAAGGGTTTGTGTATGGTGTAGGCTAGTTCTGACCAGGCCACTAAGGTGGGTTGAACAAAGTTCCGTGACTATCAAAGGCTGTTGTATTTTAGAGCTGGTTCCCGATCAGGTTCCACACACATCCACACCCAGGGTCTGACAGGAGCTCCAATCTCGGATTTTGTAAAGACATGCATTGCACTGAAAGCACCCCTATTCACTCTATCTTCCTTTCATTTTCCTTTTTCTTTTCTTTATTCTTTTTGTACTTATTGCATAAGTGTTTGCTAGGGACTAGCAAAGGCAAGTATAGGGGGGTGATGAATCTCCATTTCATCACCTTTATTCTATCATTTTGGCCTCAAAAACCCCAGCAAATGCAGAGAAATAGCATTAATTTGTATAAAATAGCATTCATTATTTATTGTATTTACTGTACATAAAATAAGGTTTTTAATGCCAAAATTGTAGAATAAAGGGAAGAAAAGAAAAAGGAATAAAATATTGCAAATATTTTAGGACCATAACCCCGAGACCAAGGCCAGCAGGGAATTGGTCGACAAGGAATAAAGTAGGGGGAAATAAGGGCCAAAATACAATAAATACTTCATTTATTTATTTTTCCATTACTACATTTTTGACACCTGTTTTGTATATAATTATTTATTCATCAAATAAAGAAACTTTGATCATAAAAGTTGTAGATAATAATGTAAATAAAAATACAAAATTGAGTTTGTGCAAAAATAATACACAGTGCACTTTTTATACACAAAATAAAAAGCAAAAATCTCAACTTCATAGACTCATATCTTGCAAATAAAAACTCCAAATCACCCAAACTCACCTTTAATTGTATATAGCATTCCATGAACTACTTTATAAAATTGGTTTCATAATTTTTGGAGTCCATATGTAGAAGTTAGATTTTTGACCCACCTTGTATATAGAACTCTATTAAAATATTCATTTTATTCAATATTCATTAATTTTATAAACTCATGTTTTTAGAACCTTGTGAATAATGAATATAATACTTGTACATATTAAAATCAAAAGAAAACCCAAAATAATTTGAGAAATAAAATAAGCCTATATAAGATATAGGCAAAATACCTATGTGAAGCATGTACATAAATAAAAAGGGGAACATTCTTTAAGTATTTTTATTCTTTTATATTTGTATAAATGTACATATTATATACTAGTTATTAAAAATACAAATCTAAAACAAATAAATAAATAAATAAATAAAATACATTAAATATATTTTATAGGTAAAATACCTATAAATATACTTACCTATACATATACACATTTATTTAAAAATGTAAATAAACTCTTAAAAATAAAATAAAAAATATTTATACTCACAAAAATAAGTTGTAAATTTATAAGAAAATAAAACAATAAAATAAAATAAACAAATTAAAAATAAAATACACAAAAATACATGTATATACATACATATACACATTATTGTAATAAAACCGTAATAAAATAATTCATAAAAATAAATAAAAATCATATTAAAATACTACATACAATAATAAAGATTTTTTATTTTATACTCGAAAAATAATAAAATCATTTATTAACTTAAATAATTCGTTCTTTATTCCTCCAGCCTGTTTTGTCTTCTAGCGGCCTCCGTGGACCAATCGCAGGCCGCCAAGAGTTGACCTCGGGTCAACTCTTCAGACCCCAGGACTGCCCCTCTGACAAGTCACGAGAGGCCCTTTTTCCCCGATTTTTCACGCCAATTGTGTAGCCCGAGGGTGATAAGACCCTTCATGGAAATTGTTCCTTGTACATCCACGAATCACGCCACACCCCATGCTTCCTTGTACAAAGCCCGGATTCACCAGGATTCGCCGGCCAATAAGGGCGCAAACCCTGCTTATAAATAAACCTCTCGACCTCCTTCCCCATTTTGGCCTCCCTTTCAGTCGTTTTCCACCATCTATTCCAGTCCTTCGAGGTTCTTTGTGACAGGAGGGTCCTCCTGGAAGCTTCAGACGGTCGGAGGAGTCGAAGGAGCGCCCACGGCCGCCGCGTCGCCGGAGGTCCTGCTCCCTGGTCGCAAACCAAGTATAAGAGCTGCCCTTTTCTATGTATTTTTAGTTAGTTTTAGGTTCTAGCTTTTCATTCCAGTCATTAGAATAGGTTTTGATTGATGCCTGTAGTTTAGAAATCGAAATTTGAAGTTCGCCGGAGCTTCGCTCCGGCGACTTCTCCATTGTGGATCTGACCGTATCCGACCGCCCCGTTCACCCCATCTCGTTCCTCGACGCCTTCGTCATCCATTTCGCGCAGTTGTTCAACCCAGGACCCTAGGTCCTGGCGAATCGGGGCTCCCCCTCCGCCGTTCGCCGGAGCCCCTCCGCCCATCTCCATTGTGCATCGTAGCTTCAAAACCCCGGGTCGAGGAGAAAGCTCTCTCGCCTGCGGTTCTTCCTGTGCAGGCATTTCGAAGAATCGAGCCCAACTGGACTCGCACGGACCCAGGAAGAGGTTCCTGGCGGGCCCATTTCTTCTCCGACCTCGCTTCATCGACTCGGACCCCCAGGAGCCGTGAAAATGCCATCAATCGTCGCGGGAGGCTTCCAGCTACCTTCAGAATACCTCAGACGCGCCGGAGAACCCTGGAGGAGCCCAAGCTCCTCGATCCAAGCTCGCCAGCCCCGAGCTTCTTCCACGTTCTTCCAGGGGTCTTCAGCGCCGTCGGATCAGGAGGGCCGCCCCAGATTCAACAGGAACCGTCCGATGGAGCGTCGTACCCACCGTCAGATCAGCGGGGCTGATCTAATCTCAGCGCTTCATCGGCGAAGCGTCATCGGGCGTCCAGGAGACGACGCGTGGCAAGTGAGAGGAGCAGATCCGTCGGATGCCACGTTTGTATTAGGGGTAAATTTCACGTCCACCCCCTTCGCTTTTTGTATTTATTATTTAATGCCAAGAATAAAGGTCACCGTTGTAAATAAAATGTGTATTTTGCATATGGACCCCCAATGTTTTAGTATTTGCATTCAGGTCCTTCCGCGCCTCACGTGCAGTCCCACGTGAGGCGCGTGAAATTTTGCAGTTATACCCTGGTGGTTTTTGTATATTGTAGAATAGTTCTAAAAATAAAAATAAATGTTTATTTCCGTAGGTATTTTTGCACGGATACCCCTGTCTCTTATTTTATTTGCAAAAATGCCCCTGCCAGGCAGCTTATTTTTGTGTCTTTTATCTATTTATTAAGAATATCTAGGAGGCTTCTAAAAATCCAGAAAAATTATGGTAAGTGCCCCATGCCATGCTCTTCCACGCACATATCATATTTCGCATTTTTGCATTTTCCCTAATTATAAAAAAAATGAAAAGAATCCAAAAAAAAATTTCCTATGGTGTATTTTGAACTATGTTAGTGTCAGTCCAAAAATCCCTAAAAATCTCAAAAAAAAAAAAAGAAAAAAAAACACACAGCCACACAAGGATGACTGATATGCACAGATAGGCTCATGCATTTTCGTATTGCTCTCTGTGGTTCGACCTCTACATGCTTGTTCCCTATACATTTTATGGTAGAGTAAATAAAGATCAATTCACACTTCCTTTGAGCTCGATTGTTTTATTCTTTGATTGTGGGTTAATTGTTGATTAAATGCACTTTATTGTGGGTCGCCGCATCGACATCGGTTGTCTCCGCCTTGTGTGAGACATACTCTTTAGACCTATGATAACGTGTGTTTATCAGAGCTACACCGGGGGGTGCAGCCAACTAGCTACACCCGGGTATTTTTCTCTTTGATTTTTGATTTTTTTGAAGGAAACTTATGGGAGATTTACTTAGTTTATTGTGTCGAATATGTGTTTCAAATTTCATTCAAAACAAACACTCCTAACATGCCCATCTAGATATGGTCAATTTCAATAATTCTGAAATCATTAAAATGTCATAGCCTTGATGGACATGATATAAACGTCGAATTTAGTTGAAATTGAAATTGGTTTGATATCATGGTGATATATAGTGATTTAAATCCCCCTAGGTTTCATTTCAAAAACAAAAAAAAATCAATGAAAAAAATGAAGGATATGGTCAGATCCTCAAGCGCATCACGGAAGCGTGATCGTCGTATCGGATACGACGAAGAACGACTAGTCGTACTAGTTGTTCTATGCAGCAGAAATTAAAATTTTTTATGCGACGAAACCACATGATCCAAGAACACTTCTCGGATCATTTCGTCTAAACCACAAACAAGTATTAGGGTTACCACTTGAAGCGTGGTTGCGATCGAGTCTCTAAACGAAGAGACCTCCTGTCTCAAGTCTGATCCGACGGAGGAGACGCTTGCGAGCGCGGGGATGAACCGCGTGCTTCTCGCAATCCATATTGATGATCCAAGCGGTAGGATCTCCTGATCTCGACACATGAGATCCGATGTCTTCTTCATGAGCGAGGCGCACCGAAGGAGACAGAGATCCACGAGCAAACAATCGGGCAGCATAACAACGATGTCGCGGCGATGGAGAACCTCTCTAGGGCATCCATGGTGGACGGCCATGAGAGGGAGAGAGACAGAGAGAGAGAGAGAAAGAGAGAGAGATTTTCTTCTCAAGCATTGTGTGTCAATGTGTAAAGAAGAGCAATGGGGTGCCTCTCCTTTTATAGGGTTTTGGGATCCATGGATCTCAATCCATGTGTCAACACAAAACCAATGGTTCACATTAATTTGTGTTTCTTTCAATGGTCATGATTTGTTGCTAAAAACACAACAACAATTAATTTAATAAAAAATCAAATATACAATAAATATAATTTGATTTTATATCAAATCAATCTCCATTGGAGAAATAGGAAAGGAGGCAAGCCTCCTTCCATAAGGAGGGTGGACGGCCACCACATTCCTTATGGAATTGTGGCCGTCCCCTCTCCTCATTAGGAAGGGAGCCTCCTTTTCTATATTTCATGAGATTGCATTATCTCATGATTCTCTCCAATATTTGCAACAACTTTTGTTGCAAATTATATCACAAAAATAAATCCAATTTATTTTGTGAATATTGCAATCACGCCATTGGAAATTTGTGAATCACATTCACAACCCAAAACAAAATGTAAATTACATTTTCAATTTAATGTCTAGTGTGAATCCAATTCACATTAACATTTAATTAACAAATGTAAATTACAAACATCTCTCTCTTATATATTATAAATCACATTTATAATATATATGATTAATATGGATATTGCTATCCACATTATTCATATCCATGATAATTAAATCATATTCAATCATCTTGGATCTCTATTCTCTTGTGTCCAAATAATATGAATCACATTCACATTATTTACATCTTTGATAATCAAATCACATTTAATTATCTAAGATAATTCTCTTTATAATATGAATCAAATTCACATTACTCATGATAATTAAATCATATTTAGTTATCCATTTTGTCAATGCTTGGATACATATATCAACAATAGAATTATCCATGAACTCCTTCAAGGATAATGCGCTTTCTCCGAAGATACTTGGAGATAAGGACAGGGCGATTGTATTGTTCCACGTATAGTGACTTGGATATTGAGATCATATCTCAAATCCAGATCGTGGGCCTCCCATAGATGCTTGATTAAATCAAGACCGCAAATCTAATCTTCTTATTGCATCTGAATCACATTCAGATCAATGTCCAACATTTGGACTAAGATCAGATTATTTCTTTATCGAGAGGAGTCACTAAAATCCAGACACGTTTCATCACTCCCTAGGAATGGAAGCGTCATGGTTATACAATCGTTTATGATCACATCACCCTCAGGTATTCCCAATACATGTACATCCTGCATACTGGAAGACTCAGATTAAACCTGAAGTAGTTGATCAACTTTATACTGTCTACTTCATGGTTTTATCAGTAAGTTTCTCATTCGATCATTGGGAGTTGGTATCGATCATATACTTTCCAAAAGCATATATCATACCTTGGTCTTGATCATATACTTTCCAAAAGTATATATCAAACCTACAAATTCAGTCAAGCTTTCAAAGCGAGACGACCGTGCACGGAATTTGATTCTTCCCAATATCTCATGAGTGAGCTCATGTCTTCCGATACAGTAAATGAACCTGTATGATCCCTTTGAGAGATCGTATTACTCATATGCCCTTACATGCACACCAGCGCGCCGGTGTATAGACCTTGGTTAGGTCATCAACCTATTGGTCTGCCAAATGTACATACTCAGACATATAGTAACACATCTGTCTCCGGTCAGAGGATGCGTGCCTATATCATGACAGCATACGATATAGGACTTTGGTTATCTCGATCTCGTTAAGTCAACTCTTTGACCTAACTAATCTGACACCTCCGAATCTTTATTCCTATGCAGAGGACCTGCATCAAGAGGTCGGTCAGATATCAGCCTTTAGAGATAAGGATTGCCATCTCCTACTCAGGCTGGAGATCATCTCTTAACAATCATTTGACGGTGCTTGATGAGTCCTCAATCTATCCCTTTAGATATTCATCCAAGCACCAGCCTCTATTATTCAATTAGTTGAATCAACAGCTGTATGATCATCAAGATGGCCATGGTACATAACCCTAATTGTACTAAGGGACCTATTATGCAAATTATTTATTCTTCATATCAGATCAGGGAATGATATTTGCAATAACATTTATTGCAAAATGGCTCGTCGTGGGCTCGCATGTCTAACAATCTCCCACTAGCCCAAAGAGCCATTGATGGGCTAATCATTTAAATCTGCACTCATGTGACAATCATAGGCTATTAAGAAAATAGCTAGGTGATGAATCTCCATTTCATCACCTTTATTCTATCATTTTGGCCTTAAAAACCCCAGCAAATGCATGTAAATAGCCTCAATTTGTACATAATAGCATCCATTCTTTATTGTATTTATTGTACATAAAATAAGGTTTTTAATGCCAAAATTATAGAATAAAGAGAAGAAAAGAAAAAGGAATAAAATATTGCAAATATTTTATGACCCTAACCCCAAGACCAAGGCCAACATGGAATTGGTCGACAAGGAATAAAGTAGGGGGAGATAAGGGCTAGTGTACAATAAATACCTCATTTATTCATGCATTTATTTATGCATTTTTGACACCTATTTTGTACATAATTATTTATTCATCAAATAAAGAAACTTTGTTCATGAAAGTTGTAGATAATAATGTAAATAAAAATAAAAAATTGAGTTTGTGTAAAAATAATACTCAGTCTACATTTTATACACAGAATAAAAAGCAAAAATCTCAACTTCACAGACCCATATCTTGCAAATAAAAACTCCAAATCACCCAAACTCATCTATAATTATATATAGCATTCCAAGAACTATTTTATAAAATTGGTTTCATAATTTTTGGAGTTCATCTGTTGAAGTTAGGTTTTTGACCCTCCTTGTACATAATACCCGATTAAAATATTCATTTTATTCAATATTCATTATTCTTATAAATTCATATTTTTATAATTTTGTAAATAATGTATACAATACATGTACATATTAAAATTAAAAGAAAACTAAAAAAGAATTTGTAAAATAAAATAAACCTATGTAATACATAGGCAAAATACCTATGCTACCTATATGTACATAAATAAAAGGGATTTTTATTCTTTTATTCTTTATTCATTTATATTTTTTATATAACAATGTATATATTATATATAACTTATTAAAAATACAAATCCAAAATAAAAACAAATTAAAATTCATTAAATAAATAAAATGTATATAATATATAGGTAAAATACCTATAAGTATACTTACACCTATTTATTTAAAAATGTAAATAAACTCATAAAAATTAAATAAAAATATATTTATACTCATAAAAATAAGTTATAAATTTATAAAATAAGCCAATAAAATAATAAAAGAAAATAAACAAATTAAAAATAAAATACACAAAAATACATGTAAATACATACATAAATACATTATTTTAATAAACTCGTAATAAAATACTTCAAAAAAATAAATAAAAATCATAAATAAATACTACATTAATTTATAACCATTTTTTATTTTATAAGTAAAATCTAATTAATTCATTTATTAGGGTAAAATAATCAGTCAACTTCTTGTTGACGTGGACCAATCAGGACCTTGCGTTTGTTGACCGCTCGGTCAACTGCACCCCCAGGCGTCTGACTTGACGTGGACCATCTTGTCCCCCGCTTTTCAAGCCTTTTCCCTGGGCGTCTTGTCCATCATTCGCCCTCGAATCCTTCTAACAAATTATTCTCTGATCATCCATGATCCCCGCCGATCATTTAGATCCTTTGTACATAGCTCGTATCGCCGGCTACAGCCCGGTCAATAAGGGTGCCCAGTTTGTGTAAAAATAAGGAACCTTCGCCTCGTCTTCAATTTTGGTCAGCTTTCAGCCAATCCCTTCCTCGCATTCGGTCCCGGCGATGTTCCTTGTGACAGGAGGAGCTCGCCAGCGTCTTGAATCGATCGGAGAGGCGGAGGTTGCACCCACGGCGGCGCTCCGGCAATCGCCCTGCTCCCTGGAGCTTCTCCAGGTATAAGAGTTGCGCCTTTACATTTTTAGGTAGATTTTCATATCAGCATTTTATTCCTGTCATTTATTTTGCATTTAGATTCGTAGATTAGCTTAGTTTAATTAATTCGAAGTTCGCCGGAGCTCCGCTCCGGCGACTTCTTCACCTTGTTTCCGACTGTGCCCCGACTCCCTTCCACCTCCATTTCACTCCCTCTCGCATTCTCCACCTTCAGACCACTCAAACCCAACCAGATCCTCTCTGGATCTGCGACTCGATGCTAATCTCCTCCGCTTCGCCGGAGCATCGCCGCCCTCATCCATTTTTGCACTAACAGCTTCAGTTTTTGGGCCGAGGAGCATCGCCTCGAGCTGAGTGTTCTTCCTGTGCAGGTCAGGTGCGTTGGATAGCACCAGGAGCCGATTCACATGCGGGCGGAGGTACCTGGAGCCCCGATCCTTCTCCGAGCTCGTGGCGGTGCTCCAGGGTGCCTCCGGCTGATCCAAGACCTCCAACAAGAAGAAGACCCTGCCAGGAAGCTTTTGGGACCCCTTGGAGCAGCAAAGGTACCCGGAGCAGCGAGTTCTCACCGGAGGAAGCTCGCCCAGGCGAGCGTTCTTCCATCCGTCGTCTCCGCCGTTGGATGAAGGGCAGGTCCCAGGTCAAACCACAACCGTCCGATGAAGCGAGCAGCCACCGTAGATCTCAGCCAGGAGATCTAATCCTAGCGCTTCATCGGCGAACCGGTATCGGGGGCAGAGGGAGTGACGCGTGTCAAGTGACCCACATCCAGCCGTCCATCAGTGCCCACTTATGGGGGTAATTTGCACATTCAACCCCCGCATTTTTTGTATTTAATATTTAATGCTGTAAATAAATTTGCACGTTATAAAATAATTGTAGATTTTGTCGTAGGACCCTTGTACTTTGTTTAATTGCATTTTGGTCCTTCCGCGCCTCACGTGCAGTCCCACGTGAGGCGCGTGAGAATTGCATGTAACCCCCGGCGGTTTTTGTAGATTGTGAAATAGTTCTAAAAATTAAAATAAATATTTATTTCAGTAGGGATTTTTGCACATGTGCCCTTGTTACTTATTTTAATTGCAAAAATGCCCCTGCCAGGTTTAATTATTTTTGTATCTTTTATCTATTTATTAAAAATACCCATTGTGCTTCTAAAATTCCAGAAAAATTAGGATAATTGCATCATGTGATGTTATTCCACGCCCTTATTTTATTTCACATTTTTGCGCATTTTTCCTAATTTTTAAAAATAAAAAGAAGCCATTTTTGTACTGTTTCAATTAGAAAATACAAAAAAAATTATAAAAGGTTTTTGAATAATTCCAAAATATATATATATGGTATATTTATATCTATATTGAGTCCAGAAAATGAAAAACCCTAAAAATTAGAAAAATAAAATATAAAAATTTTAAGAAGCTCCAAAATCCTAAAAAAAATAAAAACCCTTTAAAAATACCAAAAATATGTTTTTCTTATTTTATAATTATGTATATATTATTATTATGTATTAAAATTAATTTGGGTTATTTTTGGACTTATTTCATATTTTAAAACCCGAATTATTTGAGGCCTATTTAATTAGTTCCTATATTGTGGACATTTTTGGAATTAAAAATACATAAAAATTAGCAAAATCCCAGAAACATAAAATAAAAATTATTAAAATAAAATAAAAAAATATATAAAATTTAAAACCCACAAAAACAATAAACAATTGGACATGAACAAAGGATTGAATAAATCATTCATCTCATACATTCCCTTCGCCTCCCAGTGTTCGACCTCTACCTGTACTTACACCTATACACATTTGCATGTAGAGTTATAATAAATTTTAACTCCACATTTTTGGATATTCATTGCATATATTTATTGTGGGTTAATTGTTGATCGATCTGGGGATCTTTAAGAGGTCAATTCAGCGACTGGATCTCTAGCCTTGTGGGATATCTAGACCCTTGATCTTCCCTAGTCATCAAATGGCGACGTTGCCGGGGAGGCAACGGATTTTGTATGATTTTGTGAGCTTATTTGTTCATTTATTCAATTATTTGCTCATGTCAATGATTCAGTTATTTGTTTGGTTTTTATTCCTATTTGATATTATTTGATTGACTGCTCTGACCATTTCTTTCCTTTGTCTTTGATGCGAGGACCGCCAAGCAAAGGAGGACCTCCTAGGAGGACCTATGCACCCAAGCAAGGTGGAGTTGGCTCTTCTATGCCAAGCCAACAGGAGAGAGCATCAAAGGGAGAAGAAAGAGAATTTTTGAAGACAGTCTCCATTTTTATGCATATTATTCTATTATGTATATTCAGGTGAGAGAGTGACACTTAGAATTTTGTAATAATACAGGACTCTCGCAGGTACACTCCGACTCCCGAGGTCCATTGACCGCGGGATTGTTCCCTTGGGGGCCTCGACGGTTTTGACGCTTTTCCTTTTCTATTTTTATTTTTATTATTTTGTGTGAATGAGCCCTAGCTTAGGAGTTGCTTGCCGATAGATTAGGTCCAAACACCCTAAATATATTTGCATGTACCTATAGTGTGTTTTGGATCTAGTCAAATTCAAACAGTCTGTTCATTTATCTCTTAACCCTTGTGCCGTGAGCGAGCCCCATCAAGCGCTACTCTTGAACTCGAGTGTGTCGAGAAGAGGAGGGGTGAGCCAAGACCGGACTCTTAGGTTGGGGATAAGTGACCGACTTGTGGTGCTTCACGATAATAGCAGCTACTATCCTAGGGCGATTTCTTTGGTTTGCATTTGCATATAGCATAGGTTTCAATTCTGTTATGCATCCCGCATGGAGAGAGCTGGGAGGTACTGTAAGTCTTCTTACTTAGCATGCATCATCGATTTCCGACTTGCATGGCTTTTCCGACCTTCTCCCTCTGTTTTTGCCACTTAGGATGCTTAATGGACATTGGAACCTCGATAGGCATGTGCATTGAAAATACCCAAAAAAAAGTGATAACTTAAATAAAATCAGGACTGCTAAACTCTACTGGACTTAAAATAACACATAATGGACTTCCTTGTCTTGGGGAGAGAAACCCCCTCATTGTATGTGTTTTAAGTGCTCACGTACACGCTAAGGAGTAGAGCCCAAATCCTATCAAGCCTCCTAAGTGTTTGTACAACTTTGTGGTTCTCACCTAACTCTAAAACCGAAAAGATAAATGACCGTCACCTGACAGTCTTCACCGTGTCGAGTAGGTGAATTGGGGGTTTGCCTTGTGTATTGATTGTGACTTGGAGTCCGTTGCGTTTTCATGCATTATTAGAGTCATCGATCCTGTCCGTGTGAGTCATGCATTTTTCATCTTTGAGTCTCTCTACCTCTCTTATACATATACCTCTTCATTTGCATTGAGTCGTGATATTGGCGCTTGAGCTCAATCATTCCTTCGCCAAGTCCATTCGTCCCGACATCTTCTTCACCATCTTCGTCGTAGCCACTGTATCATCCCCATCTTCTCTGGTTCGAGGAGAGCCTGCTCTTCGAACCACCATTTTGACGGTGTTCCCGCCCTATGTGGAACACCCATTTTTGCCTATGTCTCGATCTTCTCGCCCGCCCTCCTCGTCCCCTCTGTATCACTCTTCTTTCACCCGTGATATTGGCACGCACGCTCAATCAGCTTCTCCACCCCATTGTGTATCCTTCCTATCCATCTTCTTCGCGTCCCCTCTGTATCACCTCTCCCTTTCACCCGGGAATGTTGTGTAGGTTGATGAGGCCCGCATCGAGGATTTTAGCTCCCATTGATTATCTGTGTAAGCCGGGCCAATGATGTTGAAGATGCTGAGATTGATGTGGTGGATTTGACTTTGGATACATGCATACGAGTGTATTGAGGATTTTTGGGATGCATGATTATTAGGTGTGATTCTTTATTGAGGATTTAGATCTCGCACACCGGATTGAGGATGTGATATGAAGCGATGATTTGGTGATGATTTCATGAGTATCGACTGATCTATCTATTTTGAGGTTTCGGCCCGTCTTGATTCGGATTTTGGATGGACTATCTTGATATATGCTTCATGATGACGGTGCCCCGACCCTCATGATATCTCATCTCTTAGATTGACCCATCCTTGATCTCCTGACGCTTTGATCCGTCATGGCACTGAGAGGATTCCTGACTATTTGTTGTGCCATCTCAGCCAGATTTGATTGACCTAAGGGACATCTTGTGAATGACCTAATTATTTTCTCCCTCACATGATCTTATGCCCTCCTGTTGATTGATGGATTCACAGTATTTCGAGGACCTGAGATTTTATGCCAGCATTCCCTCGACCTCCATTGATATAGCTCGCATTCCTCCCCAAGGACTATCTGCAGGAAAATGCGACAATTTCTAGGACTGCGGTTTCATTCACCACTTGGTCGCCATTGTGATGGGACCCGAAACCGAGTCAGATGATATGTTTGATTGGCCTCCCCTTGTGACTGTGTGCCCGATCTGTCGGCGCATGAGGCCAACTGTCAGATTGCTCCCCTTGACGGTCCTTGCAAGGCAGAGCTCCACTTTTCTGATTATTCCATGCCTAGTTCATAGCTCTCCGAGGGTTATCTGCGAGAAGCTATGACACATTATTGCTCTTTTGGTCTCTTCTGCTGATAGGCAGTCTGCCGTCTATCGAGACCAGATTCTCTGTGGATCCGTCTGATGGATCTGGCTCCTTTGAGCCTCTTTCTCTCCTTGACGACCCTCGCAAGGACGAGATGTACTCTGATTATTCACTACGTAGCTCACATCGCTTCCCGAGGACTATCTGAGGAAGGATGTGACACTTTCTTTACGATCGGCCTCACTCACCTCTGGTGCCACCACCTTGTTGGGGCACGAAGCCGATTCGTCTGATTTAAGTGCTCGGTCTCCATTTCTGATTATGCGCCTAATCTGTTGGGGCATGAGACCGACTTGCTCAGACTCCTTTGAGTCCGCTCTCCTTGACGGTCCTCGCAAGAATGAGCTCTTTTCTGATTATTCCTTGACTAGCTCGTAGCTCCCCGAGGGTTATCTGCGGGAGACTGCGACATATTTTTGATCTGATTGGTCTCTTTTGTTGGTAGCCGACGTGTCGACTACCAAGACCACTATGTGGATCCGTCTGATGGATCCAGCTCCTTCGAGCCATTCTCTCTCCTTGACGACCCTCGCAAGGTAGAGACACATTCTGACTATTCCTTGCCTAGATCACAGTGCTCTCCGAGGACTATCTGCGAGAGACTGCGACACTCTTTTTACGCTCGGTTCCCACTTCTGACTGTGTCTCCGATCTACGGAGCACGGACCGAGTCATTTGATATATGTGATTTTGGTCCCATCCTGAGTTGCCTATCCGATCTGCGGACCATGGGACCCATATGATTAGACTCCTTTGAGTCTGCTCGCCCTGACGGTCCTCGCAAGGTTGAGCCTCTGATATCTGATCTTTTCATGCCTAGTTGGCAGCACGTTCCCCGAGGGTTGTCTGCGGGACGCTGCCACATTCTTTAGATTATCCGGTCTCTTCTGTTGATAGCCGATATGTCATCTATCGAGACCATATTTACTGATGATCCGTCTGAGGGATCACTGACGCCTTTGTGTCTGCTCGCCTTGACGACCCTCGCAAGGCTGAGTCTTCTTCTGATTATTTGATGATTAGCATGTACCACTCTCCGAGGGTTATCTGCGAGAGGGCGCATCATTTTCTAGGTACTCGGCTTCACTTCTGGTGTCTCCTGTTTGTTGGAGCACGAAGACGAGTCTTTTGAGTTTTGAACTTGGTCCCCTCTCTGATTGTGTATCCGATCTGCGGATCACGGGACCAAGTCTGCTGATTATGGTCTGATTCCTGGCTCCTTTGAGCCTGCTCACCTTGACGACCCTCGCAGGGTTGAGCCATGTCTTGCGGTATTCGGTATGTCTCCTCTGATCTTCCAACCTCATGACCACCGAATGCCATGATGTCTCTTGCTCCTTATATTTCCATATCATTCTGAGACTCTGATTGCCGAAGGAGTCTGTACTGTTCTTTCTTCCTCCCGATCCTACGGTATCGGCTCCGTTCCCTCATGATGACCCTATGAGTCGATTGACTGCTTCACGCTACCGGTCTCCGCTTTACTTTCTGATCTATTTGCCACCAGCAACCGACACCCACTTGCCTGCATATCCGGGTGTCCTTTCACCTTCTGACTGCGTCCTCGTTCTCACAGGGAGACGACGACGAGAGCACGGTATTCGCTTACCAGATACCGTCCTGTACCTCATCAGCTTCACTGCTTGTATATATGTGTCTTTTGTATATTCTGTTTTCCCGCCTGTTATGTGTGCCCTAGATCTATCGCCATATCTTTATGTCTATACTTAGGACATACTTTGTCCTAAGTATAGGGGGGCACACATCGTGTTGTTCTTTCGTTGTTCAGTTTTGTCACTCCTGTTGTTGCCTATACTTAGGGATATCTCACCCTAAGTATAGGGGGAATGATGCGTATATTCTCCATGATCTTTTCGTCTATCTGTATATGTCACTCTTTTCTTCTTTTCTTCTTTTCCTTTTCTATCTTCTGTATCTAAATAAAAGGTGCCGCCCCTTGTAGACAGTCTTCTATACTTAGGACGTACTTTGTCCTAAGTATAGGGGGGGTGCACCCCTGATTTGTTAATTCTTTGATCTGGTTACTCCCACCCATGGCCCTCCCTGCCTTGTGTACAGTCGGCTATACTTAGGATTATTTGATCCTAAGTATAGGGGAGACGGTCATTTTCTTATTCATTTATCTCGTTATTCTTTCATTTATTATTCTTTTAGTTGTTATAGTATAGACTTTTCTATACTCAGTACGAGTTATGTCTTATCTTTTCTTCTTCGATCTATGAGGACATAGCTCATGCTAAGTATAGGGGGTCGTATATACTATGTATATACTTCATCCATAACTCGTACTTTCGTATAATTATTAATAAATATGCCTAAAAATATGATTCAATTCATTAATTAATAAGGCTTCTTATTCCTCAGATTCTTTTTGTATATACTGATTAATAAATCAAGTTAAAAATACTTTTGCAAAATGATTTGAAAAATGGTGTGAACTGTTTGGAAAACTTTTTGTGAATTATTTTCTACCTTTGTAAAAATATTTTGATTGCAAAATTTTTATACTTGTGTGAAATAAAGGATTTGAAAACCTATTTGCAAATGGTTTTGAAAACATTTTTGTAAAAATATTGTGAAAATGTATATATGGTGTTTACAAAATCTTTGCAAAATGGATTTCAAATGATTGTAAATATTTGCAAAAATTATTTTGTACTATAGTTTTCAAAATGATTTTTAAATAAATTTGAGGAATAAAAGCACCATATTAAATAAAATAAAATAAAATAAATCCTAAATAAAATACATTAAATTCCTTATCAATTGTATATACACCTAAGTAAATTACTTTGTTAAAACCTGTAAAGTCTTGTAAAAATAAAGCGGCACGCCCGTGTAAATAGTTGTATATATTTTATTCTGTGAGTGCCAAAATTCTTTTATTTATAAATTCTTTGTGTAAAAATTTCTCTCTTTGTTTTCAAATTCTTTCAAAAATTGCATTATTCTTTGCATATTTGTAAATAGCATTTGCATAACATTCATATTCTTTAATTGAGCTTGATTGAACTAGTCCAATAAAGTCGAAGATTGGAGCTTGGTTGGACCTTACCGCACCTAACTGCACTGGAACCTTAGGGGAACTAGGTTTAAGGTACTTCAGGTCTAGTAAGACTTAATTCTTTGAGAAAGCAGGGCTGGGTTCAAGTAACCTCAGTGGACTAACTAGAACTTTTCGAAACACACACATGACTCTTGTCGGCCATGACCTAACTTGGACACTTGCACCTTTCACTTGGCTCAACTCAGTTGGAGTGGTGAGGGGATTGGATTTGCCAGTCTGAGACGCACACAGGTGGAAACATTCGTCCTCGTCTAGGGAGGGAAGTGCACCCCAACCTGATCCAGTTTCAATGAAGTCGAATGACGGGAGAGTGTGGGTTGCAATAAAGCTTCAAAAGAGGGATAGTCTACTGGCTCCAGAGGAAAATTCTTGTATATATGTTGCACCATGTAGATATGTTGTACAGATGCATTTGAAAAAAAAATGCAAAAAGAACTCCAAAAAAGTGGTGGGTCGGATTGAAAATTTAATAACCCCACCGGAGTGTATATAGTCCAATAAAGCAAAAGCTTATGGTATCCATGTTACATCTCATGAAGCTTGCGCGGGAGACTTAGCTACACTGGTTGAGCTCCCAAAATTCTATACCTCTTATTCCCCCTCTTCTTGAGCCGGTTGCACTTGAACTTAGAAGGGAATACCCCGCTCCTCGACGGTAGAGGGCTGGATTGGGGAATCATTGGGTTGTCATTCTGGAGAAGCTAGTCTCTTTGTCATTTCAGTTGGGAAGAGCCACCGTCACTTACACTGTACAAGTCAGCTTCATAGTCATAAGGGTTTGCGTATGATGCAGGTTAGTTCTGACCTGGCTATTGAGGTGATTTGAACCGAGTTCTGTGACTCTTGAAGGCTGTTGTGTTTTAAATTTTGTTCCCTACCAGGTTCCACAACACATTTCCACACCAAGGTCTAACTTGAGCTCCAAACTTTGATTTTGTACAGATGAGTTTAATAATCATGATCAATTCAATTTATTCTTTAAATACTTTATTTTTTGCTTTTTCTTTTCTTCTTATTCTTTATTCTTTTTACTTATTGCATAAGTGTTTGCTAGGGACTAGCAAAGGCAAGTATAGGGGGGTGATGAATCTCCATTTCATCACCTTTATTCTATCATTTTGGCCTTAAAAACCCTAGCAAATGCATGTAAATAGCCTCAATTTGTACATAATAGCATCCATTCTTTATTGTATTTATTGTACATAAAATAAGGTTTTTTAATGCCAAAATTATAGAATAAAGAGAAGAAAAGAAAAAGGAATAAAATATTGCAAATATTTTATGACCCTAACCCCAAGACCAAGGCCAGCATGGAATTGGTCGACAAGGAATAAAGTAGGGGGAGATAAGGGCCAGTGTACAATAAATACCTCATTTATTCATGCATTTATTTATGCATTTTTGACAACTATTTGTACATAATTATTTATTCATCAAATAAATAAACTTTGTTCATGAAAGTTGTAGATAATAATGTAAATAAAAATACAAAATTGAGTTTGTGTAAAAATAACACTCAGTGTACATTTTATACACAGAATAAAAAGCAAAAATCTCAACTTCACAGACCCATATCTTGCAAATAAAAACTCCAAATCACCCAAACTCACCTTTAATTGTATATAGCATTCTAAGAACTATTTTATAAAATTAGTTTCATAATTTTTGGAGTTCATCTGTTGAAGTTAGGTTTTTGACCCTCCTTGTACATAATACCCGATTAAAATATTCATTTTATTCAATATTCATTATTCTTATAAATTCATATTTTTATAATTTTGTAAATAATGTATACAATACATGTACATATTAAAATTAAAAGAAAACTAAAAAAGAATTTGTAAAATAAAATAAACCTATGTAATACATAGGCAAAATACCTATGCTACCTATATGTACATAAATAAAAGGGATTTTTATTCTTTTATTATTTATTCATTTATATTTTTTATATAATAATGTATATATTATATATAACTTATCAAAAATACAAATCCAAAATAAAAACAAAATAAAATTCATTAAATAAATAAAATGTATATAATATATAGGTAAAATACCTATAAGTATACTTACACCTATTTATTTAAAAATATAAATAAACTCAGAAAAATTAAATAAAAATATATTTATACTCATAAAATAAGTTATAAATTTATAAAATAAGCCAATAAAATAATAAAAGAAAATAAACAAATTAAAAATAAAATACACAAAAATACATGTAAATACATACATAAATACATTATTTTAATAAACTCGTAATAAAATACTCCAAAAAAAATAAAAATCAAAAATAAATACTACATTAATTTATAAACATTTTTTATTTTATAAGTAAAATTTAATTAATTCATTTATTAGGGTAAAATAATCAGTCAACTTCTTATTGACGTGGACCAATCAGGACCTTGCGTCTGTTGACCGCTCGGTCAACTGCGCCCCCAGGCGTCTGACTTGACGTGGACCATCTTGTCCCCCGCTTTTCATGCCTTTTTCCTGGGCGTCTTGTCCATCATTCGCCCTCAAATCCTTCTGACAAATTATTCTCTGATCATCCATGATCCCCGCCGATCATTTAGATCCTTTGTACATAGCTCGTATCGCCGGCTACAGCCCGGTCAATAAGGGTGCCCAGTTTGTGTATAAATAAGGAACCTTCGCCTCCTCTTCAATTTTGGTCAGCTTTCAGCCAATCCCTTCCTCGTATTCGGTCCCGGCGATGTTCCTTGTGACAGGAGGAGCTCGCCAGCGTCTTGAATCGGTAAGACAGGCGGAGGTTGCACCCACGGCGGCGCTCCGGCAGTCGCCCTGCTCCCTGGAGCTTCTCCAGGTATAGGAGCTGCGCCTTTACATTTTTAGGTATATTTTCATATCAGCATTTTATTCCTGTCATTTATTTTGCATTTAGATTCGTAGATTAGCTTAGTTTAATTAATTCGAAGTTCGCCGGAGCTCCGCTCCGGCGACTTCTTCACCTTGTTTCCGACTGTGCCCCGACTCCCTTCCACCTCCATTTCACTCCCTCTCGCATTCTCCACCTTCAGACCACTCAAACCCAACCAGATCCTCTCTGGATCTGTGACTCGATGCTCATCTCCTCCGCTTCGCCGGAGCATCGCTGCCCTCATCCATTTTTGCACTAACAGCTTCAGTTTTTGGGTCGAGGAGCATCGCCTCGAGCCGAGCTTTCTTCCTGTGCAGGTCAGGTGCGTTGGATAGCACCAGGAGCCGATTCACATGCGGGCGGAGGTACCTGGAGCCCCATCCTTCTCCGAGCTCGTGGCGACGCTCCAGGGTGCCTCCGGCCGATCCAAGACCTCCAGCAAGAAGAAGACCCTGCCAGGAAGCTTTTGGGACCCCTTGGAGCAGCAAAGGTACCCGGAGCAGCGAGTTCTCACCGGAGGAAGCTCGCCCAAGCGAGCGTTCTTCCCCGTTCTTCCAGTCGTCGTCTCCACCGTTGGATGAGGGGCAGGTCCCGGGTCAAACCACAGCCGTCCGATGAAGCGAGCAGACACCGTAGATCTCAGCCAGGAGATCTAATCCTAGCGCTTCATCGGCGAACCGGTATCGGGGGCAGAGGGAGTGACGCGTGTCAAGTGACCCACATCCAGCCGTCCATCAGCGCCCACTTATGGGGGTAATTTGCACATTCAACCCCCGCATTTTTTGTATTTAATATTTAATGCTGTAAATAAATTTGCACGTTATAAAATAATTGTAGATTTTGCAGTAGGACCCTTGTACTTTGTTTAATTGCATTTTGGTCCTTCCGCGCCTCACGTGCAGTCCCACGTGAGGCGCATGAGAATTGCATGTTACCCCTGGCGGTTTTTGTAGACTGTGAAATAGTTCTAAAAATTAAAATAAATGTTTATTTCAGTAGGGATTTTTGCACCTGTGCCCTTGTTACTTATTTTAATTACAAAAATGCCCCTGCCAGGTTTAATTATTTTTGTGCTTTTATCTATTTATTAAAAATACCCATTGTGCTTCTAAAATTCCAGAAAAATTAGGATAATTGCATCATGTGATGTTATTCCACGCCCTTATTTTATTTCACATTTTTGCGCATTTTTCCTAATTTTTAAAAATAAAAAGAAGCCATTTTGTACTGTTTCAATTAGAAAATACAAAAAAAATTATAAAAGGTTTTTGAAAAAATCCAAAAAAGAATATATATGGTATATTTATATCTATATTGAGTCCAGAAAATGAAAAACCCTAAAAATTAGAAAAAGAAAATATAAAAATTTCAAGAAGCTCCAAAATCCTAAAAAAATATAAAAACCCTTTAAAAATACCAAAAATATGTTTTTCTTATTTTATAATTATGTATATATTATTATTATATATTAAAATTAATTTGGGTTATTTTTGGACTTATTTCATATTTTAAAACCCAAATTATTTGAGGCCTATTTAATTAGTTCCTATATTGTGGACATTTTTGGAATTAAAAATACATAAAAATTAGCAAAATCCCAGAAAAATAAAATAAAAATTATTAAAATAAAAATAAATAAATATATATATATAATTTAAAACCCACAAAAACAATAAACAATTGGACATGAACAAAGGATTGAATAAATCATTCATCTCATACATTCCCTTCGCCTCCCAGTGTTCTACCTGTACTTACACCTATACACATTTGCATGTAGAGTTATAATAAATTTTAACTCCATATTTTTGGATATTCATTGCATATATTTATTGTGGGTTAATTGTTGATCGATCTGGGGATCTTTAAGAGGTCAATTCAGCGACTGGATCTCTCGCCTTGTGGGATATCTAGACCCTTGATCTTCCCTAGTCATCACTAGGTAAGCTGATCACTCACTCTGTTTCCCGCGGGACTATGCCAAGTCCTTTTATGGCATTTGCATATCCCCAGTAACAGTGCTCGCATCTAATGCGAATGTTGCATCTTATGCAACCAATACTCAATCTTGTTAAAGCTATTATAGTGTCCTTGACACTACAGTTTAACAATTATCATAACCAGTATTTCCATAATTCTTATCAGAATACCCTTATTCCTGAAGATCTCAATCTCCAAAGGTATCTAGGGTTAAGACCCTTATAGATCACTATCTACAAGGTCTTAAACTTTTGAAGATAAGACTTTGAGATCACTATCTCAAAAATATCCTCATCTATGAAGATTTTGTTATTACTGCAATCAAGTGTTTTATCTCTACAGTAGGATTAGTAACAGTTTACTACTCCCACTGCATGACAGACATCTGGTATTTGTACACATCTAGCATACACTCAGCTTCTCGTAACTAATGCACAAGTGCAAGTAGTTGTAGCATTTACTTCCTCAACTCTTTGAGGTGTTATCCCTTTAGATAGGTCAGTACCATATCTTAAGGGATGGAAGCCTTTCTTGGAATTTTTCCACAAAATAGAATATGTCCAAGGTGTACTACTAATGTGACAGTCCCAATACCCTCTTCTCTTTGCTCCTGAACACCTTCAGAACTAGAATCCAAGAGGTATCCTTGAGATCATATCTCAAGTTATGGAACAACCAGATAATAAAACACTTATTATTATCCTTATATCATTTTAAATGATTCGGATATCATCTACATTTAGCACGATGAACACAAAGGCACTCCCACTAAGCTTCACATGGCTCATCAAGATTCCATCTGAAATCATAACATTTATAATTTCATAAAATCTTATGGTCCAACTTCAAGAAGCTTATTTGAGTCCATAGATGGATCTCTCTAGCTTGCACACCTTGATTTCCTCAACCATGAAGCCCTGGGGCTACTTCATGTGAATATCCTCAGAGAGATATTCATAGAGGAATGCAATATTGACTTACATCTTGAGGATGCAATAGTCAAGTTGTGTAGCTAAGGTCAGCAATATTCTGATGGTTTTAAGCATGGTCACCGAAGAGCAAGTCTCATCGCAAGCAATGTCTTCTCTTCCGGTGTATAACTCATGGCTACGAACCGTGCTTTGAAGCTCTCTACCTTCTCATCAGGTTCCCTTTCTCTTGAAGATCCATTTACATCTTTATAGATCTTACCCATATAGGTGGATCCTCGAGGGTCCATATGCAACACTTGTATATGAAGTCTACATTAGACTTTTATTGCTAACATCCATCTATCCATGCTATGATCTTCAGAAGCTTCATCAGATGAAGTTCGATCATTGTCAGATTTCTCTGACACATGGAATCCTTCCTCAAACTCATTTGAAGAGGTTTTTGTGTTTCATCTTTAATTTTCCTATTAATTTCCAATTTCAGGAGCCTCATTAACTTTTCAAGATTGAATGAGTTCCTACACTTCATTTTCATCTTGATTCTCAAGTGTCTCAACCTCTAAGAATCATATTCTCAGAGATGAGATATTTTAAGAATATCAAGGTCATAAAGTAGGTATCAAATACCATCCTTTATTTTCCTAATGAAGTAGCACTCTCAAGTGCTAGATTCCATCTTGCATGGATCCTCATTAAGGATATACATTGTAGTCTCTACTACAACTATATACCTGGAAACTAAGGGATAATTATGCTAAAAATCATCAATGATAAGATCATGTCACACATGATCCAATTGTATCTCCCTATAACTCTATTGAGTTAAGGTGTGTTAGGAGGATTGAGATATAAATGATATCCATAAGGTATCCTTTGAATTCATCTAATAAGTACAAGCTACCTAGATTAGACCAAATTCATTTCCATCTTCCTTTAGACTTTGGTTGTAAACCAAAATAATGAAATCTTTGAACATTTCAAAGGTTTCTTTAGGTGAAGAGAAGAAATCTCATATCATACGTAATCATCAATAGATATCACATATCCATAATGTTACTATGATATAGATGATCTGCATACATCAATATGTATGAGATCCTGAATACCTTGACATTTTACACCATTCCCAAAGAAAGGGTGTATTGGACATTTTACTTTGAATACAATATTCATAAGTATGTAAGTTTTGAAATTTTAGACATTCTAAAGTTTCATCTCTTACTAGTCTATTGATCAAATCAATAGACAAATGTCCAAGGCTTGATGCTAGATCATTGTCAAATGATCTTCATCCTCCTATTGATCTCAAGGTTTAATTTCAGTATTTAGAAATGTTAATGAACCATTCATTAATTTTCTAATTTAGTGGAGTCCACTAGATTTTAGATTACTATCTGAAATATCTTCATCATAACTCTTTATGATAGATTTATTACAGAATTCATGTTTATTTCCAACATTTAGAAATAAATAATGAATGTATTCTAATATCCAGGTCATAGAGACATTCTCTAAGACTAAGGGCTCTCCCACTGAAATTATGAAGCCTTTCAATCCATTATAGATTGTTGCAACAATTGCATCAATATCCATATGGATGACTATAAGTCTTAAGATCAAAATTTCTATTCTTTCAAAACATATGCAACCCATTGCAAGTGTTGTACAAGATTGAGATACAAATACAATTACAAGACTTTATGCAAGTCAATTTCAATAATTTATGTGTAGATTATTCTGATGCTCTATCCGAGTCCTTCTCTAAGGATTCTAGATAGACTTGGTAGTCATACTATCAACACATCAACTTATTGCAGTACTGGCATTCATCCAACTCTTCGGATGACATATGGAAGTCATAGATGTACAATCAACTCTTTGACCATACTTCTTTCTCGGGCCCAACCCATGCTTCCACTGCGCTCCCTTTATATATAAGCAACCATTGCTTAAGACTAAGGATCTCTTACATTAAATTCAAAAGAATTCAAAATAAGAGTATTTCAACACTTATACATGCTTCATTAAATTCATACAATATGAATATTATGAAGCTTCATGAATGACTAGAGTATAGACAGTAGAATGATGACATTCATCATGTCTACATCCATCTAGACTCCTAAAACATTGGTTCAGGTAGGTATTCAAACAATTTGAATACATCATCTCTTATAGAGCCACCATTATGCACGATGCAGAGAACCACGTCATTCATGATTAAATGTCAAGAGCACATATATATTCTAGAACATCTTCTTAGATTTTATAAGGATTAATTGACAATTGTGATCATCATCGACATGTCACTTCCAAAATACATCCGATGAGATCAAGACCATAGAGACATACAAACCATAGGGTTGTAGTCCTATTATCTATTCAATTGCCATTCCTCAATATTATGAGGAAACTTGCACATTGCAACCACAAACATTATGTGTCCAACTGCAAGTACAATATCTGGATCATGAGTCCAATCCATGATATCTTACTGGTTATTATTGAGTATAATATTGAGTGGGTTTAATGAAGGATTATCTGAAATAAGAAATTTGCATAAGTGTATATATTTATATATACATACATATTTTACTTTGATTGAGGAATTTTTATATCAAAGTTGTCTTGCCTTGTCAACACTGAAAGTTCATTCCCTTATTTCCTTTCAATGTAAGAGGTATACTTACCAACATATCTCGGCAAGATCTGGGATCTCCTTCCTTATCTTTGTTACATCCCAATAATATGAGAATCTGCAACTCCGATAAAAAGAAGCGGGAACACATTCCGCCATGCAAGTCCAACTTGCATCTCCCAATTCGGTCTTTAACACCCGGGCCCACCACCCCTAAGGCGATGTTGACCTGTCATTAATTGAATCAACCGTCAACAGGAATAGTACTCGCTATACGCAATCCAATATCGCCCCAATAATATGAGGATCCGATATTGGGGTCACTACGCATACGGCCTTACTCTTTAGAGAAGCAAAGAGCCCGATCCAGATGCGCTTGCATACAGGAGCTGTCACTTCGGACAAGCATCTCCCACATGCAATCCCTGGCGACGGAACTCTTCTCCTTGACGGGAGACCATGGATGTCACTTATGTGATCCTCCATCTCATATTCAAATTTTAATTAATTATCACGAACCACATTCATATAATTAATTCTTCCAAGGGAAATGATAACTCTATTCATAATAGAGTGTCTCAATTGGACATAATCAATTTAATCATATTAAATTAATTATCAATCCAATTCAATTAACAAACTTGATCATTTTTACTTGAATATATATATGTGGTAATATCTCAAAATACGTATTAATTCGAATTTTAATAATTAGAAAAATACACCTTGATTTTCTTCGGCATTATGCAGTCCCTACCCGTTGTCATGGCCAGTACCGACGAGAGTGGGACGGACCACATATGTTGCACCCTGCAACCCCAATGCTCTCCGACTAGACACCATATCCACCTCGGGAAAGCATAATGCCAGATATATCAATTTGTATTTGAGATGATCATCGGTTTTTCAACCGAAATTATACCATATAGTAATAATCAAAACATTTTTTGATTATAAGGAAATTTGCTACACAAATTCCCAATCCTATTCAAGCATCAAGTTTGAAGATTGTGTTTTCAATTATGATTTGGATCACATCCAATCAATTTATTGGTTGAGGCCAAGTCAATTAGGCAAATAATCATGTTCCAATATTTCACAAATATTTTTCATGATTATCTCATGAAATTAACAATTAATTTCACTAATTGACAATCACTTGGTTCTAGATTAGTACTGCAATTTTAGTAGTGACCCATACTCACTAAAATTAACATATCTCAATCAATTTAAATCCAAATTAGACAAAATCAATTTTCAAAGATTTCTAACTTGATTTAGGACAGAATTCAAGTGGTGTTTCACGCATTTCGAGGCAGATCATAACAGTAATTAACTCTTTAATCATGTTAAGATCTGCAGTTCCCGCAACAGTGCATACATGTTCATTAAAACAACCATATCTTGAGCATACGAAATCCGATTTACGAAAACTCAGATCCTATGGTTTCCTTATTTAATGGTGAACAAAATTCAAGTAAATAATTCATTTTTAAACATTTTAAACATGGTCGAAATTATTTACTAAACAGATCTGTGAAATCAAATGCGATAAAAACTTTCGCGACCTTAACGAACCCAAATCGTCATCGGTTTGCGAATCATATTCGAAACCGTCAACATGTGGCTCTGATACTACTTGAAGGATATGATCAGATCCTCAAGCGCATCACGGAAGCGTGATCGTCGTATCGGATACGACGAAGAACGACTAGTCGTACTAGTTGTTCTATGCAGCGGAAATTAAAATTTTTTATGCGACGAAACCACGTGATCCAAGAACACTTCTCGGATCATTTCGTCTAAACCACAAACAAGTATAAGGGTTACCTCTTGAAGCGTGGTTGCGATCGAGTCTCTAAACGAAGAGACCTCCTGTCTCAAGTCCGATCTGACGGAGGAGACGCTTGCGAGCGCGGGGATGAACCGTGTGCTTCTCGCAATCCATGTTGATGATCCAAGTGGTAGGATCTCCTGATCTCGACACATGAGATCCGATGTCTTCTTCATGAGCGAGGCGCACCGAAGGAGACGGAGATCCACGATCAAACAATCGGGCAGCATAACGACGATGTCGCGGCAATGGAGAACCTCTCTAGGACATTCATGGTGGACGGCCATGAGACGGAGAGAGATAGAGAGAGAAAGAGAGAGAGATTTGCTTCTCAAGCAATGTGTGTCAATGTGTAAAGAAGAGCAATGGGGTGCCTCTCCTTTTATAGGGTTTTGGGATACATAGATCTCAATCCATGTGTCAACACAAATCCAATGGTTCACATTAATTTATGTTTCTTTCAATGGTCATGATTTGTTTCTAAAAACACAACAACAATTAATTTAATAAAAAAATCAAATATACAATAAATATAATTTGATTTTATATCAAATCAATCTCCATTGGAGAAATAGGAAAGGAGGCAAGCCTCCTTCCATAAGGAGGGTGGACGGCCACCACATTCCTTATGGAATTGTGGTCGTCCCCTCTCCTCATTAGGAAGGGAGCCTCCTTTTCTATATTTCATGAGATTGCATTATCTCATGATTCTCTCCAATATTTACAACAACTTTTGTTGCAAATTATTTCACAAAAATAAATCCAATTTATTTTGTGAACATTGCAATCATGCCATTGGAAATTTGTGAATCACATTCACAACCCAAAACAAAATGTAAATTACATTTTCAATTTAATGTCCAATGTGAATCCAATTCACATTAACATTTAATTAACAAATGTAAATTACAAACATCTCTCTCTTATATATTATAAATCACATTTATAATATATATGATTAATATGGATATTGCTATCCAGATTATTCATATCCATGATAATTAAATCATATTCAATCATCTTGGATTTCTATTCTCTTGTATCCAAATAATATGAATCACATTCACATTATTTACATCTTTGATAATCAAATCACATTTAATTATCTAAGATAATTCTCTTTATAATATGAATCAAATTCACATTACTCATGATAATTAAATCACATTTAATTATCCATTTTCTCAATGCTTGGATACATATATCAACAATAGAATTATCCATGAACTCCTTCATAAAAAATGCGCTTTCTCCGCAGATACTTGGAGATAAGGACAGGGCGATTGTATTGTTCCACATATAGTGACTTGGATATTGAGATCATATCTCAAATCCAGATCGTGGACCTCCCATAGATGCTTGATTAAATCAAGACCGCAAATCTAATCTTCTTATTGCATCTGAATCACATTCAGATCAATGTCCAATATTTGGACTAAGATCAGATTATTTCTCTATCGAGAGGAGTCACTAAAATCCAGATCTGTTTCATCACTCCCTAGGAATGGAAGCGTCATGGTTATACAATCGTTTATGATCACATCACCCTCAGGTATTTCCAATACCTGTACATCCTGCATACTGGAAGACTTAGATTAAACCTGAAGTATTTGATCAACTTTACACTGTCTACTTCATGGTTTTATCAGTAAGTTTCTCATTCAATCATATACTTTCCAAAAGCATATATCATACCTAGGTCTTGATCATATACTTTCCAAAAGTATATATCAAACCTATAAATTCAGTCAAGCTTCCAAAGCGAGACGACCGTGCACGGAATTTGATTCTTTCCAATATCTCATGAGTGAGCTCATGTCTTCCGATACAGTAAATGAACCTGTATGATCCCTTTGAGAGATCGTATTACTCATATGCCCTTACATGCACACCAGTGCACCGGTGTATAGACCTTGGTTAGGTCATCAACCTATTGGTCTGCCAAATGTACATACTCAGACATATAGTAACACATCTGTCTCCGGTCAGAGGATGCGTGCCTATATCATGACAGCATACGATATAGGACTTTGGTTATCTCGATCTCGTTAAGTCAACTCTTTGACCTAACTAATCTGACACCTCCAAATCTCTATTCCTATGCAGAGGACCTGCATCAAGAGGTCGGTAAGATATCAGCCTTTAGAGATAAGGATTGCCATCTCCTACTCAGGCTGGAGATCATCTCTTAACAATAATTTGACGGTGCTTGATGAGTCCTCAATCTAACCCTTTAGATATTCATCCAAGCACTAGCCTCTATGATTCAATTAGTTGAATCAACAGTTGTATGATCATCAAGATGGCCATGGTACATAACCCTAATTGTACTAAGGGACCTATTATGCAAATTATTTATTCTTCATATCAGATCAGGGAATGATATTTGCAATAACATTTATTACAAAATGGCTCGCCGTGGGCTCGCATGTCTAAAAAAAATCGCCGGGTGGAGCTTCCCCAGCCCCATATATATATATATATATATATATATATATATATATATATAGGGATAAATGGGGCTGCCCCCTGGAGGGAGCTAACTTGGCTCCCCCCGCCCCATTTCATCCGGTTTTTTTATTTTTTTTTGAAATTTTCTTCCATGGAATTTCATCACTATATCCCTATATTATGTTATTAAAATTTCGTGCGAAACAAAGACTCCTACGGCCTCCATCCAGACAGTCATTTTTTAACGGTAACAGGATTTTTTTAAATCGACCCCGTTTGGATGGAGGTCATAGGAGTCTCTGTTTCGCACGAAATTTTAATAGCATAATATAAGGATTTAATAATGAATTTACACGGTTTTAGATTTCAAAAAAAATAAAAAATTATGTCAAAAAAGGGGCGGGGGGAGCTAAGTTAGCTCCCCCTAGGGGGCATACACATTTTTCCCATATATATATATATAGGGTAAAATGGGGCTGCCTCCAGGGGGTAGCTAACTTAGCTACCCCCGCCCCATTTTCTCCATGTTTTTAATTTTTTTTTTGAAAATTTCTTCCATGAATATTCATCACTATATCCCTATATTGTGTTATTAAAATTTCGTCTGAAACAGAGACTCCTACGGCCTCCATCCAGACCGTCATTTTTTTAACGGTAACAGGATTTTTTAATCGATCTCGTTTGGATGGAGGTCGTAAGAGTCTTTGTTTCGCATGAAATTTGAATGACATAATATAAGGATTTAATAATAAATTTACACGGTTTTAGATTTCAAAAAAAAATTGTGAAAAGGGGACGGGGGGAGCTAAGTTAGCTCCCCCTAGGGGGCATACACATTTTACCCATATATATATATATATATGGGTAAAATGTGTATGCCCCCTAGGGGGAGCTAACTTAGCTCCCCCCGCCCCTTTTTCACATATTTTTTTATTTTTTTGAAATCCAAAACCGAGTAAATTCATTATTAAATTCATATATTATGTCATTCAAATTTCATGCGAAACAGAGACTCCTACGACCTCCATCCAAACGGGGTCGATTTAAAAAATCTTGTTACCGTTAAAAAAATGACTGTCTGGATGGAGGCCGTAGGAGTCTCTGTTTCACACGAAATTTTTATGACATAATATAGGGATATAGTGATGAATATTCACGGAAAAAATTTTCAAAAAAAATAAAAAAATTTGAAGAAAATAGGGCGGGGGAGCTAAGTTAGCTCCCCCTAGGGGCAGCCCCATTTTCCTCTCTCTCTCTCTCTCTCTCTCTCTCTCTATATATATATATATATATAGAGAGAGAGAGAGAGAGAGAGGAGTGATCCTATGAGAGCAACTATATATATATATGGGTAAAATGTGTATGCCCCCTAGGGGGAGCTAACTTAGCTCCCCCGTCCCCTTTTCACAATTTTTTTTATTTTTTTGAAATCTAAAACCGTGTAAATTTATTATTAAATCATTATATTATGTCATTCAAATTTCATGCGAAACAGAGACTCCTACGACCTCCATCCAAACGAGGTCGATTTAAAAAATCCTGTTACCGTTAAAAAAATGACGGTCTGGATGGAGGCCGTAGGAGTCTTTGTTTCAGACGAAATTTTAATGACACAATATTGGGATATAGTGATGAATATTCATGGAAGAAATTTTCAAAAAAAACTAAAAACATGGAGAAAATGGGGCGGGGGGTAGCTAAGTTAGCTACCCCTGGGGGCAGCCCCATTTTACCATATATATATATATATATATATATATATATATATATATATATATATGAGGCCGGGGAGGCTGTTTTGAGTAACAGCCAACATGGCTGTTACACAAGGCAGTTTCCCCTCCTTTTTTATTTTTTTTTCAAAAATTTTTTCATATATATTCATCTATATATCCCTCCTACATGTTATTCAAATTTCATGAGAAACAAAGACTCCTAAGCCCTTCATCTAGAAGGGGTAGATTGCAACAAATTTCAGACCGTTGAAAATTACCCGATCTAGATGGAGGGCTTAGGAGTCTTTGTTTCTCACGAAATTTGAATGACATGTAGGAGGGATATATAGATGAATATACATGAAAAAATTTTTGAAAAAAAATTAAAAAAAATGGGGGAAACTGCTCCGTGTAACAGCCAAGTTGGCTGTTACACAGAACAGCTTCCCTTTTCTATATATATATATATATATATATGGGGCTGGGGAAGTTGCACCCGGGGGTGTAGCTAACTAGCTGCATACAGCCATTTTTTCATTGATTTTTATTGTTTTGTAAATGAAACTTACGGGGATTTAAATCACCATATATCACCATGATATCATACCAATTTTAACTAAATTCGATACTTCTATCATTTCCATCAAGACTATCACATTTTAACGGTCTCAGAATTATTGAAATTCACCCTATCTAGATGGGCATGTTAGGAATGTTTATTTTGCATGAAATTTGAAACACATATTCCACACAATAAACTAAGTAAATACCTATAAGTTGTTTTCAAAAAAATAAAAAATCAATAAGAAAAATAACCGGTGTAGCCTCATTTAACCATATATATATAGAGAGAGAGAGAGAGAGCATGGCTTGGACTGTAACTAATATCGCCTGCTCTTTTTCAGTTATTTATGAGGTGATTGTTGAGTATATATAATCTAATTCTTTCAAGTATTTTATAAGGTGATTTCCATTACATGTACATCAAATGGTCAGAAGTTATTGATTATAGCATCTTAGTTGTAGCATTATACAACTCCATTTTTGCCTACATTATACAACTCATTATTGATTAAAAAAGGTGAGTACTAAGTGTTGAGAAAAGCAAGAGCATATGGGACATGCACTCATGCACATCCAATGTTTGTGCGTGAGATTATTCCTCCCTTATTGTTTCCTTTTTTTTTCTTTTTGTTCTCTTTGAGTTGAAATCCAACTCAACCTTTCCTTTTCTTCTACTCATGTCTCTGCCTTTTTTATTTTGGACCTTTTTACTTAGATGCCCCTCTAAGTACTGACTAAGTATTCGTTGTAATATTTTTCAATGTTAATTATGTAACAACATGTATTATTTGTTGTAAAATTATTTTTTATTCTTGAATTTCCCAAGGAAGGTCGTCTTCTTTCTAACCGTTTATATGATGGCGATCATACGATGATTTTGCCTTAAAATATGACTCAGTCCTCGGTAATTTAATCGGAAATGTCAAGAAAGGACGGTTGTTATATTATTCATCGTGGATAATATATCAATTAATATGGCATTCCTTACTACTTTCATATATATATATAGGGAGTCATTCTAATGAGGTGGGTCTTTCCTAAAATTCAGAAAGCCACTACCAAATTTGTAAATTACGTAACAATATTGTAAATTTGAACTACATATTGTAAAATAATGATGATAATACAGTTATGTAAAATATATCATCCATATTGTAACAAACATTTAATGTCAAATATATTAATATTTTCATAAATCTTTCATGTTATACATATTATGTTAATATTTAGTATTAAATTTATGGAGTTAGAATGTGTAAAATAAATAGAATAAATTCTTAAATTGATGTGGCTTTCCATGCATGCAGGAAAGGTGCACCTCATATATATAGGGAATAAGGACCCTGCCTCGGGCAGTGCAGGGAGCACCCCGCACCCGGCTTCCCGACCGTGAGATCGCATCCGCGATCGACGGTACGCAATCTCCCAACCCGCCTTCCCGCACATGCCTCTCTCTCGTGAAACCCGCCCCCCGCACCCGCCTCTCTCGCGCGAAAAACCCCATCGCCTCCTCCCGTCGCAAGCCTCCCGCCTTCCCGCACTGGCCCCTAGCGTGACCCCCCCCCCCCTCGCCTCCTCCCAAACCCCATCGCTTCCTCTCGTCACAGGCCTCCCTCCTCCCAATCGCCGATGCTCGCCCCACCCGCACCCGCAACACAAGCCCCCGCTGCTCTCCCCACGGAGCCCTTTAGTTCCCTCACCTCCTTCGTGCCTCCACCCCCATTCTGTTCTAACAATCTCATCACCACACACCACCTTGTCCAGTCACAGCGCCGCCCGTTCCTTGCGGATGAAGCCCGAAGATGTTGCAGAGCATCCGCCTCCTTCTTGACACACCATTGCCAGTCCCTCGCGGAGTACGTGCGAGGATAATGCCGTGAGTCCAACCTCGTCGCTGTGGACGCATGTAAAGGACGCCGAGCATTCCCATCGAGTATCAGCACTTGCAATCGTCTCCAGAAATGGGATCTTTTGTGCCGAAGATGTTGCAGAGCATCCGGCTCCTTCTTTGTTCCCTCACCTCCTTCAGCCCATGCTTTATATGCAGCCAGAAGATCTCATCAAATGTTGTCGACATGTTGTGCCTTAGAATCGGTCCTCTTTTGAGATTTGATTACACGTTTTCATATACTTCAGTGTGGATCCAAGACTTATAAGATGTTTGTTTTTAAATTGGTGCAATAACCATACTGACACTGTTGGATTACTCTTAGTGGTGGATTTTTTATGTTCAAATTTTTTAATCTTGGTTAAAAAAGAAAATGCATCGGGTTAAATGTTTGGAGTAGATGCTTGTTCATGTATATCTCCCTCCACTCATGTGTATTCTTCCATATTATTTAGCATCAATGTGTGAATGATTACCCAATGGAATTAAGATGATGCGGAAGTAACAAATTTTAATAAAATCCAAGCCATTTAGATGGTTACGCATGCAGGAATCAACATTGATGTTCATTTATATAACAATGTGGTGGCTTCAACTTTTTAAACACATATATTGACAGATGCTTTGCACCTGAACATATCTGTTGCACAACTTTTAAGCTTATTTTAGTGCTTAGGACGCCACTAAAACTGATTAGTTGGACATTAAGAACGAGACAATTTGTTTATCTGTTTAGCAACCATTTCTAAGCATTTGTGATTGCAAATGAATGGCTCGAAACCCATGGTTACAATATTGATGAGTATTTAAAACAAATTCCTGCCCAGCATTGATGGATATCAAAGTACATCCCTTTGCAAACAAAGCAAAACACGCTCTTTTTTTAAAGAAGGTAATAACGTATGCTTGTTGTAGACCAAATTTTTCTCCTCGAATTGTTTCAATCTGATGAGCCCAGGTGTGGATGAGCATGCCCTGATAGAAATGCTGGTACAAGGATTTTGACACAAGTAATATGCGTGGGTAATATAGATTATAGATTGATGTTCGTATCGTTTATCTGTCTAGTTCCAATATCAATACTTCTTGCTCACTACAATTATTTTGTCTATTGCCTTATCCATAGCCAACTTTGCAGTGCAATTGCAGCTGACATTGATTAAGTTGTGTTTGTTGAGACAACATGAATTCTCTCTCTGACTAATGCCTTCGGGATGCTCACAAGAAGGATGTTGACACAACATTGTTAATTGGGGAAATGAATTCAGATTTTCATACAAGGTTGAAATGAATACGTTTCCTCGAATCCAATCCGTGATTATTTATTTTTGAATGCAACAACTGTATTGAGTAATAATTAAAAATCCATGATTGACATAGAAGATCAAACTTTTTGAATCGAATTTTAATTTTGAATCAAGACTAGTCTTTTAAATTCTATAGCATTTATTACATACAATGGGAGAACAATCCAAAAGCCTATTTTTGCCATTGAGATTATGTACAAACCCGTGAATATTTAGAAGAGATGAGATAATGTGTTTACGTGTATGCATTTGGATGTGAAGAGAAAAAGCCTTATAGCAACTAATATAATAAACTCGAGATTTCTAATCTTATAAAAAACAATATGGATGTGAAGAAAATAACATGGGTACAAACTCGCGAATTCTAATCTAATAAAAAAACATGGATGTGAAGAAAAAAACATGTGAAAGGGGGCATCATAACATCTGAAAATAACATTATACTCCAGAAGATTACAAGCAAGTGAACGAAGAGAGATATGAACGAACAGTTGAAGGAATCTGAGAGATATGAACAAACTGAAGGAATTTGCTCCAAACATGTTATACGGGGTCTCTCCTTTTTAAAATCAAATCTACAGAAAAATCCTTCAACATAGGAAAAAATACATCATGATCGAAACATCTCCGACAGGGTGTCAATATGGTTGTCGCACAAATAAAGAGGTCAATATCCCATTTCTGGAGACGATTGTAGGTGCTGACACTCGACGTCATGCGTCCTCAGCGACGGGGTTGGACGCTCGGCATCATCCGCACGCGTACTCCGTGAGGGATTGGCAATGGAGTGTCAAGGAGGCGGATGCTCTGCAACATCTTCAGGCTTCATCCGCGAGGGACGGGCGACGTTGGGACAGGACGGGGTAATGCGAGGTAATGAGATTGTTAGGACAGAATGGGGTGGAGACACGAAGGAGGTGAGGGAACTAAAGGGCTCCATGGGGAGAGCAACGGGGGCTTATGCTGCGGGTGCGGGTGGGGCGAGCACCGGCGATTGGGAGGAGGGAGGCCTGCGACGAGAGGAGGTGATGGGGTTTGGGAGGAGGCGAGAGAGGGGGCGGGTGGGGCTAGGGGCCGGTGCGGGAAGACGGGAGGCTTGCGACGGGAGGAGGCGATGGGGTTTTTTGCGCGAGAGAGAGGCGGGTGCGGGGGGCGGGTTTCGCGAGAGAGAGGCGGGTGCGGGAAAGCGGGTTGGGAGATTGCTCACCGTTCGATCGCGGATGCGATCGCACGGTCGGGAAGCCGGGTGCGGGGTGCTCCCTGCACCACCGGAGGTAGGGTCCTTATTCCCATATATATATATATATATATATATATATATATATATATATATATATATATAGAGAGAGAGAGAGAGAGAGAGAGTCCGGGGAGGCTGTTTTGAGTAACAGCCAACATGGCTGTTACACAAGGTAGTTTCCCCTCCTTTTTTATTTTTTTTTCAAAAAATTTTTCATATATATTCATCAATATATCCCTCCTAAATGTTATTCAAATTTCATGAGAAACAAAGACTCCTAAGCCCTTCATCTAGAAGGGGTAGATTGCAACAAATTTCAGACCGTTGAAAATTACCCGGTCTAGATGGAGGGCTTAGGAGTTTTTGTTTCTCACGAAATTTGAATGACATGTAGGAGGGATATATAGATGAATATACATGAAAAAAATTTTGAAAAAAAAATAAAAAAAAATGGGGGAAACTGCTCCGTGTAACAGCCAAGTTGGCTGTTACACAGAACAGCTTCCCTTTTCTCATATATATATATATATATATATATATATATATATATAGGGGGCTTATCCAATGGGTCCTGTGCCCATTTGAGATGAGATGAGACCACTCATATTTTACCAATATTTTCCATCATTTTGAGTTCAATGCTTATTTATTTACAGTTGTTATATCATATTCTTACTATCAGTAACTATTTTCATATAAAGAAGATCTTAGATTCACAAGAAATGGTCATTATTAAGATAAAAATGAGACTAGTAATACAAATAATAATACAATCATTTTGTATGAATTTAAGGTTTTTTTCCTGAAAATAGTTACTAGTAGTAAGAATATGATATAACACTTGTAAACAAATAACTATTAAGTTCAAAAAGATAAGAAATAAAGGTAAAAAATGAGTGGGCTCATCTCATCTTAAATGGGCACAGGGCTCATTGGATAATTTCCCTATATATATATATATATAATGGGAAAAATGGGGCTGCCCCCTAGGGGTAGCCAACATGGCTGCCCCCACCCCATTTTTCGCAAAATTTTTTTATTTTTTTGGAAAAATATCACAATGTATATTCATCCCTATATCCCTCTTATACGTCAGTCGAATTTCATCAGAAATAGAAACTCCTACGGCCTCCATCCAGATGTCATTTTTTTAACGGTCGCAGGATTTTTAAATCGACCCTGTCTGGATAGAGGACGTAGGAGTCTTTGTTTCTGACGAAATTCGAATGGCATATAGGAGGGATATAGAAATGAATATACATGACGATATTTTTCAAAAAAAATTAAAAAGTTTGCCCAAAAATGGGGCGGGGCAGCCCCATCAACCCCATATATAATTTTATGATAATTATAAATTGGGGTTGATGGGGCTGCCCCGCGCTATTTTTGGACAATTTTTTTCTTTTTTTGAAAAATAGCATCATGTATATTCATCCCTATATCCCTCCTATATGTCATTCGAATTTCGTCAGAAACAGAGACTCCTACGGCCTCCATCCAGACATGGTCGATTTAAAAAATCCTGCGACCGTTAAAAAAATAACGTTTGGATGGAGGCCGTAGGAGTCTCTGTTTCTGACGAAATTCGAATGACATATA
Source organism: Ottelia alismoides (assembly GCA_037367405.1). Classification (NCBI taxonomy): domain Eukaryota; kingdom Viridiplantae; phylum Streptophyta; class Magnoliopsida; order Alismatales; family Hydrocharitaceae; genus Ottelia; species Ottelia alismoides. Next base: position 684,915 of record JAZKJV010010144.1, read on the forward strand.
GGAGGGATATAGGGATGAATATACATGGTGATATTTTTCCCAAAAAATAAAAGAATTTTACAAAAAATAGGGTAGGGGCAGCCATGTTGGCTACCCCTATGGGGCAGCCCCATTTTTCCCTTATAAATTCAACATGGGAAGAGTATAAATCAGAGTGTGTGTGTGTGTGGTATTTTGTAATTATGAATGTTTCCTAAAAAATTGATAAAATTCCCATTTATTTAATTTTAAATGTACGTGTAGATAGAAAGAGAGGAGAAGCAAATTGCATTGTTCTTAGTCCAAGTCTTCCCCTCGTGCACAACATTTAATTAGATATTTATCATAGAATATAATATGTAAAGTCCAAGTTTAGGTCGTGTACCATATCATTATCTAATTTAAAATATAAGAAATGGCATACTCTTAAATTAATAAATACGTATCGGATACAAATAATAACAAAAGTATTTTATATTGTATTAGATATAAAGTACATTGTTTGACGTAAATTTACTTGGTAATAATTACATAAAATATGGTTACAAAAGGAAAAAAATTCGTTACCTACAAACTATAAACCGATACTATACAACTATATATTTATATATAAATAGGTATACATATACAAATATTTGCATAAATGTTAAAATAAACATAAAAGATACGATAAAAAGATCGAATTCGTATAATAGATAATTCTTATTATTTGTATGAACAAATACAACATTTTTGCTCGGATGGTTTGAACACAACAACAACGACAAAGCATTTTCCCACAATTAAGTAGGGTCGACTACATAGATTTTTCGCCTTCATTCAGATCTATCTTGGGTCAATCTCGGGCTTATATCCAAAAAACTAAAATTCCTTCGTATAGTATCTTTCCAACACTTCTTGGACCATCCTCGTCCTCTCTTAGCCGGCTCAACATCCCAACACTCGCATCTCCTAACTGGTGCATCAGCTGATCTTCTGTGCAAATGACCAAACCATCTTAAGTGGTTTTCTCGCATCTTATCCTCGATCGGAGCTACACCAACTTTCTTCCTGATTGCATCATTCTGAATCCGATCTTTACGTGTGTGTGTGTGTGTGTGTGTGTGTGTGTGTCTGTACATCCACCTTAGCATTTTCATTTCTACTACAGCCATTCTCTGCCCATGTCTATGATTCATAGGCCAGCATTCAGATCCATGGAGCATAGTAGGTTTCACGGCTTCTTTGTAAAACTTTCCTTTAGTTTTTAAAGGAATTTTCTTATCATAGAGAACAACAGAGGCTCCTCTCCACTTTAGCCAGCTTGCATTTATTTTGTTAGTAACATCTCCATCAATTTCCCCATCATGTTGCAAAATAGATCCCAAAAATCTAAAAGAATCTCTCTTTCGAATGTTATCGTCACCAATCTTCACATCTATTCATTTGCCATTGCTTCCATCAAAGGTGCACTCTATATATTCTATCTTAGCCCTACTTATGTGAAATCCTTTAATCTTCAACTCTGTCTCCAGACCTCAAGATTCTCATTTACTCCATTTTTAGTCTCGTCAATCAACACAATATCATCAGCAACTAACATGCACCAAGATAACTCATCCTGAATGTGACTTGTCAACTCGTTCATATTCAAAGTAAAAAGAAATGGACTCAAAGCTGAACTTTGATGTAAATCAAGGTTGATGTCAAAATAGTTACTCTTCCCAGGGTCCTTACACAAGATAAAGCCCTATCATACATGTCCTTTATAAGGTTAATGTACAAGATAGGTACTTGTCTCTTCTCCAAAACTCTCCACAATATCTCTCATGGGACAGAATCATAAGCCCTCTCCAAATCAATAAAGATCATATGGAGATTCTTCCTTTTAGCTCTATATCTCCATTGTTCTCCTCAGCAAATGGATGTCTTCAATAGTTGAGCGACCTGGCATGAATCTGAATTGGTTTTCTTTTATGTTGGAAACTTACCTCAACCTTCATTTGATCACACATTCCCAAATTTTCATAGTGTTACTCATTAGCTTGATACCTCTGTAATTTGAATAATTTCTAATACATCCTTTATTCTTATAAAGAGGCACCACGATACTCCTCCTCCAATCTTCAGTTATTTTCTTACTTCGCCAAATAAAATTAAATAGATTCGTACGCAAAGTCAAATCACGCTCGCCTAAAACTCTGCATACTTCTACAGGGATGTCATCCAGTCCTATACCTTTCCCAGGTCTCTTAACCTTCAAAGCCTCCTCTACTTCATTTCTTTGTATCAGTCTATAGCTTGCACGATTCAAGTAACTTTCACTACTAGCTAGATCACCCAAAGTGATCTCTCTATTTTCTTCCCCAATAAAAAGTACTGCTCCCATCTAGTCTCTATATCCTTCTGAGTAGCAAACACGTGACCATCCTCATTCTTAATGCATCTCACTTGAGAAAGGTCTTTGGTCTTTCTTTCTCTTGCTTTGACCAACCTGAATATATCCTTCTGTCCCGCCTTAGAGTCGAGATTTTTATACTTTCATAAGCTTTTGACTTAGCTTCGCTAACAGCCTTCTTCGCTTCCTTCGCTAATTTGTAGTTTGTGACAGTTTCCTCCGTTCTATCCTTAGACATTGCTTTAAAGCATGCTCTTTTAATTTTTAGCTTCTCTTGCATCACTTCACTCCAGCACCAAGCCTCCTTTTGACATGGAGCTCCTCCTTTTGGCTCGCCTAGCATCTCTTTGGCTATCTTTCGGATACAAGATGCTACTGCCTCCCACATCTCGTTTGCACTTCCGCTCTAATCCCAAGATAAGTCTTCTAAAACCTTCTCTCTAAGGCTCGATTGCTTCAGTGGAAGATTCCACCATCTAGTTCTAGTGATCTTAGGAACTCTCTTTTTCTTTATCAGCCCTTTTAATTATACATCCAAGACTAACAAGTGAAGTAGGGTTGTCAAACTCTCTCCTGGGATTACTTTGCAGTCTTTACAACACAATCGATCTCTTTTCCGCAACGCAAAGTAATCTATCTGTGTTCTACTCGGCCCACTCTTATAAGTAATTAAATGCTCCTCCCTCTTCTTGAAGAGAATGTTTGCGATGAAAAGATCATATATCGTTACAAAATCCAGAATGACTATTTCCTCTTCATTTCTATCCCTAAAACCATGTCCTCCATGAACACTAGCATACCCTGGAGTATCTTTTCCCGCATGTCAATTAAGATCTCCACCTATGCAAACCATCTCTCCTTGTAGGATTCTTGTAAAATCTTATCCAGATCCTCCCAAAAAGCTTGTTTAGTCCTTTCATCTAAACCAATTTGCGGTGCATAAACTGAGATGATATTGAATTTCTTCTTCAAGCATCAATTTTAGCAAAATAATCCAATCCCCGAATTTTACACATCAGCGACACAATCCTTCAAATCCTTATGAACAACCACACCAACATCGTTTCTGCCCTTATCTTTACCTGAATATAAAAGTTTAAAGCATGTCTTCTCGATCTCCCTTGCATTCTCTCCAACCCATTTGGTCTCTTGAAGACATAGTATATGAATCTTCCTTCTTTCCATCGTATACACTATCCCCATCAATTTTCCAGTAAAAGTGTCAATATTCCAACTACCAATCCGTAACTTCCGTTGCAATCTCTTTTGGACTAACTTCTTTACTCGCATGTGTCCATTATGCGAGAACCCTTGCAAATTTTAGACCGCATCCGGGTGGTGATGCAGCGGAACTAGCTTAATTACCCAACATGTGTTCCTCATGAGAGAACCCTTGCAAATTTTGAACTACATCCAGGTTGCGATGTAGCGGTCCTTGCCAATTTTTCATTGCATTCGGATGATGCAAAACGGCGCAAGTAGGGAACGCCCCAACGAAATATGTATGTTTGCTTAAATCCATGTTGAAAAGATCCGACTGTCTTGAGTAACTTTCTAAATAGTATTTTTTTAAAAAATATTATTTAGGAAGTTGTCTCCGACTGTTTTACGTTGGTTGTCGGCTACCTAATGCAACTCTCCGCATTTACCCGGGCTCGATTGGTTTGAAGGATAAAGAAAAAAATATTGTAGACGAAAGCATAATGGATGATATAAATATGAATGAGGTAATAATTTATTCTTGAATAGCTTATACTGTGATAAAGTCCATATATCTCGAATAAATATTCGATAAATACATATCATTTGGATCATCAAATCGTGCACGTAATTTCCAGCATATGCCAAAGTGTTGCATCAACATAATCAAATCAAAGAACACAATCGAAATAATCAGAGCACTAATTGAGATACATATATGCACGTTTGTCCCCTAATCATGTCCTTACAAAAGGATTAAAAAGCACTCGTGTTTGATGCACATAACTTTGAAGAGTTGTATGATGATATGGTAATATATTACAGCAAAATCATCTAGTTTAATATTCGTTGTAATAATTTACGTTGTCTGTAAATGTAGAAATTATTTATTATAAAATTATTTTTGAATTTTTAAATTGACAATGAAAGTTGGTTATATTAATAATAACGATCCATATAACAACAACGGTTATATATTGACCTTTCGGACGTTATTTATATATTTTGGTCATATCTCATAGAAATCCAAAATTTCCTTTGCTTACATAAATGACCGATTCTAAACTTATCGATTACTTACACGAGTGCTCTTATTTTTCTACCGCTAATTTTGGCATTCTATCACAAGATATCGTCATATTTTTTTGCCTATATCGTCATGTGAAGTACCAAATAACAATCAGATATATATGTGATAAAAGGACCATTTATTAATTCCAAGCATTATCGAGCATATGATCTGAGAATTACCCACAAAAAAACAAAGTGACGTGCAAGATGCCACCTACTTCACCATACTCTCAAATTCCCATTCAAACCTTCTCTCCCTCTTTCTCTCTCTTTCTTTCTCTCTCTCTCTCTAATATATGTTTATATATTCCACATTCTAACATTCCCTTCTAAACCAATTGCCAAAATTTTGATCCAAAGCAAATATCAATGCCAAACATGCTACCATGGTCGTGCTTTAGCATCACCTCCACAACCACCTCATCCTCTTCCTCGTCCTCCGCCGTGAAGCTCGTAATGTGCACGGGACAGATCAAGACCTTCCACCGCCCAGTTCTTGCGTCGGTGCTCATGTCGGAGCACCCCTCGCACCTTGTGTGCCGCTCCGACTCCTTCCTCGTGGGCCAGAAGGTGCCCACACTTGATGAGAAGGACTTTCTCGAGCTAGGTCAATCCTACTTCCTTTTACCATCGAAAATTTTCAACTCCATCTTTTCTTTGGTGTCCATCGCCTCCTTGTTCTCTCCCTCCGACCGTGTCGCCCTCCTCCAGATGGTGGAGATTCAGAGGAACCCTTCCGGGAAGCTGAGGATAAGGGTGGGCGAGGAATTCATGGAGAGGAGCGACGATGTGGACAAGGAGGCACGAGGGAGGGTGTGCTCCACTGCAGAGTTGGAGAGGGACTACAAGGTCATGGTCAAGAAGAAGGGTGAAGTGTGGAAGCCCAAGTTGGAGACCATCAAAGAAAAAAAGGAGAAGAATAGCACCAAGCGAGATAAGAAGAATCATCGTCATGCTCATCCTCCACCTCCTCCTCCGCCACCTCCGCAGAAAGTGGGAAAGAATAAAAATAAAGAGAAGGAGAAAGAGAAGCGGAATCCCAAGGTAGATGACAAGGCGATGGATGGTGATTCGTCAGCTCCACCTCCGTCGCCGCCTTCGTTCCCTGTGGAGAAAAAGACAAAGAGCTCGAAAATCAAAAGCGAGAAAATCCGATCGCAAGACAAGAAGGATCCATCGCTACCACCTCCTCCGCCGCCTACTCCAAAGAGTAAAAAGAAGCATAAGGACAAGGAGAATCAGAATCCCGAGTCAAAGGATGAAGCGAAGGAAAGTGATAACCAATGCTCATCATCTTTGACTCCTCCACCTCCTCCTCCACCACCACCACCACCATCGCTCCCCAAGGAGAAAAAGACGATGAAATCGAAGATCAAGAAAGAGAAAATCCAATCAGAAGACAAGAAAGATCCTCCCAATCAAAACGATCAATCGCCACCTCCTCGACCACCGCCGCGATGGTCCATGGCGAATCCATGTGCAAGCTAAAGAAGAAAGAGAAAAGTAAAATCGAGAAAATTAGCTGACATTGAGAGGAAGATTTTGTTTTTCTTTTAATTTAGTCTTTAGATTTTGTAGATTCCAGATAAAGAATCTATAATACTTGTGACGGTATAAAAAGATGGAGATAGTTTTTTTAGTCAAAGTATTTGATTGAACTATACTGACAACTTATCCAGTGAAGAAAAAAACAAATGCAAAAGCAACACGTATTGGTTCGAGTCTCCTCTACCTATCCATGCTAAGGGAGAGGTTTGTTTGATGTAATGATGTTGTAGCGACTCTGTAATAGATGTGTGGACCGCTCGATCTTGATCAAACGGTTCACACGATTTCACATGATAGGATCTCACAAAAAGTACAAAATCGTGTGAACAATTCAATAAAGATCGAACAGCCCACACATCTCCTGCAGACGATCCTCTCTATCGTGTTAATACTAAGCCTCGACTGCCCACTTGGAAGCTCTCTTCTTTTACATACCCAACGATTTCTCCAAACTTTTTTCTCTAGAAGTAGTCGATGGCAAATGAGTAGGTGTTGACTTTGGTCAAACATTTTTATGTGATTATTATTATTATTATTATTATTATTATTATTATTATTTAGGTTCAATATTCGGTTTGATTGTTTTTAACACTTCACTTGATGTTAATTGCCCTGTATCTCACTTTTTTCCTTCTCTTTCTCTCTCGAGATTAAGTAAAGATGATAACTTAATCTTAGAGTACGCGAGGTCGAGCTCGAGATCTCAACAAATGGTTGTCTACAGGTCAGGCTAGCGCTATCTCATATCGGATCTAGAGATAGCATCTTCGTCGCATGCCCGTTGTCGTGTCGGATCGGGACGGGCTTCGGTGACAAGGATTCCTCTACTCGAGCTATCAGAAACGGATCGATGTGGTATACGGATTCATTCGAATAAGTTGCATCATAGCAACTATGCTATATGTGGGATACATGTGATTTTGTACATTTTTACTGATTTTTATATTTAACATAAATGAGAATTTTACTAATTCCCAGGGTTAGATAATAGTATGCAAATTATAATAAATTGCATGAAAATGTCCCGAGATTTGGAGAGTTTAGTACATGTGACATCTAGCTCACTCATTTTTTATAACAAAATCATGTGCACATGGCTCAAATATAAGCATTAATCCTCTTAGTACATATCACAGAAACTACTAGGAGTGGGTATTCAATCGATTTGGGTTATTCAAATCGGGTTGAATTCAGTTTAAGTTGGAAAATTAAAACCCATCACCCAGTCGAAATAGTTCGGATCATGCTATTTGAGTCATTGGTCTGGGTCGATTGGGCCGTGTTAAAACCATTAGTCAAATTGAAAAAAGTTATTGTTGTCGCTTATAATTATGTAGATCATCTTTCCTAAATTTGCTACACATCTACTATTGCTTGTAATATAATAAGAGTTTTGATCACCTGTTTTTTATAAATCATGAATAAATTACATTATCAAATGGCACCAAAATTTTCACTCGAAAATCCTTGGTTAAATTTATAACCTTGATTTGAATTACCATAGTACTGTGTTGTTAATTAATTAGGAGATTGATTTGAAAATGAAATGAAGAGGTGAACGTGTAACATGTTTTATGGAGAGATTATTCTAAAAAATCCTATGGAGAGAGTCGCATGAGATGCTTAAAATTCAAATGCATTATTCTAATTCTACTTTCCAAAATCCAATTCAAAAATTGAGTTTAGTGAGTCCTCCAATGCCAATTCCATTTTTAAACATATCTGTTGAATGTAGATCATGTAGTCTAACATTTTATTCCAATTGTAAATTTGCAATGATCCTTATTCCAACTTTATTATTATTATTACTACTTATTAACAATTTAGTAGCTGGAATTTACATAACCTAGTTTAATATGAAAAAATATTATGTATGTGAGTGTATATGTGTGTATGGATATATACATACATACATACATACATACATACATATGTGTGTGTGTGTGTGTGTGTGTGTGTGTGTGTGTGTATGTGTGTGTGTGTGTGTAGAGGAAAGGTACCTACTTTGTGAAGTAGGTAACTTACCTACTTCACATTTCATTTTTTGCAATTTTTTTATTTTTTTCAAAAATTCCACCATGGGTTTTCATAATTATATCCCTCTAATATGTCATTCAAATTTCGTCAGAAAGAGAGACTCCTACGGCATCCATCCAGACAGTCATTTTTTAGCGGTCACAGATTTGCTGCATTTTACATGTCCTGGACGAAGGCCGTAGGAGTCTCCGTTTCTGATGAAATTTGAATGACATATTAGAAAGATATAATTATATAAATCCACAGTGGAATTTTTCAAAAAAAATAAAAAAATTGCAAAAATTGGATGTGAAGTAGGTAAGGTTACCTACTTCACAAAGTAGGCTCCCTTTCCTCGTGTATGTATGTATGTATGTGTGTATGTGTGTATGTGTGTATGTGTGTATGTGTGTGTGTATGTGTGTGTGTATGTGTATGTATGTGTGTATGTGTGTATGTGTGTATGTGTGTGTGTGTGTATGTGTGTATGTGTATATGTGTGTCTGTATGTATGTGTGTATGTGTGTCTGTATGTGTGTGTGTCTGTATGTGTGTATGTGTGTGTGTGTATGGATGTATGTGTGTATGTGTGTATGTATGTATGTATGTATGTATGGATGTATGTATGTATGTATGGATGGATGTATGTATGTATGGATGGATGTATGGATGGATGCATGTATGTATGTACGTATGTATGTATGTATGTATGTATGTACGTATGTACGTATGTATGTATGTACGTATGTATGTATGTATGTATGTATGTATGTATGCATGCATGTATGATGCATGGATGCATGCATGCATGCACGCATGTATGTATGCATGCACGCATGCATGTATGCATGCACGCATGCATGGATGCATGCATGTATGCATGCATGGATGCATGCATGTATGGATGCATGCATGCATGCATGCATGTAATGCATGCATGTAGGTATGTATGTTTGTAATGCATGCATGTATAGATGAATGTATGTAATGCATGCATGTATGTCTGGATGTATGTAATGCATGCATGTATGTAATGCATGCATGAATGTAATGCATGCATGTATGTAATGCATGCATGTATGTAATGCATGCATGTATGTAATGCATGCATGTATGTATGCATGTATGTATGCATGGATGTATGGATGCATGCATGCATGCATGTATGGATGCATGCATGCATGCATGCAGGCAGGCATGTATGTATGCATGTATGCATGGATGTATGTATGTAATGCATGCATGTAATGCATGCATGTAATGCATGCATGTATGTATGTATGTAATGCATGCATGTATGTATGTATGGATGTATGTAATGCATGTATGTAATGCATACATGTATGTAATGCATGCATGTATGTACTGCATGCATGTATGTAATGCATGCATGTATGTAATGCATGCACGTATGTAATGCATGCATGTATGTATGTATATGGGTATTTTTTTTAGATAGTTAGATCGGTCCCCTACTCCCATCCTTCGGTACCTTTTTTCTAGTAGAAGGTGAGGGTTGAGGAATTTGAACCTTGGTCTATTGTTAGGGGAACCATTGCTCACAACTACCAGACCAATTGTTGGTTCTAATATGTATATGAATATATGGTTTGGAATGGCTGGATCTAAACCATAGGTCACCCATATATAATGTTCGGGTTGAATGGGTGGCTTGGGTGGACATTATCAAATCCATCAACCAATCCAGTACCCATATAAATAAAATGATTTGGTCCGACCTGATCCGAAAAACCAAATAACCCAATTCATTTAACCCATTTTAAATGATTCGATTGGGTAATTTGAGTTGACCAAAACAGTGCTTACCAAAGATAAATAAGTTCAAAATGTAAGTTTTATACATCAACTCTATGCAGATTACAGACTCAATATGCGGTATATCCGACCTAGCTAATATGCGACCACATGGACCAAATATGTAATCTTAACCGCGCAAAGAATTCGGTTCGAGTGTCGATAAGGAAGGTCCCACATGCGAGATTCATGATAGAGGAGTCTTTTAGTAGCAGCTGGACATCCAGAAAGCATTGATGTGTTATGGACGATAGAGTCCAGTGTTTGAAAGCTTCCATGTCTTGTGGAAGCGGGACCAGCCGATAGGTGAGTGAAAAGGCTACTATATATTTGGTGAGTTAAGAAGAAGCGGCTAAAATTCCACTTTGATATTCTATTATATCTACCGGTAAGGTGCAGATGTGCTTAGGTCGGCACATAGAACTAGTTTGAGGTTTCGAAGGAAGATGGGCGCTTACTCATCTATGATCAATCGCTGAATCGACGCGAAAGGAAAGCATGAGCGAGCTCAGGTTGCAGTTTTGGCTTTTGAAAGTAGAATGCAGACTATGATTCCATAAAGTTCAATAAGAGTGGTTTAAGCTATGTGGGTTTGCTTTTTTGACATCTAACTCTGACTCTACGAGCTCACTCTTCTCCTAGGTCTTTCCGTTCTGAGTCTTTCTTTCCTTTTGAGTGATAGTGCTTCTATCGTCGGCTAAGTCGAATAATGAAAAGGATGTTCTTTTTCTTCTTCTGCTATTCTCTGACCTTCTAACACTCACTTCTCCGCTAAATTCTACAACAACTCTCAATTCTCAACTACTAGAAATTAGAACCACTAGAAGTACGACACTTCTCTTCTTCCCCGCCTTCTTCTACAGCTCTTTCTAGTCTTCTGGTCATCTATAGCTTTCCCCTCCCTTCTTTCCTGAGCCTTCTTCGAACAATGTTTCAAGTTAATTATAAGCTTCGATCCAAAATCTTTCTTGTCTCACGAGAGATGCATTGATGTAAGGAAGGGGTTAAGCATAAATAAAGGGAAAATTAGTTTTCAAACCAAGAAATTATACATAACATTACGAGTCCCATATCACCATCCAAACTGATGAGCAATGTGATTACAAAGATTCTTAGCATGCTCAAGTACATTATTCACATAAGCTTTCTCTCCCCGGAAGACAATACCATTCCGCGCCAACCACGGGAACCAGATAATAGTCTCGATCCTGACCAAGACAGGCTTAGTCGCATGTCCTAGTTTGTCAATGTACTCTCGTAAAGCATACGAGATCCTCCATCGTCGTCGAGTCAATGTGTGATTCCATCCATAATCCTTCCGCACATCTCAACAAAAAAATGGTTGTTGAGCATCTTCCATCATCATATTCTGCCATTTTCATCTTAGAAAAATCCGCACTAGCGCTCTCCAGTCAATAACATGTTCCTCCTCAGTAACCAGGCGAATAACCTAACTCGTAGCAGGACTTAACCCACTTAGCTAAATCATTCATTCAGAACCACAAAGTTGCACCATCCCCAATAAGAGGTCTTATGATCCATGCAACACTAAGGACCCGTTCGGTTCGGGAATAAGCAGGAATAAGGATTGGGAATAAGGAGAATAAGGGTATATTCTTTGTTTGGCTGGGGAATAGGAATAAGGAGAATAAGGTGAAATAAAGGTAAGTAAGGTGGGATAAAGATAGGAATAAGAGTGAAATAAGATAGAATGAGGAGGAATAACCGTACCATGGGAAACCATATCGGATGGAGAATAGGCCCCTTATTCCAGGGCCTATTCTCCAAACGAACATGCCCTAAGAGTAAGAGCACAAAATAGAAGCCTCTCCAGAAGTACAAGGGCATAATCACCCTAGCATGCACCAAGAGATCCAAATTGGCCCTATAAATGGTGTGAATAATACTGCATAGCAAGATTTGCGCCATCACCCTAAATGTGAGTCGCCAATTTCGCCAAGAGCGCATCGTTCATCACCTACAAGCTCAAAATCTACATGCCTACATCCTTCTATGAGAGCATGGTCCTCCAACCAATTATGGGCAACGCCTTCACCTTCTTACATGAGGCTAAAAAAACTCCCTCATTATTGACTATTTCCCTTTACCCCAATCGAACGGAGACGCGTCGAAATGAAGAAAACAAATATGATTGCCCTTAAGAAGCACCAAGCACCCACCTCTTGACAAACACGTAGCCGGCCATCTGACTAAATTTTGTTCCACAATTCTCTATCCAAGGCAGACAATTAACTTGTCTCAATCTAATGCCAATCAAAAGCAAACCAAGGTAAATAATCAAGAGTGGTCCCCGTTGTGTCAGAAAGGAAGCTACAAAACTAAGGCTGTTAAATGAACTAAAAATGTTCATATTCGATTAGAGTTTGTACGATAATAGTTTAAAAAATATTCGTTTGTTTCTAAACGAACTGAAAATGAACTTCAAATTTTAGTTAGATAGCTTAAAGAACCAAACATGAACATAACATATGTTCGTTGGATAAAAGTTTAATTTTGATATGTGTATATGTGTATGTATTTATGTGTCTAACTCCATATTTATACACATGATAAATTTCGAGGTTGAAGAAATTATTATTTTTATTGGGATTTGGACCACTTTAATTTGAATAGCTTCTTATTTTTACTGCTTATCAAACCTTACTATCAAACTCCAGATTCGAACTTGTTCATATAAACAAGTTTGAGTTAAGTAAAATCTCTATCGAACTAATATCGAACTGAACTCGAATATATCCTATCAAATATTTATCGAACCAAACTCGAATTCGAACTTTCGAGCTTTCTTATCGAACCAAACTCGAACATATGTTCGTTCATTACAGTTCGATTCGATTAGCAGCTCAGCCTTCGTCGTCGTGAAGGGAACAAAAACGAACTTGTCATGGTTGATTTGCAGCTCAGAGACTATCCTAAACAACCAAAGCACAAGGCTCGTGATCTCTGATGCCCTAGCATCACCCTCCTCAAAGAAATTACTGTCGTCAATATACTAAAATTATGGCACAAAAATATTCTTGATCTAGTAAGGCCATCAGTTCAAGAATAAAAAGTAGTGGCACGCATAGGCAAGTCTGGTGAACTCCCATCTGTGGTTGAAAGAAGTCCTCAATCTACTTAAAACATTCACCAACACAAATAGGAGGTCGTCACACACATCTTCAACCATCCGATCCACTCACCAAGAAATCCCCATCGATGCAATGACACCCAGATGAACCTCCAAGCCATACAGTTGTAGGCTTGGAGAAGTTACCTTTCCACGATGCTACGATGAGGTAAATGACATTCGACAACGCAATAGGGCTCAAATCGTCAACCCTCCATTCCACTTCCTTCTTGGGCAAAAGGAACAAAAGAGATGGGATCAATCTCTTGAAATTGTGATTCATAAGTGGTAACTACTCACTCACATCCAAAGTATAAGTAGTACGTGCAATCTCTCAGATGGGAGTTCATTGTACTTCCTTTACCGGGAGTTCAAGCTCGTATGTTCTTGGTTCAACTGTATCACTGGTTTCACCCGTTAAAACAAACTGATCATTCTCAGGAGGTGATGTGACAATGAGCATGATGTTAGACCTTGATTTGTGTATCTCTAAATAAGATGCCGCAATATTACCTTCCACAAAACTATAGATGGAGCCTTAGTTACTCAGATCTAAAGTTACTCAGATCTAAAGAAGATCCATGGACAAGAATAAATTATATTGATCGACGAAAATACAACTTCACTACTTGAACAGTATCATAAATATTACTCTGCAGAAATTATATCAAATGTCTAGCCCCCATTCCTAAAGTGAAGCATATATCAGAAAACCAAATATAACCATCCGGATCCTCCTCAGTGTTCTTGATAGTGCTGCTACTTGCAAAAGCCAAAAACAAGTGCCCAAAATGAAAAAGGGAAGGAGAAAAAATCACTCAAATGTCACATTCGATGTAAATCCACATATGAATACTACATCTTAGCATTTAAGGTAAACAACCAAAACTTGACACCCTCCTACTCTCTAATCGTGCCTATGTCTCTCGCCTCGCCCTCCTCCGTGGGGCAGCTGTATTCTCCTCACTCTCGTTTTCACCATCGATCTTCTCGGCTTCATCGTCCTTGTTCTCCGCACCGTTGGATGCTGAGGCTGCTGCTGGAGCTGGGGCTGTCCTTGCGGGAGCCTGGTAAGAGCAGTAGAAACAAACATTCAAGGATGTGAAGAAAAAATAAGAAATTCAAGAGATCTATGGAATGTGAGGCTTATTATCATCATGTGGGCAAAGATTTACCAAATACCGAACAGATCATTGAAAAAGTTAACTTTAAAACCTATTAGCTATCATAAAGATTTCAGTTGCACCTTGAGACTGATGCATTGTCTAATCAATTTGTTTAACTCAGCAAACTAAATACGAAAATGAACATGACTCACCGCAGGTTTCTTTCCACCGAAGAGAGTCTTGAAGATGATCGTCAAAAGCACAACAACGATGGAGACGAGAATGCCGATCGTAAGGTTGGGTTGCTTCTCCCCCTTCTCTATCAGGTCCTGGAAATTTTGAAACAATCATACTGTCAAAACAAATAAGAAACATAGAATTCATATCAGAACAGCGTGCAAGATGCATACAATGGCTTTGATCTTGTGCTTGCCCAAAGGTACAGCGTCCACGACCTTGTATAAAACATCGAACACCTTCTTCTGCAGAATATTTAGAACTTCGGTAAGTTTGATTAGCAAAACGTAGCTCATCTGTCATTAACGAGCAAACGATGCGCTATACAAACCTGAATGCCTGATAATTCACCAGGAACAGTAGCAGCTGCTTCTTCAGCCTTCTGCTTCTCCTTCTCAACATCGTACTTCGGCTTCCATGCTTTGTCCCTGTAAGACTCCGCAACCTTCTCGTCGGTGGCTATCAGGATGTTGTCAAAAAGAATGCCATCCTGCATTGTCCATATCTCAATGCCGATAGCAGCGATGGGCTCAAAATCAGGCTTGTCGAGTTCATAGAAATCGGGATTGGGAATCTGTTGGGGCTTCCAGATGCCCTTGTAGTTAGGGTTGTCAATTAAAGGTGCATGCCACTTGCCCTTGTAAGCAGGGTTCCTCTTTGTTGGCCTCTTCCACTCTCCACATCCAGGAGCGGACTCGCACTTCGGGTTATCAATCTTAGGGGCCTCCCATTCACCATCCTCCTCATCATCCCAGTCTTCAGGTTTTGTGGCTTCAGGGTCATCAATTTCCTCAGGCTCGTCATCCAACCATCCCTCGGGTTTGACAGCCTCGTCATCCTCTACCTCCATGGGAGCATCCTCATCCCAGTCATCGGGTTTCTCCGCATCAGGGTCTGGGATCTTCGCCCTCTCGTCCCAATCCTCAGGTTTCTTATCATCTGGGTCCGGGATGGTCTTTGCAGGGATAAGAGGCGGCTCAAAATCTTCCGAGGACAAGAAGTTTGCTTTCTTCTTCTCTTCACCATCAAGCAAAATTCTCAGTTCATTATCAGGCTTAATGATGGCGGTGTACACATGCGACAACTTGTCATACGGGACTGATGGTGGGTACTTGAGGTGGTGTTCAACATACTGCCCAGACTTGGGGTTCTTCTGCTTCAAAATGAAATGGATTTTGTTCGTAGAACCGCACTTGTCAGGGCCAAACATGATGGAATAGGGGGATTCATTGTCGAACTCCTTGGGAGTCCAACCAGCTCCCTGTGGCCTAAGATATTTCAGGTACGCCCCACCACATTCAAGTCCATTTTGAAGACGGACCTCGTATTGAAGGACAATCGTGCCATCCTTGAGGTTGACCTCTTCCTCGAGTTCTTTTACAATGGCATACTTCCTTGCTTTCTCGCTCACAAGGAGACCATGATCCTCGTGACCCTCACTCTTTGCATGCTTCCACACACCTGAAAAAGATAACAATTGTTCAAAAAAACCCAACAACAATAAGCAATCAAAGGCTAACATGTCCCATATGAAGACAGTTTTTTACTCAGCATTGGTGATTGTTTATATTAATTTAAACAATCATATATATATGCCAAAATCCATCTCAAAATACTAGATATCAAATTCACCATATAAATAACCCAATATATGTAGACCAAAAAAATTACATCAATATGACTGCTTAATTTAAAACAAAATTACACAAATTATTGCACCATTATGAAAATTATGACAAATTATTAATATCAAATTGCTTACTTGTAATTAACGTCCCATTCTCTTCAATAATGTAATAAAAGACAACCTATTTTTTACATCAGATTGATATAAATTGCTTTTAATAATCAATGTTGTTGCCATTATAACAAAAAAATTATGTATATGTGAACCTTGGAACACAAATTGTTGCACGGATTCAAAGCCTGGTATTGGTCTCCTTTTTCTGTAGAAAATTGGTATGGTGACATGGTTGCAAACTGTTGAGTATAATGTAGAAATCACACGACTATATACTAAGACGACTACCATACAACTCGTGCAAATGCACAACTAATAACATGCCACGGTCTTTTAGAGCAACCAAAAGTCTATGCCATACCCAAATCGCAGTTTTGGCGTTCCCATCATCTTAAGAAGTTGGAATGTATCCAAGTTAAACTAATAACTACAAAAAGAAACGGCTCCTACATATCACTTTACGTGGAAAAAATTAGATGGAATCAAATCTACAATCAACCCATAAGTACCCAAATAGAATCGTACGAACATATAAAACTTAAAATAATTACCGACGAAAGTGTGGCATTAACAAACAATACATTACACTTAAATTGCATCTAAGCTTACAAGTTCCCGTAAGGGTTGACCTCGAGAAGTATAATCAGGATCTAAACGTACAAAATACTCCATTATTAACCAAAAAATCAGATTTTTTTTCATTTATAATTAAAGCAGCAGATCTAGAGGAAGATCAAAAGCATTGACTAAATCTCGTACCGGTGTAGTCATCCTTCCCTGAAACGACCCACCGCCCCTCAAAGCTCTCTTCAAACGACTCGTAGAACACCTGCACAAAACCAAATCCATCAGATCAACGCCCCTAACATCCAAAAACAACTAGTTTTTCACATATCGATCCGTTTCCTACCTCATCCGATGCCCGCAGCTGCAACGCGAAGCTCGCAACGACTGTAAGAAGTAGAAAAGCGCGGATCCTCATCCTCCACAATCAGAACACTACCATAACCCTAAGATCCACCAAAAGAAAGCACTGAGTTCCAAAATCCAGCCTCGAATTGAACAAAAGACTGCGGAAATGGGAGAAAAGGGAGAGATGGGAGCGAAATTACCGGAGGGAGAGTCGAATCCCGGCGAAAGATGGGAGCTTTCTCGCGGTGGAGATCGCGATCGGGGGTGGGGGTCGAGGGTTTTGTAGAGCGAAGTGCTCTAGGGCGCGGCCACGCGGGGGTGACCAATCAGATCGCGAGATACGTGTTGGCGACGAATGGAGTGCCGCCACGTCAGCGGGACTGCGTCAGCGAACGGAGTCGGGTTCTCCAGGTGGTGGTGGCTCGCACGTAACCCGAAGTGGGAAATTAAACGGGTCGGGCTTGTTGGGATAGGATCCGACTAGCTATTGGGATCCGACAGTGGGATCTTTGGAGGGTTCCGAAGGAATCAGGGAATCAAACCGTCGAACGGATTGACCGTTGTAATACAGCAGGTGTTGTATTCGAATGGATGGCTTTCATTGGAGATTGGATGGCTTTCATTGGAGATCGGTCACCCCCGGCTCCCTATGAGGGTCGTCCGATATTCATTGGATGGTCCGCTCGAGCACAACACCGATTGTACTACAGCAGATGATCCGGACTCATCAAACGGATGCTCATTTTAGATGTGACGTTAACCTGACTCCTCTTAAAAACTGGATACGAATACAAACATAGATCGGCATCGTCTGGATCAAGATACTTGCATTAGACGTTTTTCGAACCTAGAAAAACTATGAACACATGCTTGCATTTCGTATTCAAATCACAATGCATAAGTCACTTATCCTAACGACGTCATTGTTGGATGCGCTTGCAGCTCCATCTTTGTAAAGATTGTTAGTTTTCTTAATTGATTGCCTTTGTTACATGGGAATGCTTATATTTTGACATTGATAATAAAGATTTGAAATTCCCTTTCCTAGATTTTGAAAATATTTACACTTATGTTCCTACAAAACACAATAGCTACACTTGTATCCATACCTATTTCGTATCTACATGATTTCCCTTCATACTTACACCTTGATCCCTACAAGACATAAACTTCAGCTTCCTTAGTGATCGCCGGTTAGCGACATGGGTAAATGTGTGAAATTAAATGATCTATAGGGAGTATAATGTTGATATCATTTGCAATGCGGTTTTTTTATAGATGCAAGTGTAAAAGTCTCTAAAATCGCAATTAGCGCAAAAAACAATGATGACATTTCTACCGCCTATTTCAGTTACTTACCTAAGAAGTATGCATTTTTTCCTGCTGAGTAAAATTCTGAAAATAAGTATATTTCGTGTTCAACTACAAATTGATTATCAAATTTAAGGAGTTAAATTTTCAAACTCTATTAATTATCACACATGTGTGCCTAAGAAAATTTCAAACTTTATTAAATGATCAAGTAATGCAAAAGAATTGGTCTTAAAAGAGTTGACACATCTTGCCTTTGTATATAGTTAATGTCTCATATTAATATTTAAATAAAGTAAATTACAATTTGAATCCCCATCTATGACTCCAATCTTAGAATGGGTCCTCACTTTTAAATTGTAACGTTTTTGGTCCATGGTCGTTTAAGAGACGGAAAAACAAAGAGCCGTTTGAAATTTTGGGGCTCTTGACGAATATGCTCTTGTCGGGTAGGAAAGAAAAAGGGCAAGAGGGTTGGGTCCTAACTTTTAGACAAGGTCGCATTCATCAAAAGCTCCAAAATTTCAAACTGCTTTTTGTTTTTATGTTTCCTAAACGGCTATGGGACTCAAATCATTATAATCCAAAGATAGAGACCTATCTGAATCAGATTATATACGATGACCCAAATTATAATTTACTCATTTAAATATTATATTAATTGATCTAATTTATGCTTCATTAAATAATTGGTTACAACTGTAATTACGACATCAAGTTTTTCATGCAGACAAACTCAAACATGCACCTTTGTCTCGTTTCTTTTATAATTAAACTAGGAGGGATGTATATGTAAATTAAACTAATATCAAGAGAATATCTATAATTTTATTAAATATTATTTGAGCTACATTGGAATTTCTCATTTAGATTTTAAACCATAAAGCATGCCTTAGAGAGGGCAGATGGAGATGGAGAGCGACATGGGGAAGAAGGTCGAGAGTTGGGAAGGTGAGGCCATCGACAAAGTATTTGGAGAAGGTGATGATCAACAAGAAGAAGGGGAGATGCAGGTTGATGCGGAGATGAAGGGGTTGGCGGGGAAGGTGCCCTAGAGTGTTCCGAAGCAACAGAGCCGTCCACCGATACCCTTTGTGATCGGTTGCTGACGTCCTTTTGAGATGTCAAAAGTTGGAGATTTTTCGTGAAGTACTGGAACACGTGGGTGAAGTTCTAGAGATGGCGTGCTCTGGACTGCGTCTTGGGAAGAATCGCAGGTGGTGGTTCTTGTCCAGGGAAACAAACCCTCCTCCCCACAACCTTTGATGATGAAGATAGGGAAAAGTTTGGTGGCGACTGATGAATCTCCATTTCTTCACCTTTATCTATCGTTTTGGCCTTGAAAACCCTAGCTACTACATGTAAATAGCATTAATTTGTACATAATAGCATCCATTATTTATTGTATTTATTGTATATAAAATAATATTTTTAATGTCAAAATTATAGAATAAAGAGAAGAAAAGAAAACAGAATAAAATATTGAGAATATTTTATAACCCTAACCCCGAGACGAAGTTCAGAATGGAATTGATCGACAAGTAATAAAGTAGGGGAGATAAGGGCCAAAATAGAATAAATACCTCATTTATTTATTCTTGAATAATGCATTTTTGACACCTATTTTATTCTTTACTATTTATTCATCAAATAAAGAAAATTTGTACATGAAAGTTGTAAAAAATAATGTAAGTAAAAATACAAAATTAAGTTTGTACAAAAATAATATACAGTGTTCATTATATACACAGAATAAAAAGTCAAAGACAAAACTTCACAGACCCATATCTTTTCAATAAAAACTCAAAACATAGCAAAAGTTTTATATTATTTGGAGTTATTGTGTACAAATTGGGTTTTTGGCCCCGATTATACATTATATCAATTAAAATATTCAATTTATTCATTATTCATTATTTTTGCAAACTCATATTTTTATAATTTTGTAAACTTTATTTATAACACATGTACATATTAAAATCCAAATAAAACTCAAAAGAAAATGAAAAATAAAATAAGTTTATGTGATTATATAGGCGAAATACCTATGTTTCTATATAAATAAAAGGAAAGTACCTTCTTTTATTCTTTCATATATTTATAAAATGATGAATGTCATATAAATTCTATTAAAAATACAAAACTAAAATAAAACCCATTAAAATACATTAAAATAAAATAATATACATAAAACATAGGTAAAATACTTATAAATATACCTACAGAATATACTTACCTATTTATTCAAAGATGCAAATAACATCATAAAAATAAAACAAAAATATATTTATATTTACAAAAATCAGTTGTAAATATATAAAATAAAAGGATAAAATAATAAAATAAAATATATAAAATAAAAATAAAAATGCACAAAACATAGATGAATATACCTATAAATACCCTATTAAAAATTAACTACTAATAAATAAAGCCAAAAAATAAATAAAAATCATAATAAAATACTACAATAAATAATAAACAATTTTTATTTTATACTCAAAATATAATAAAAACATAATTATTTTTAATTAATTATTTTTGAATTTCCAACCTATTTTATCCTGTAGGGAGCTTGGCTGGACCAATCACCGTGCGTCAAATATTGACAACGGTCAACTCCCCCCTTTACCGTCTGAAGTGGCGCGACCAGTCAAACCCCACGTTTTCTGCCATTTTTCACGGGCATCTCGTCCGTCTATCGATCTCGCATCCTAAAGAGAAATTGATCATTAATCATCAGAGAGTCACGTCATCTTCTTGGATCACTTAAAAACACAACCAATTCTCTGATTCACCGCAGTCAATAAGGGTGCATCACCATGTCTATAATTAAATGCCTCCGCCTTCTTCCGCAAATTCGGTCAACCTTTAGCCTACTCCAGCCTTCGGTCCAGATTGATTCTTCGTGACAGAGAGAAGCTCCTAGAGGCTGAAGCCGGTCGGAGAAGATGGGGTTGCACCCACGGCGGTGCTCTAACGTAGCCCTGCTCCCTGGTGTTCCATCAGGAATAAGAGCTGATCTTTCTTTGCTTCTTTCACACATTTTAATAGTAGTTTAATTTCATGTCTTTAGAGTAGGATTTAGCTTAGTAATCGAGCCTTAATCCCCCCGCACGTACTTCGCCGAAGTCGAGCTCCGGGAAGCTCCTTCGTACACCGTTGTTGCCGCTCCGACCCTCTGACACCGTCATCTCATTCCCCATCGCTTTCCCCTCATCCCACGTGCCTCCAACACCCTGATCCACCGTGGGTGAGGAGATCGGGTCTCCTTCCTCCGCCCAACGTCGGAGAACTCCGCCACACCCATTTTTCGTTCATCTTGACCAAATAAGGCACGGGGGACCTTCGTCTTGTTGCGTGTAATCTCTCTGCAGATCCAAGCAAGCCAAAGGACTCGCCATCGAGTCCATTCTCATGAAGAACAAGTACCTGGACCCCACCTGCTTCCTCGACCTCGCCTGAGCATTCCAGGGGTCCAGGTGCCTCGCTGAAGATATCCTCCGACGCAGGGGGCTTCCAGAAACATGAAGAGATGCTTGGCGGCACCAAAGGAGGCTGGAGGAGCCAGCTACGACCGATCAAAGCTCACCAACGACGAGCCTCTTCCCAGTTCTTCCACCTTGCCTCTCAGTCGTCCGATCAAGACGGAAGCTCCAAGTGCAGCAGGAACCGTCGGATGCAGCCACGCATCAATTGTTAGATCAGCCAGGCCGATCTAAAATCCTAGTCATCCGATCACGAAGCGTCATCACTCGTTCAGTGCACGCCACATGGATAAGTGACGCACATCGAGCCGTCCATCCATGCACGTTTAGGGGTAATTTGCACTCATACCCCTGCCCTTTTTGTAGTATTTATTTAGTCCTGTAAATTAAATATAGCGTTTAAAATTAAGTGGATATTTTGTAAATGGACCCCTGAACTTTTGGAAATTGCTTTTAAGTCCATTTCACGTCACCTCATGTGTAGTCCCATGTGAGGTGGCGAATTTGCAGGGATGTCCCTACGCTTTTGTATAATTTTAAAAGTCCAAAAAATTTAAATTTATGTGTTATATTTTTGTAGAAATTGCATGCAGGCTCCTGAACTTTCAATATTCGTATTTTGGTCCCTGCCTGTATGAGTCACGTGATGTCCTACATGTTTGAAATTGTGCACAGATACCCTGACAGGGTTTGGAATTGTAGTTTAGCCGTGAACTATTAAATAAACATTGAAAACTTCTAGTATTTTTGCACGAAACCCCCTATCTTTTATTTTATTTGCAAAAATGCCCTGCTAAGACATGCATTTTCATAGTCTTTGCGTATTTATTAAAAATATCTACAGTACTCCTAAAAATACAAAAAATTAGGTATAAATACTTTATGCCTTGTACTTTCACGCTATTATTTTTAAGTGGCAAGTTTTGCATTTTATCTATTTTATTAAAAATGAAAAGGAGCTTAACTAATCCCTTCTTACATATAAAAATTCCAAATAAATATAAAAACTTTTTGAAAAAATTCAAAAAACTATATATGGTATATTTTGGTATTTATTGAGTCCAAAAAGTAAAAGCCCCTAAAAATATAAAAAGAAACATAAAAATTCAAGAAGCTCTAAAATCCTAAAAAAATATACAAAAACTCTTCAAAAATATGTTTTCCTATTTTATAATTATCTACTTATTAGTATTCATGTATTAAAATTAATTTAGGTAATTTTGGGACTTATTCATTATTTTTAAAATCCTAAATTAATTACGGATTATTTATTAATCCCATATTTGGGATATTTTTTACTTTCAAAATACATAAAAAATTAGCAAACATTTCTGGAAAAAACACAAAAACATTAAGAAAATATCAAAAACCCAAAAAAATTTATTTTCTGGATTTTGCATAGATTTAATAGTACTTATAAATATATTCCTTGTATTGTGTAAATAAAGCCATATATATGCTACATTGTTCTATAAAAGAAAAGAGAAAATATAAAAACATAAAAATATAAAAAATATATAAAATCATAAAACTAAAATCAGATAAAAAATATAAAACCAAAAAATCAAATAAAACAAATATAGATAAAATTAAAAACCTACAAAAATAAAAAAATATAGTAAAAATTGTACAAATTAATGACTTGGTAGAACATAAATAACCATAGGCTACATGTTTTGCTCTCTGTGGTTCGACATCTACATGCTTATACCCTATGCAATTTATGGTAGAGAAAATAAATGTTAAATCTGCATTTTTGGGATTTTGTTGCTTTATTCAATATTGTGGGTTAATTGATGATTAATCGGGATTCATTGACTGGTCAACGCATCAAATATTGATCCACCTTGTGGATTGATACGACCCTTGATAGACCTCGTTTATGTGAAGGCACCGTTGCCAGGGAGCAATGAGTGTAGCCTGTTTTTGCCAATCATTTTTGTATAATGATTTATTTGATTTATTGATTCATTTGTGTGAATAGTTATGAAATACTTTGCAAGAAATTCTTTGATTATTATTGTAAATATTCATTCCTATTATAAATATTTATTGGTTTGATTATTTGAGCTAATGCCCTATTTTTGCAACTTTGATGCGAGGGCTCGTCACGCGAGGACGGTTTCCTAGGAGACCGATGCAGCCAAGCTTGAAGGAGGCTAGTCTTCTCTTCTTGACCAGCTGGAGAGAGCACCAAGGAAGCAGGATGAGGGATTAGCTGAAAAAATCAATTTTGTAATTTTATGGTGAGAGAGAGCAATTTTGGCATGTAATATAACTGGGACTCTACTTTTCAATGAGGTCCAGTGCTTGGGTGTCTGTTCACATGGGGGCCTCGTTGCAGTTTTTCGTGTTTTCTCGTCTTCTTTTTCTTTATTTCATGTTGATTTGAACTTTCCGCCTTATTTTGCTTTGTTTTGTGTGCATGGAGCCCATAGACTTAGGCTGCTTGACTCGATAACTAGGTCCACATCTTAATAAGAATGCATGTTCCTATAGTCTATTACGTTTGGATATAGTCAAATTTAATAAATGTTAGTTGTTTAAATTCAACCCACATGTCGTGAGAGATGTCATACAACGCTGGCAGGACCCGTTATGGCGGGCATCGAGACATCTCCAAGATTGGACTCTAGGGTTAGTCATTAAATAGCTAAGATATGGTTCTTCACGATTAATAACAACTACTGTTTAGGGCGATTTTGCCGATTGCACACCGCCATGTGGATAGGTTTAAAATTTTGGTTTTGCATACCGCATGGAGAGAGCTGGGATGCACTATAAGCCTTCTAACTCAGCATGCATCATTATGTTCAATGGTGAGATCTCCACCGTTGAATCGACTTGCATGGCTTTTTCGCTATCTCCCTCTAATTTTGAGCACCTAGGACTTAAATAAAAATCTACAAAAACGTTAGGCGCTAGTATGAAACAGATCCAAAAAAAGTGAAAACCCAAAAATTAAAACTAGAGGACTGCTAAATAAACTTTGACCTTAATTAAAATTCATAATGGACTATCATTGTAAGGGGTTCATAAAGCCCTCATTGTTTTTAGGTACCTTAGGAGGGGACCAAAACCCCTCCCATGAGCAAGGCTCGACCCGCTAAGGATTAGAGCCCAAATCCCAGTCTATAACTGCCTTGTGTATCGTCTGGATTTCTGAAGTATTGGTGCTTCTATCGTACGTGACCGAGTAGGGCCTTGTCAGCGATGGTAGTTCCCGCCTTGTGTGGAACACTGACATGGTCTAAAGTATTGAGCTTAGGACATTCCTTCACGGGGGTGTCTGTCACATCGGTTTGTGTCCGAGTAGGTTCTTGCACGCTCACGGGTGATTCTATTCTGAGCAAGAACTGAAGTATTGGTTTCACCTATTGGCTTCCTCTCTCTATTTATTTGGTTGAGTAGGGATCCCGGAAGGGTTACAAGGACCTCAAAAAGTACAGACTACATGTTACAAAGGAGGAGGACAAGTACGAGATACTCTTCTGGCAGTACTTTCTCTCCTATAGGGTTAGCGTACTAAGGACTTGTTACAAGATATTATTGAAATAACAACTCTAAAACAAAAAAGATAATAAGTAGCTGAAACTTCACGGCTTCACATGGCATGAGTTGGTGAACCCAATTTTGTATTGTGTTTGGATGGATATAATCAAGTCCCGCGCACTTGCGCAAATTTTGTCATGTATTTCTCCCTTTGCCCCCCGTTCAGTTGGAGCCTTTCTACTGTTTTACACTCCATTTCATTCCTCGTTGACCTCAGTATCTTTCTTCTTGCATCGATCTCCCACTTGCTCCACGAAGTCCATCCATGGATGGCTTAGTCGGAACCTCGCCGACACCCACATCGATTCCATGAACTCGACCTCATCAATAATTCGAGGCGATTCCTGAGAACCCGACTCGGACCTTGCGGGTCGATCTCCAGACTCCTTGTCTTCTACCTTTCTTCTTGACCATCCAATAAATCAGGACCACTCTTGTCCTATTTTCGCTGTTGTGAATGGAAGTCGATAACAGTCCATATCCTTTTTCATTCACAACACTCTGACCTTGATTCCAGATTCATCATGGCAACTGTGATTCAATTGCAAGTGGTCTGAATGGAATTCTCTCATTCTGCATATATAAGCCAAATCAAGCCCTGGATTCCAATCCAGAATTCATCTCCTCAGATTCAGACCCTGAGATGGCTCCTCAAGGAAAGGGAAAGGGTCAGCAGCCCCATCAACCAGAGCAAGGACAGATGCCTGATCAGAACCATGTCAATGCACCATTATTGGCATATATCCAAGCCATCCAGCAGCAGTTGACAGAGCAGGCCCTCGCACAGACTGCATTCCAGGAGATGCTTAATGATGTGATGAACAATCCCGAGGGAGGAGGAGGCATACGAGGAGGTGGAGGTGGTGGACTCTCACATGATCAGGAAGAGCCTGAACATGGGAGGCCCAAACCTACACTAAAAGAGACATACAATCATGGAGACAGCCATATGACCGAGTGGATCCTCATTCCACCGGTGCATGCTCACTTTGAGATCAAGCTCTAGTTTCTCGCTCTTCTACCTTCTTTCCATGGAAACACCAATGAAGAGCCTTCCATTCATCTGCAGTAATTTTCCCGTATTTGTCGTACTACTCACTACCCCAACGTCCCCTTGGATGTTGTCAAGATGATGACATTCCCCTTCAGCCTGCAAGACAAAGCCCTCTACTGGGTTAACCATCTGGGGAAAGTCGTGATGACTTGGGAGGAATTGAAGTATGCTTTCATGCACAAGTTTTATCCTCTCAGTCGGCTCAACCAGAAGTGAGCACAAATTAGCAACTTCTCTCAGGGAGCGCATGAATCCATCCATGAAGCCTGGGAGAGATTCACAGATCTGCAGGAAAAGTACCCTCACCATGAGATTTCGAAGACCAGCTTGGTCCAACACTTCTTTGGGGGCCTGAATATAGAAAGTCAACGGCTCGTTGATGCAACAAGTGGGGGCTCACATTTCAACAAGGATGAAGACATAGTCTGGCAGATATTCGAGGAAATAGCCGAAGGAGAGGCTGCACTCTCTTCATCCAGGGTGTACCAAAAGCAGCCCCAAATCTTCCAAAAGCAAGTACACATGGCAACATTGAGAGAGGTGGAGAGAGATGAGAGCTCCAACCTTAGCATTATCGGGGGCCATCTCTTGAAAGTCGACATCATCGAGAAGCGATCACAGGACCTTGAGAAACTTGTTGTGATCGAAAAGAGGACACCTAACCTTAACAAACAGGATCAGATCACCAAGAAGTTGGAACTGTTGGTGGGCACCATCAACTCTGTCCAGTCAGCACCACCATCTACAGATGCTCCAGCTGAGAAGAAGGACGATCCATCACTACCGCATCAGCCTCAGCCGAGCCAGCATCCACTGGCAATCCAGCATGTATACTACATATAGGCTTCCGACGAGGGCCAACCGCAGCAGCAGATGGTTGTGTACCAGCCAGATTTCCTAGCAGCATCTGATCCAACATTTCCACCACCACCCCTGATTCGAGAAGTTAATGGGGTTTTAAGTAACAACACATAGCCGGTCCGTCTTACTGGACACCCTTAGGGCCAGCTACCAGCCAACATGCAGTACCACCAACCTCAGGGTGGTCGTTTTGGGTAGTCCTCACAGCCGCCGCCACAATACCATCAGCCTCCCCAGTATACCAATCAATGGAGGCAGAATCCGCAGTACCGTCAGCTACCTCCATTCCACCAGTATGCGGCTGCCCCACCTCATTAGTACCAGCAGTATCCTCCTCCCTTCTACAATCAGTTTCAGCTTCCTCCACCACTGTAGTGAAGGGTACGAGGAATCCTCAAGCGCATCACGGAAGCGTGTTGATGGCATCTCATGCGATCGAGGCGACTAGTCGCACTAGTCGCTAGATGCAGCGGAATTTAAAAATTTTAAATCAAACAATGAAACCACGTGATCACAAGAACATTTCTTGGATCGTTTCATCAAACCACAAAGTATTAGAAATACCTCTTGAAGCGTGGTTGCGATCACAAGATCTCTAAAGAAAGATATCCTCCTGACTCAAGTCCGATCTACAAAGATGGCACTTGCGGGCACGATGATGAGACGCGTTCCTCCCGCAATACTCGATGAAGATCCAAGCCTTGAATCTCTTGATTTCATCCAACGAAATCCGTTGATGGAGATCCACGAGCAATCGAAGCAACAGTGAACTGACGTGAAGACGATTGCTTCTTCCCTCAAAGCACAAGGTGGACAGCCACCTTAGAGAGAGAGAGGATGAGAACGAGAGAGATAGAGGGAGGAAGAGTAGGAGTGTACAACTCTTGTATCTCTTGAGGAGGCTAGGGTTTCCCTCCTTTTATATTAGTTTGGAAGTCCATGGATCACAATCCATGGCATATACAAAATCAATGGTTAGATTGATATGTATATTAAATTAATGGCCATGATAATTGTTGTTCAAAAACAACAACATATAGATTTATTTTAAATTAACTATATGTTGTATTATCATCAACATAATTTAATTCAATAAATAAATCAATAATCACAAGATAATGATATGATAATTAAAAAGATAATTATCCACCTAAATCACATGGGGCGTCACCCATGAGATTTGGTGGATTATCTCCTCCTTTTAATTCATATCATTATCTCTTTATCTTGCAACATTATCCACTAAATTAATTCCAAATTAATTAGTGTTTATCTATTGCAAAATTATCCACTAAATGAATTCCCAATTAATTAGTGAATATTTCAATCACGTCATTGAAAATATGTGAATCATATTCACAACCCAAACTAAATTGTAAATTGCATTTCCAATTAATTGCTTAATGTGAATCCAATTCACATTAACAATTAACAAATGCTATTTACCAAGGTTCTCTCTGTAATATATTATAAATCACATTTATAATATATATACACAGATATCATGGATAACACTATCCATAATCTATAATCCTTGATAATCAAATCTCATTTAATTAACTTGGATAATCATTCTCATAATATGAATCTCATTCATATTATTCTTGATAATTAAATCTCATTTAATTATCAACATCTTGTTGCTTGGATACATAATTCATCAAATGAATTATTCTTGAACTCCTTCAAGAATAATGTGCTTTCTCTGCAGATACTTGGAGATAAGGACAGGGTAATTGTATTGTTCCACGTATAGTGACTTGGATGTTGAGATCTCATCTCAAATCTATATCTTACGTACCTCCCACAGATGCTTGATTAAATCAAGACCGCAAATCTAATCTTCTTATTCCAACATTTGGACCAAGATCAGATTGCTTCTCTACTGAGAGGAGTCACTAAAATCTAGACCTGTTTCATCACTCCCTCGGAATGGAAGCGTCATGGTTATACTATCGTTTATGATCACATCACCCTCAGATATTCCCAATACATGTACATCCTGCATACTGGAACCTATGATCAACCTGAATGTTAAGACCAATTTTACACTATCTTCTTTAGGGTTTGATCACCAAGTTTTTCAATCTTGGTCATTGAGGATCGGTATCAATCATATGCTTTCCCAGAAGCATATATCATACCTTCAAATTCTTGTCATTCTTCCAAAGCACGACGACCATGCATGGAATTTGATCGGTCCCAATACCTCATGCGTGAGCTCATATCTTCCGGTTCATAAGTGAACTTGTATGATCCCTTTGAGAGATTGTATTACTCATATGCCCTTACATGCACACCAGCGCGCCGATGTATAGACCTTGGTTAGGTCATCAACCTATTGGTCTGCCAGATGTACACACTCAGACATATAGTAACACATCTTTCTCTGGTCAGAGGATGTGTGCCTATGCTGTGCAGCATTCAACATATGACTTAGGTTATCTCGATCTCGTTAAGTAAACCCTTTGACCTAACTAATCTGACACCTCCGAATCACTATTCCCATGCAGAGGACCTGCATCAAGAGGTCGGTCAGATATCAGCATATGTGAGAAAGGATTACCATCTCCTACTCAGGCTGGAGATCATCTCTTAGTAATCATTTGACAGTGCTTGATGAGTCCTCTATCCAACTCCTTAGATATTCATCCAAACACCAGCCTCGATGATTCATTTAATGAGTCAACAGTTATATGATCATCAAGATGGCCATGATACATAACCCTAATTGTACAGAGGGACCTATTATGTAAATTATTTATTCTTCATTTCAGATTAGGGAATGATATTTGCAATACCATTTATTGCACAATGGCTCGCCTTGGGCTCGCATGTCCAACACGCAACACCATCAGCAGTCTTTGCCTCAGCTTCCAAACCAGCAACAACAACGTGGGTTGCATGCTAAATCGTCTGAGGCCACTCCTGTGAATCCGACCCTAGATTTCCTTGCCCAACTTGTCAAAGGGCTAGCAGATATGACCAGGAAGCTTGATGACCTGACTACCACCAAGACCACCATTCCAGCTCAGGTCGAAGCTAACCCCAATAGCTTCAAAAAGAAGGAGCGGGTAGAATGTGATATCCCATCCGTGCCTGTAGAGTCAGATGATTGTAATATTGTTTTATCTAATGTTGTCACTCTCAAGAGAAGTAGGGCCTTGCCTCCACCTACCATCAACAAAGGGGAGGATAAAGCTTCAGGTGAATCATCATCTTCTGCAGCAACTGTGCTAGCTATAGGGACAGGTGAGGAAGAAGAAGGAGGAGGAGCCATTCTAGTTGCCACTAACCACCATCTGCATCGACAAAAACAACAAAAAAATCAGCAAAAACAAAAAGAACAAAAAGAAGCTCGTTGCCGAAGTGAAGCCGTGCCAGCCTTGGAGGAGCCGCCAGCAACAACTGATCCCTCACCTGGAGACGGAGCATAAGCCCCACTTTTTGCGCGTCCACCGGCATCAGTACCTCATCTTTCAGCTTGTACTCTTTTTTGTAGTCTGGATGTGCAACAGATTGTGGACGATAGTTTTGATGTAAATAAGAACTCTGATTTAGATTTCAACAATGTACATATGCCTTTTCCTGATGCAATAGAAAATCCAAAAAAATGCAAAAAGAAAATGCATTATCTGATCTTGGAGTTGTGGATATAATTAGTAATTTGACTGTTGAGATCCCTCTAATGAAGGCCATGGAGTACATGTCAGTTGTGAAGAAAGGCCTGAAGGAAGCATGTACAAGCAAGAGTCAGCCAGCACACAGGAACAAACGCAATCAGGTTGAGAAGCACGTTCTCACTATGGCCATTGCTGCATCCATCAGTAACCTCCCACATAAAAAGCAAGACAAAGGAACACCTCTTATCAGTTGTGAGATTTTTGATCAAGTCTTCGAGCATACTCTTCTTGATAGTGGGTCTTCCATCAAACTTCTTCCCTCGTCACTAATGCAAGTATTTGGGTTGGGTCCGCTCAAGCAGACACGAATGATCCTTCAGTTCGCTAACCAATCCATCAAGTAACCTAGAGGTCTTTTGGAAGACGTTGTGGTAAAGGTGCGGTAAATGCAGTTCCCAGTTGACTTTATAGTCCTTGATATGGATTCCTCCGCACCCTTGCTCTAGACCTTTATCATCCTTGGCCAGCCATTCCTGCGCAACTCAGAGGTCGTAGTTGATTATGGGTCTGGCAAGATCACTTTCAGCTCGGGCAGCAAGCAAATTACTATAGACATGATCAACAAGCCATAAGTTATGACTTATGAGAGCCGTGCAACACCAGAAACAGACTGTGACTTTATTGTAGAAATTAGAGATACACCACTTTCTTTAGACGATCCATGGACCCAAGAAATCCTCTATTTAGAGGAGGACTTGGAAAGCACAGTCAACACATGCTCCGATGATACTTAGGAGACAAAGTCCCATTTGCTGATGAGCATTTTGATTCCAAGGATTCACTCCAGATCAAACACGATGAGCCTAGTGCAGAACTGTTCAGCATATCTCCAAGATCTCGACTGAGTACTAAGGGCAGTAGCTCCACTAAAGTTCATGCAGTACAACCCACCACCAGTGCAGTTTTCTGAAGTGACTGATAAGTTGGCCAGATCAGAACCAGAACTCAAGCCACTCCCTACAGGTCTGAAGTATGCTTTCCTTGCAGGTGAAGAAAGCATGTATGCGGTCATCATCAACAGCAGGCTGAATCTGGAACAGGAATCTCGACTTCTTGAGGTTCTAGAAAAGAACCACAAGGCGCTTGGTTGGCATGTATCAGATCTCTGAGGGATAAATCATGCCTTGTGTTCGCACCATATTTATCTGGAGGAAGATGCCAAGCAGTCCCACGAATTCCAAAGAAGATTGAATCCGAACCTCAGGGACGTCGTCATGAAAGAAATCATGAAATGGTGCGACACAGTTTTCATTTACCCCATCTCCAATTCAAAATGGGCATGTAGTTTCCAAGAAGCCAGCACTTACCATGGTTACTAATGACAAAGGAGAGGAGATATCTACTCGAATACCGACATCCTTGCGGGTGTGTGTTGACTACCGTCGTCTTAATGCAACAACTAAGAAGGACCACTTCCCCTTGCCATTCATTAATCAGGTTATGGAAAGACTAGCCGGTAAGGAGTTCTTCTACTTTCTGGATGGGTACTCCGGGTACAACCAAGTGGCAATCGCCCCTGAGGACCAAGAGAATACTACCTTCACTTGCACGTTCGGCATCTACGCTTTTAGGAGAATGCCCTTTGAATTGTGCAATGCACCTGCGACATTCCAGAGATGCATGCTAGAAGTCTTCGTCGAGATGGTAGGCAGTTTTCTTGAGGTGTTTCAGGATGACTTCTCGGTCTATGTGATAGTTTTGATTCTTGTTTTGAGCACATGGACAGAGTACTTCGGAAATGTCGTGAAGTTAATCTAGTGCTATCATGGGAAAAGATCCCCTTCATGGTTATAGAAGGAATAGTGTTGGGTCACGCCGTTTCCAAACATGGCAAGGAAGTCGACCTGACAAAGGTGGATATGATTTCTAAGCTCGAGCCACCTCAGACAGTGAAGAATGTGAGGTCATTCTTGGGGTTGTAGGATTCTACAAATGATTCATCTGAGACTTCAGCCACATTGTCCGACCTCTAACAGATGTTCTTTGCAAGGAGATCGAATTCAATGTTGATCAGCAAGTTCTCCTCTCATTTAATCAGTTGAAGGACCTTATCACTCAAGCTCCAGTCCTACAGCCGTCAAATTGGTTTCTACCCTTTGAGATCATGACGGGTGCATCAGACTTCACAGTAGGGGCTATTTTAGGACAGAGGAAAGACAAGGTGCCCTATACTTGGTGACAGCTTTTTGGTCTGAGCTTGAGGTGGATGGCTCAGTGACTGTCCGTATTGCTTAAAGCTAGAAACATTAGGAAAAGGTTAGTTATTTCCAGAAGAGATTCTTGTGCTGAACATGAGAGAAGGCGTACTTAGGCACAAGAGGAAGTGTTGAGGTTGGACTTGTTAGAGGACATCAAAAGTTTGGATGAGGAGGAGCTAGCCAGCAGGGGGTAGTGCAGAAGATCCTTGAGGAGGAGGATGGGAAGCGTGAGATTGAGTAAAGGTAGAGATCCCGACAGAGATAGTTGAAGGAGGGGGGATGTGAATACTAAATTCTTCTATATGGTGGCAAAAGGGAGAAGGAAGAGGAATTCGATCCATTCGATCGAAGTTGGAGGTGAGGAGTTTCATGGGGAGGATGCAGTTGCTAGAGATGTCATATAAGCATGAGCATACGCTTACCCCATTGTGGTTCGAGATGATTGGGCATGGGAGTGGAGAGCGTATCTGACGATGAGGTGGGTGACGGGCCGCGAACCTACCCTTTTTAATGTGTCGGATTGACGAGTGTGTTGCAGTCCGATAGATCCGCGTCGATCAAAAATAACCGCACAAATCGATGAATCGTCGAATGAATTATCGCGCGGTTTTATGTTTATTTAGCCTGGGCAAGCCCCAGGGTCGACTCAAGGAGGCAAAGGAACAACTCGGGATCAAGTTAGATGAATTAGAGTGTGGTTTTCCAAGTGGATTTTTTTATAATTTTTTTATGCAATAAAAATGCTAATGCTCCAATGTGGATGAACTAGGTTAATAAGAAAATAAGCGACTTAGCCAAATTTAATTTTAATGTCAAATTAATTCAAATCGGTCAAGTAATATTTTTCCTAAAAACCTAATCCAATATTGAATGCAAAATGTATTTTTTTGGAATTTTTGGATTTAAAATGCACAAATGAAAAATACAAACTTTTTTAAGGTTTTTATGCAATTTTTCGTGCAAATTATATGCAAAAATTATGAAAAATTTAGTGGAAGTTAAATATGATGAAATAAAGTTGCATTGATATTTTTGGAATTTTCTGACACTTTATGTTTTTTTATGAATTTTTTACTGAAAATAGAGTGATTGTGGGTATTTAATTCCTAATAAATCTATGAAGTTAAATTATCAAGAAAATGAATTATCTCAAATATATATTTTAATAAGAAATCCAAGAGAGTTGAAATTTCCCAAAAATCTTATTCATGGAATTAATTAAAAATCAATTACCTAAATCACCGTAGAATTTATTTTATACACAAGACAACTCCTAACTGGACGAACATTGCATAGTAATTAAAGCACAATTAGATACACCATTCACAATTTTTTCACAATTTTTGGAGCAATAAATAGGCCTGTGCGAATTTCAGAACTTAAATGAGTAAAATATCACTCAATTTCAATGTCTAGTTTTTAATAAAATGTTAAATGCTCACAAAAATGTAAATAAATAGCCACAAAATAAATAATGAGTTTCTCTATAAAATGCTATTTTTTGATAAAAAAATTGATGTAAAATTAATGTCCTAGTTTATGCTCAAAGTTAAGGGTGTCAATGCAATACTTAAATTGAAAGAAACAAACTAAAATGGGGCACTGGGGTACTTTTGCAATTTTAAAATCCTAAGAAGATGTAAATACAATTTTTACAATATAAAAATAATAGAAAATGGGCCTTTAGCCAAAGCTAGGGCAAAAGCCACAGACGACCAGGGCTTCTTGAGACGTGGAGGCACGGGCGGCGGCGACGCACGGGGCTGCAGGGCTGGCGACGCTGGAGGGCGGCGAGGGGCATTGGTGGGGTGCGCGGCCGTGCGCAAGAGGGTGGCAACGGCGTTTGTCGAGCTGGGGAGGCAGCGCGGCGGAGGGTGGCGAACGCCGGTGCAAGGCCGTGCGTCGCACGTTGGAGGCTGGAGCGGGCGCGCAGTGGTGCGCTGGGGCGTCGAGGGCGGGGCGGTGGACTTGGGGGGCGGAGGCGCGGCCACGGGGATGCGCCTGGGACCTGGCGGCTGGGACTGGTCGCGTGTGCGCACTCGCGTCGAACGTACGGCGGCGTTGGCAGGCACGCGGAGGTGCTGTTGACGGCGGCCAAGGGCGGTGGTGGGCCTACGGCACCCGGCGGGCGGAGCACCGGTAGGCGGAGGGAGGAGGCGGCGTCGTCGCTGGAAGGCGGCCGTGGGCGGCGCGGCTTGCTGGAGGGGTCGAGGAGCGGCAACCTCGCCCAAGGGGACGGCAGAAGCTCCTGTTTTATTTTTTTGTTTTTTTTCTTTTGTAATTTTTTGATGTAATTTTTTACTTTTTGTTGTGAACAAGAAAATAGATGTGGAAAGAAAAATAGTGGTGATGGTGATTGTGGTGATATGTTTTGGTGATGAACAATATAAACAAATAATGTTACATAAAAAAATTTGAATTGACAAGGGAAAAGAGAGAAGGCTTACCTGTGATTCGCCGAAAGTGGAGCCGCGTCGTGTGGCTACCGTCGTGACCTCGAGAAGGATGGCGGAGTCCTTCGAAGCTGAGCAAGTCCAATGGATCTCTTGACGCGGCAATGGTGATGCCGCGGATCTCGCCTTGAGGTTGTTGTCGCTCGACTCGTCTCCTACAGCTGCCACCTGAAGGTTAAAGGGGCTCAACCTCACTTCTCTCGAAAACGGGGGATGATGAATGGAGGAGATGATGAGAATATAAAGAGGAAGAGGGAGTTGGAAAAGAGATGGAGAGAATGGAGTAGTAGGGGGTTATTGCTGGAGTGGAAGAATAGTAAGGGGAGAAGTGGTAAAAGGGAGATTAAATAAATAATTAATATAGTAGGCTACTAAAAATAATTAAAATAGTAATAATAAAATACTAATAATAGTAAATCCAAAAATAATAAAATAAATTCGAAAATATAGAAAATGGGGTGACATGTGGCGGCTCCAGGAGCTGCCACATGTCGCTCCCAGAAAATTCAACGATTAAATGTAAACAAAAATAAAAAAATTATCAAAAGGGATTAAATCAAAAAGTGGTCAACACAAAAGTTGCTCGTCTCGACGAGATCTACAACTTTTGTGAAGGGCTAAAAATCAAAGGAAGTGATCTGTACAAAAATGTATTTTTGGGTGGTACCTTATAGATATAAAATACCGCATTTTGTCTTTGTAATTTTTTGTCATTTTTAAAAGAGAGAAAAATCAAAATAAAGTTATAAAAAATATGAAAAGAATATTTACAACTTAATCTAATTTTTTGGATTTTTAATAATTAGAAAAATGAAATTGTAAAATACAGGGATAAAACAGTCAATATGTACAATATACAAAAGGGGCCCAAAACCCAAGTTTTGCATACAAGCTCCGGTTTTAATGAAATTGGTCTTGTTTTGAAGATCTTTGAATGTATATTGCTTTAAAGTGAGTAGACCTAATTCGGAGATTGTATGAGAGAGATATGTGCATTTTAAGGTTTAAGGTCTCCAACTGGGTTTGGGGTTTTATTGGGTAATTTTGCAAGTCAGTATTTTTTGAATATTTTTCTTTAATTAGTGTTAGTCATATGTAAATAGAGTTGGTTTTATTGGATTTGGAGTTAGCATAAAATATATATAAATTAGGTATTTTATCTAATATACAAGTGAATATTTACAAGTGAAATTGGCTTCTTATTTTATGCAAATATGAATGCTAAAATGCAAATGTTATCAATGCATGCATGAATGGTAATTATACAATATAAGTAGAAATATGCATCTAATTACTCGGGAAGAAAGCTCTATTTTCATCTTTTAGAGTGATGAATCACGGATTCATCAACTCCCTATACTTAAACCTTGCTCGTCCCCGAGCAACTAAAATGAAATGCAAGAGTGAAATGATTTTGGGTTCCATACCAAGGTCATGAACAAGAGATGAAAATGGAGCTTGACTCGACCTTTGGATTAATTGTGTGGCAGAATCTTATTGGGATCTGAATTAAGACCTAACAGACTTTAAGTTCCACAAGTCTTCTATTCAAGATGCCCCAACAGTCAGGTCAGAACAAATCCTCAAAAGCAAATTTCTGATGACTATGATTCGTACTTGTACTGTGTAAGTGATAAATAGCTCTCCACATAAGAAATGGATCAGGACCAGCCTCCTCTAACAAGGTAACTCAAATAACCCGGTCCAGTAACTCTTTCCTCTAGGAGCGGGGTATTCCTTTCTAAGTTCAAGTGCGACGAGCTCAAGAGGAGGAGGTAGAGAAAGAATGGACGGTAGCCAGTGTAGCTACCTATCCCGGGATGCCTGACCAGTGTAGCCAAGTCATCCAGCTGCAGATTTCTTGCTAATATACATACTCTGACAGGCAATTTTTTTTGGCCTGTCTATTTTTTGGAGTTCTTGCATTT
Source organism: Ottelia alismoides (assembly GCA_037367405.1). Classification (NCBI taxonomy): domain Eukaryota; kingdom Viridiplantae; phylum Streptophyta; class Magnoliopsida; order Alismatales; family Hydrocharitaceae; genus Ottelia; species Ottelia alismoides. The sequence continues at coordinate 722,575 of JAZKJV010010144.1, forward strand.
TTTATTTTTTTGGAACTATATACAAGGTGCAGCATGTACATCAGGAGTTTTTCCTCTTGAGCCAGTAGACTATCCCTCTTTTGAAGCATTATTGCAACCCACAGTGTCCTGTCCTCAGACATCAACACCACCAGACTAGGTTAAGATGCACTACCCTCCCTAGAGGAGGACGGATGTTTCCACCCATATACTACTCTGATGAATCTCGAATTCATCATGCTAAAAGCCACATATTAAAACCCCTGTCTTAAATAATCCAATAAAATCACCTTTAATTCTTTGTTTTTATCATGTACTATATTGTATACATTTTACCAATAAATTAGTGTTTTTAATTTCCTCTATTCTTCTTGTAATTATTTTATTATTAAAAACCCCTAAAAATTAGGTAGATAAGTCACTGACCTTTAAAGCCACTTAAAATACAAAAACAAATCAAAACCACAAAATCGGTGTTTTTATTCCCTTGAAAATACCCCCAAAAATAGCTTTTGTACAGATGACCTCTTTTGGCTTTTTGACCAACATGAAAGTTGTAGATCTCGTCGAGACGAGCAACTTTCATGTTTTGACTTTTTCCAAATTCGGCCTCTAACTATTTCTTTTCTATTTTTCTTTGTAATTATCCTCTGAATTTTCTTATTGGGCCACGTGGCGCTCTCTTGAGCGTCCACGTGGCCCCCTTCCCCTCTCGACACTCGGCCCTCTCCTGAGCCGTTGGATCATACCATCCCCGCCCTCATCTCCGTCGTCCATCACCGCCTTGTTCGCAACCGTCGGATGTGATCCCCAGATCTGATCTCGACCTCTTCTTACTGCCTCGACTACAACCATTGGATCAGCCTCCATCCTGCGCCTCTCCCTACGCCATGTCATCCCCTCACCACAGCCATCCGATCAAGCGCCTATCCTACGCCTCTCCCTTCTCCACGTCCTCCTTCTCCCTCAGGCCGTTGGATCCTTCTTTTCCCTCCATCATAGCCGCTCGTTAGCGCCCATTTCTCCACCGTTCGATCAGATCCTTGGATCTGATCGTAGCCTTCCACCAACACTCGCATCCAAGCCGTTGGATCGCTAGATCCAACGGCCAGGAAGTCGTCTTCCACCTCGCGAAACCCCTCCTCCCAGCCGTTTCACCGCGCGATTCCATCACCCCCTTCCTATTTTGGAAGGTGACTCCTACCACCCCTCCTTCTTCTAATGGCCACCCCGCATCGCCCTTCCCTCCGCCATCCTCGCGCGACCGTCATCACTCACCGCCATCACTCCTCCACCATTGAACCCCCCATCGAAACCCCCCTCCTACCTACGTAACCGCCGTCCTCCTCCGCTTATAAAAGCGCCACCTCCGCCACCTGTGAGCGGCATCCACCAATTTGGGGCTTCGGCCCAGCCCTTGGCCCTCCGGTGACAGCGGAGAGGCCCTTGCAAGGGGGCGATAATGGCCGAGCCCCGGTGAGATCCATGGCTGCTCCTCCATGTAAGCTCCACCTCTCTGGTGGTAGCTAAGCTCCCTGGAGGGGTCGTCCAGGTCGAGCCATGACCCGAGGGCCCCCGGTGCTCAGCCCAGACCTCCTCCTCCGCTACATCTCGCTCCGGCGAGGTGCCCGACTTTTCTCTCTTTTTCTCCCATTTTTCCCTCCACATCCAGCCGTCATCATCTTCACCTAATCACCCTACGAGCTTCACCCGACCACCAGCAACCTCGACAGCCACCTCACTCTTCTCCAGACCCCCGAACACCCCGATCACCTCCTTCTCCGCCTCGCCGGAGAAGGAGACCCCGTGCCCCCGCTTCCAGTCATTCCACGGCCCTCAGCTCACTCACAACACCTTCACGCGCATGCTTCGGCTATTCCTCTGACATTTGCAGGTTCAATGGCTGGAGTTTAGACCGGAGCCTCTTCACGATCTTCTCCTCTGACGATGCTTCTTCAACTCACAGATCCGATCAGCCTTGGAGCATCACCGGAGTCCCATCGTCCTCGCGACGCCCCCAGCTCTCTTCTCCGACCATCAGGCGCGTCTGCGACAGGCGAGGGAGCTCCAGAGACCTCACCGGAGCCCCGCCTCCTCCGGTGAGCCGCGGCGGAGAAGATAGTACATGCACCGTCCGATCGTCTGGATCGGACGGCCAAGATGATGGCACGTGGAGAACCGAACCTCTTGCCAAAGCTATAGGCTCGGGGCTTCCCAACCTCAACCCGAGCCACCAGTTGCTGCCACGTGGCCCGTACCTCAGCCGCCTCCCGAGCCTGGGCCTTCACGTGCCTCGCACGTGAGGCCTGGGCAAATTGTAGGAATGACCTCGAAAGAATGGATATTTTCACTTCGGTCCCCAGGCACGTGCCCCCATGTGCGTGCCTGGGTAAATTATAGGGAGGCCCTCCATAGTTTTAGAAATTGCAAATACGCCCCAGCGCGCAAATGGACAAATTGCAATCGGGCCCAGGCGATTTTTGGTATTTGTATTTAGGTCCCTCCAGGGACCTAAATGCAATATTTATCCCTTTGTTTTATTGCATTTTTACTACAATTATGCCCTTGCACTGTTTTTAGCATAACTTGAGCATCATAGGTCCGAATTGCATGTTTTAGTGTCATTTTGATCCTTGTTTTGTCCCCTTCATCTTAGCGTACTTATTTGTCTCATTTGCTCCTGTTTTAAATGAAGTAAATTTTCATGTGCAAATATTGGGACTCTGCTCTCCTTGTCTGGCTTTGATCCGATGACCGCTTTTTTAATGTTATGATTAATATGACACTGATTTCATTTCTATGTTGTTGCTCATAATTTTTAGGGTATAATTGTAGGCTTTATTATTCTCTTTCATTCTTATTTCATGCATCACTTTATATTTGCATAAAAACCAATAAAAATGCATGCATCATAGCATCACTTTGCATTGCCTTGTAAATATCATAGTGCATCATAATTTGCATATGGACCTGAAATTGAGATTAATTGACATCGAGCTTCTTGAATCAAAATTCAAAAGCCGAATTAAGCAGTTGTGTCCCTGTGTTCGACCTTGGTACACTTGCCAAGAATAAATATTCCACAGCATTCAAAGTCTGTGGTTTTTGCTGAACCAAATTCGCCTCCTGTACTACGACTTATTTATCTATATTGAAGAGGCGAATTTTACGTCCATCAAATGGCGCCGTTGCCGGGGATACGGCTTTGCTTAATTTTTGGATTTTGATTTTTTTTTATTTCAAAAATTTTTAGGTCTTCATTTCATGCATCATCTCTTTGCATATCATTTGCTGATTAAATGTCTCCAGGTTTTCTAACGTCTATCTTTTGTGGCAGGGCCCATGGTGATCGAGGACGCTTGATCCTCATGGAGGCGTGAAGTCAGAAACTTCCGCTGAAGAGGCCGCAAAAAGAACCTGTGAAGGATTTGGGAGATTTCAGCAGTCAAAAATTGCATTGCATTTTGTAAAAAAAAGAAAAGAAAAAAAGAAAACTTGCATCTGCATATTTATTTTCAGTCTTGCATATTGTAAAACCCCCCCCCACCCCCTTCACACACACATACACCTACACTGCACATGCACATACACACCCCACCCTCCCCCTGTATATTTCTCTCTCTCTCTCTCTCTCTGTGTGCGTGTGTGTGTGTATAGCTATTCTTCACGAACCCCCTCCCCCTCACCCTTGTATCATAGAACCCCCCCCCAATGCAGACCTTACTTTGGCTAATTGTAGCCTAAGTATGGGGGGGACCTGCCCGCTCTTCCTTCCCTCGTCCCGTCTTCTTGTACTTAGGCCAATTTTGGCCTAAGTATAGGGGGACCCTCCTCCTCAGTTCCGCTAAATCACCCTGGACTTGAACCGAGCCTTAGCTTCATGGCACTTGTGCTATGAGGACATAGCAAATTTTAAGTATAGGGGGGTATACCGTATATTATTGTATATTACTTTAGCCTTAGCTCGCGTTTTTAAACTTTTTAAAAATTTTATTTTTCGGGCTAGGTTTTGGTAAACTAGTGAACTGAGTAAAAGCCTGTAAAAAATTTAAAATTGAGGGATTAGATTTTTGTAAATATTCCTGTATTAAAAAAATGAAAATTAAAACCAATAAAAATTTGCAAAAGATAAAAATCACACAAAAAAAGGAGTTGGTGTATTCCTGACGCATTCATAGTCACTCAAGGCTTGAGGATTTTGAGGACACTGGATTTCTGTGATCTTGAGAGTCTGAGTTAACACGCCTTAGTCATTACGGTTTTCCTGACTTAAATATCCACACTCCTCTGGTTTGAAAGATTTGAGTGCTATATTGTACTCTTCATCTCTACCTTCAAAGAATATGATCAGCACAGTCACTTCCACAACTGCATGATTGATGAGCTGAGATGAGATATCACTTGAGGAACTAGGATCAGAGATTTAAATTTAGACCCGATCTTATGATATTCGAGGATGGGATAAAGTTAATGAAGGCTTCAGAAAACCTGAGTGTCAGCAAAAACCCTAGCCAGTATGTGAACAAGATTCATATGTTATCTCTTGATATTTACCTAAAAGTGCCAGGGTGTGATGAAACTTAAAGGAATTTGTTGATCAGTGTGCGCCAATCTCTTGGTAAAAGCAGTGGAGCTAGCCAACAAAAGAAATGAAATGTCAAAGAAAAAGCTCAATCATCAAGGTCAAATTAGAAATGAGCTTCCACCGATGGCGAGCGCCCCCAAACATTTTCAAAGTGTCCACTTGGACCAAGCGCTAATTAGGACCAGGAGTCGGGCTGACACCGAAAAAGGGCTCTGCATCGTAAATGCTACAAGTCTGGGTGTCGAAGGTATCTTAGATACTCAAAAGAGACACACCCCGGTGTATTCCCAGAAAAGCAAGTGCAGACGACTCCAACTCTCTTGACGGACACATTGATCAACAAAATAATAATAATTTACATGTGTTGAGTAAAAGGCACTCAAGAGGCCCCTTGTTCCAATGTGAGGGTGAGAAAATTAGACACAATCCCATTACCTCCATCATCTGGCCATCCATCTACACTTTCAAGTCTGACAAACTATAGAGACGGTTGACTGAAGCAAGAATAGACTTATTCCCTAGTATGGAGGATTAGGTCTAGAGGAGAGTCTTTGGAACTGGAACTTTTGAGTGATGCATCGACTCGGCTCTCATGAAATGCAGTACACTAAATGTCATATCCTTATATTATATGTACAAAAGAGAGTCTGATAATCAGAGAAGTTGGATTCCTTCTGACTAAGGCTTGGATAAACCCAGAATTTTAGGATCACTTAGGTCAAGGGTCTTCGAAAGATCTAGCCTTGAATTTTTCACACGCACTGTCAGGAATTAATCCGACTCCTTCATTCTTTAGATGCTCGAGGACGAGCATGGTTTAAGTATAGGGGTATGATGAATCTCGAATTCATCATGCTAAAAGCCACATATTAAAACCCCTGTCTTAAATAATCCAATAAAATCACCTTTAATTCTTTGTTTTTATCATGTACTATATTGTATACATTTTACCATTAAATTAGTGTTTTTAATTCCCTCTATTCTTCTTGTAATTATTTTATTATTAAAAACCCCTAAAAATTAGGTAGATAAGTCACTGACCTTTAAAGCCACTTAAAATACAAAAACAAATCAAAACCACAAAATCGGTGTTTTTATTCCCTTGAAAATACCCCCAAAAATTACTTTTGTACAGATGACTTCTTTTGGCTTTTTGACCAACATGAAAGTTGTAGATCTCGTCGAGGCGAGCAACTTTCATGTTTTGACTTTTTCCAAATTCGGCCTCTAACTATTTCGTTTCTATTTTTCTTTGTAATTATCCTCTGAATTTTCTTATTGGGCCACGTGGCACTCTCTTGAGCGTCCACGTGGCCCCCTTCCCCTCTCGACACCCGGCCCTCTCCTGAGCCGTTGGATCATGCCATCCCCACCCTCATCTCCGCCGTCCATCACCGCCTTGTTCGCAATCGTCGGATGTGATTCCCAGATCTGATCTCGACCTCTTCTTACCGCCTCGACTACAACCATTGGATCAACCTCCATCCTGCGCCTCTCCCTACGCCACGTCATCCCCTCACCGCAGCCATCCGATCAAGCGCCTATCCTACGCCTCTCCCTTCTCCACGTCCTCCTTCTCCCTCAGGCCGTTGGATCCTTCTTTTCCCTCCATCATAGCCGCCCGTTAGCGCCCATTTCTCCACCGTTCGATCAGATCCTTGGATCTGATCGTAGCCTTCCACCAACACTCGCATCCTAGCCGTTGGATCGCTAGATCCAACGGCCAGGAAAGTCGTCTTCCGCCTCGCGAAACCCCTCCTCCCAGCCGTTTCACCGCGCGATTCCATCACCCCCTTCCTATTTTGGAAGGTGACTCCTACCACCCCTCCTTCTTCTAACGGCCGCCCCACATCGCCCTTCCCTCCGCCATCCTCGCGCGACCGTCATCAGTCACCGCCATCACTCCTCCACCATTGAACCCCCCATCGAAACCCCCCTCCTACCCACGTAACCGCCGTCCTCCTCCGCTTATAAAAGCGCCACCTCCGCCACCTGTGAGCGGCATCCACCAATTTGGGGCTTCAGCCTAGCCCTTGGCCCTCCGGTGACAGCGGAGAGGCCCTTGCAAGGGGGCGATAATGGCCGAAGCCCCGGTGAGATCCATGGTTGCTCCGCCATGTAAGCTCCACCTCTCTGGTGGTAGCTAAGCTCCCTGGAGGGGTCGTCCAGGTCGAGCCATGACCCGAGCGCCCCCGGTGCTCAGCCAGACCTCCTCCTCCGCTACATCTCGCTCCGGCGAGGTGCCCGACTTTTCTCTCTTTTCTCCCATTTTTCCCTCCACATCCAGCCGTCATCATCTTCACCTAATCACCCTACGAGCTTCACCCGACCACCAACAACCTCGACAACCACCTCTCTCTTCTCCAGACCCCCGAACACCCCGATCACCTCCTTCTCCGCCTCGCCGGAGAAGGAGACCCCGGGCCCCCGCTTCCAGTCATTCCACGGCCCTCAGCTCACTCACAACACCTTCACGCGCACGCTTCGGCTATTCCTCTGACATTTGCAGGTTCAATGGCCGGAGTTTAGACCGGAGCCTCTTCACGCTCTTCTCCTCCGACGATGCTTCTTCAACTCACAGATCCGATCATCCTTGGAGCATCGCTGGAGTCCCATCGTCCTCGCGGCGCCCCCAGCTCTCTTCTCCGACCATCAGGCGCGTCTGCGACAGGCGGGGGAGCTCCAGAGACCTCACCGGAGCCCCACCTCCTCCGGTGAGCCGCGACGGAGGAGATAGTACAGGCACCGTCCGATCGTCTGGATCGGACGGCCAGGATGATGGCACGTGGAGAACCGAACCTCTTGCCAAAGCTATAGGCTCGGGGCTTCCCAACCTCAACCCGAGCCACCAGTTGCTGCCACGTGGCCCGTACCTCAGCCACCTCCCGAGCCTGGGCCTTCACGTGCCTCGCACGTGAGTCCTAGGCAAATTGCAGGAACGACCTCGAAAGAATGGATATTTTCACTTCGGTCCCCAGGCATGTGCCCCCATGTGCGTGCCTGGGTAAATTATAGGGAGGCCCTCCATAGTTTTGGAAATTGCAAATACGTCCCTGCGCGCAAATGGACAAATTACAACCGGGCCCAGGCGATTTTTGGTATTTGTATTTAGGTCCCTCCAGGGACCTAAATGCAATATTTATCCCTTTGTTTTATTGCATTTTTACTACAATTATGCCCTTGCACTGTTTTTAGCATAACTTGAGCATCGTAGGTCCAAATTGCATGTTTTTAGTGTCGTTTTGATCCTTGTTTTGTCCTCTTCATCTTAGCGTACTTATTTGTCTCATTTGCTCCTGTTTTAAATGAAGTGAATTTTCATGTGCAAATATTGGGACTCTGCTCTCCTTGTCTGGCTTTGATCCGATGACCGCTTTTTTAATGTTATGATTAATATGACACTGATTTCATTTCTATGTTGTTGCTCATAATTTTTAGGGTATAATTGTAGGCTTTATTATTCTCTTGCATTCTTATTTCATGCATCACTTTATATTTGCATAAAAACCAATAAAAATGCATGCATCATAGCATCACTTTGCAGTGCCTTGTAAATATCATAGTACATCATAATTTGCATATGGACCTGAAATTGAGATTAATTGACATTGAGCTTCTTGAATCAAAAATTCAAAGCCGAATTAAGCAGCCGTGTCCCTGTGTTCGACCTTGGTACACTTGCCAAGAATAAATATTCCACAGCATTCAAAGTCTGTGGTTTTTTGCTGAACCAAATTCGCCTCCTGTACTACGACTTATTTATCTATATTGAAGAGGCGAATTTTACGTCCATCATACTCCAAGCTAAAGGATTCTACCTCCTCACCACCTCATTAATGAAGAGCTACGTGCATTGTGCTTGTCCAAGTTAGGTCACTGTCTAAAAGAATCATGCGTGTGTACGAGATATTCTACTTAGACTAATCAAGATGACATGTGAACATAGACTTGCGGACTCAAAGAATTAAGTCACTTGACCTGAGAAATCTTAACTCTAGTTCCTATAAGGTTTCTCTGAAATTAGGTAGATTAAGGTCAAATCAAGACCATCCTCAACATCTACTCATAACTTGGTTCAGAACCCACTAGCTTTTCACCTTGCATATGCAAGATATACAGATGAGGTGTAGATGACATGCTATGACTGAAATGCAAGACTTTTTTTTAATGCAAGGATGCAAAGTAAATAAGAAGCCTTTATTTTCAACATTTTCATTTTATTTTCTATTATACAACAATTTTTACAACAATTTTTAGTTTGTAATAATATACATAGTATACAAGTTATTTTTGGTATACATCCTATTTTACAACAAATTTTACAAAAGTATGTTTTACAAGAATTTTACAATTTTTTTATACAAGTATTATACATATAGTACAAAATTATACAAGTAAATTTTTTTCAAAATTTACGCACCCCATAATTATTGCATAATATACACAAAAATATGCGAAAGTACGAGCTATGGGTAAAGTATAAATGTAATATATACATGCCCCCCATACTTAGTGTGTGATATGTCCTCAGAGCAGGAAAAGCGATGAAAAAGACATAGCTCATGCTAAGTGTAGGAGAGCTAAAAGTACAACAAGTATAGAAGTCGCACCGCCCTCCTATACTTAGGCTCTGGCAGCCTAAGTGTAGAAGAAGATCAAAAATGGGGCGGAGAAGGGAAATGGATGAGTATACACATGGAGGGCATCGGTCCCCCCTATACTTAGGCTCTGGTCAGCCTAAGTATAGGAAAAGAGTGAGTATGAGAATCGATGTGATCTAGAGGATGTACAATGAATGGATGCTGGTCACTCTCCCCCCTATACTTAGGATCTGGTTATCCTAAGTATAGTCACAAAATGAAATGATATGGAGGCGAGGCGAGTGACTCGAATCACTGGGGAGGGAGGGAGAGAAAGTATATACAAGAAAAGAGTGAGAATATACAAGGATTAAGAAGGTTTATGACGAACCTTCTTGCGGACGCGAGGAGGTGGATAATATACATATGTGTCGCTGTCAAAATCGTCCTCAGATGAATAATAGTGAGGTGTAGGGATCGTCCAACGAGGGTCGACACACGGCTGCTTGCTTAGATAAGGCTTGAGAATAGCCGAACTAAGCTCACTCATATAAATCACCTTATCCAGACCAGATGAGCACTCTTCCGAAAACTCCTTCTCCGGTGTGTTGAAGGAAACTTTCTTAGTCGGTTTTCCAGAACCTGAATCAATGAGAGGGAGATGAGAGCGACGCACCTTGAGAGGTTCGGGAGAACATCTCGAGGAATAAATTCTCGACTTCTTCTCACTAGATAGCCGACTAGAAGAGGGAGCAACCGTGTTTTTATGTGGAGTTAATTTAGTCTTGGTTGTTTCCTTTGAAGGTCTAGGACGTGGTGTAGTGTTGACCATTGATTCCTCATCAGACGAGTCACCATATAGATTGTAATATTCCTGAAGGGTCAGCACATGTCTCGGGAAGGAGCTAGTGGTCTCAGTTGGCTTGGCATTATTTGGCTCTTGTGTCGGATCATGAAAATAGTCAGGCAATCAACAAAGGTCATGTTCGACTTAATGATAGCTTTTGGTCATGAGTCCTTCTTAGAAGCAGTCACGGTGGTGCAAGCAGTTGATGAAGTGAATGTATGTGGAGTCTCAGAACCAACGGTGGTCCGGACGGTCGATCTCTCAGGTGTAGCAGAGAGGTGGGACTCATCTACCTCTCGATGGTCACGACTGTCAGCGGATGTGTGGGTCACCTTAGAGTAAAGTGTATCAAAGAATGGATGAGGTCGGAGTGCTCCCAATGCTGAAAAATCGATCTCCCGAGTCTCGTAATCTTTAGTAGCTTTAGCTGAGGCTAAGAACAGCTTCCTGAGAATAATCGGAGATTGGGTAAACTCTCCTCGGTGCTCAATGTCAATGATCGTGAATTCCACCTGGAGTAGAGTACCTTGGAAAGTAACAACGACTGAAATGTTTCCTCTCGCCTGTTTGATAGATCGGTCAGCCAGTTGAACGATCTCTCTCGACTTTCTGATTTACCTGAGTTTGAGCTTGTCAAACACAGAGGTCAGGAGGATATTTATCGGTGAGTCATCATCGATTCTCGCATGGGTGAAGATGGTGTCTTTGATTTCACACTCAACTCGGGGCAACCGCTTCACTCTGCGGCTCTTGGTTTTCTCCCCATCACCAAGGAGGTGACCATAGACACTATGTGTCTCTCAGTCCTTGTTCTCTTAGTACCCGACCTCTTGGGCATCAATTTACTCTTTACAAATCTCTTGAGGTCAGGGAAGTGATCTATGGCCTTTATTAAGGGAAGTTTAAAGATCAATTCCTCATCAAGTGCTTCCCTTAGGGTGGAATCCATTTTTTAAATCATTTTCAATTTTTATGTGATTTTTTGATTTTTCACTTTTTTTGGTATTTTGGATAGATGAATGGTCAGACTCAAGATTGGAGGGTAAGTCGTTAGTAGAAGAGGGAGATAGAATGGACTCCAGTTGTACAAACGGTGTGGGTTCCCTGATGCTCGCTCAGTTTTCAACATCAAATGTACTTACTTCCTTTTCCACTTTCATACTTAGGCTGGCAGAAATTGAGTGCAATATATTCATGACATCTCTCAACTCATTACCAAATGATTCATTTTTCTTAATAAGTCTAGAGATGTCATCCTTCACAAAATTCTCATGACAAATCATTGGAGAGTTCTGCTCAATAGGAGGATACTGCTGAGATATTGGGGTCTCATACTCAACATACCTATACTCTGACATGTAATCTTGGGTCGAGTATGGACTATCCAAATGGCAAATATTGGTCAGAGCCTCATATGATGGAGTCAATGAAACATGGACTGATAAGTCTAGGTCATGAGTCCAATCTTGTGAATGTATAGGCTCTTCGAATGAAGGCTGGTTAATGGAGGCTTGAGCACTAAAGTCAATCAAGTCTGGGAAATCATGATGTTCAGGCCTCTCCATTTGGGTTGTTTGATCGACCAAGTTATGCCCTAAGATCAAGTCGGGATGTGTATATGTAAATTGTTGTATGGTCCCTACTTGAGGTGAGAATGAAGTATGTGGGGGCATATAATTTTTCCAATCATCTGTCTCAGCAGTGGCTTGCTCTTCATTTGATTCTTTGATTCCTGCAAGCTCTCAAGAGTAAGGACAGTCAGCCCAAGGTTGAAGTGGATCCGGAGTGTTAGAATATGGAGTATGTGAGAAATGCGAAGAAGTGGAGAAGTCAGTCAAAGTTCTGGCTTCATCATCGGGTTGAGGTGGAACCGACCACGGGTAAGGATCTCTCGTGGATGGCGGAGGATATATGGAAGAAGATGAAGGCGAAGATGAACGGTATATGGTCAAGGAGAAACGATCAGAGGTCACAAGATATGGGAACCAATATCCCGACATCTTTAAGAGGAAATGATGAATGTAAGTAGGTTGAGGTAGAAAATGCGCAATTACGCAGGATAACACATACGGACAGACACAAATACAACGCAAGAGCAAATCCTGAGTTCACACTCAACACGGTGAAGGACCCGAAACCAAGTTCGATTAGTCTTGTTGATTTTAAGTGTGAATTTTCAGACAAGTAGCAAAGGTTACGCGACCTATAAGGGAGTCGGCTAAAACGCTGGATGTGTCTCCCTTGTTTAACTTGTCGCCTAAGATACCTGCGCCCTTCTTTTCTTCGCTCCTATCCCAAATTGATGGATTCATAGATCATGCCCCTATCTACCTGCAAGCAGGCGGAGGCTGACAAGGCTGGATCTTCGCCCTGAAGGATTACTAGCAGCTTGTCGCGGAGTACCGCTGGTTCACCCCTGACTACCTGTAAACAGGCGGAGGCTACTTGGTACTAGTCGATAAACCTGAAAATATTCAACTCGTGATATTTGCTAGGATCATTTGATACGTGATATGGAAGACGGGGATTTGGGCTCTGCCTTAAGGTGTTCACACACACTCAAGTACCCTCACTCAGCCTGAAAACAAGGTCGGGGTTACTCTCCCGCAAACAAGGGTTAATTTTAGACAATTTTTTTGGACTAATTCAATTAGCAGTCCAGATTTTAGAGAGTTATCACTGATATTAATCCACACAAGCAATCACATCTACCGTCCAGTCACAATTCCTTTATCCTAGATTAGAAAAACGAGAGAAAGAATCGGAAAAAGCCGATGCAATCGAGAAAATGATGATGAATACTTGAGTAAGAAGACTTACAGTGCCTCCAGCTCTCTACAATGCGGGATGCAGTACTGAATTGAAATTTTATACTAAATGAATGCAATTGATGAAAAGTCGCTCCTAGACAAGCAATTCTGTTAGCGAGTGAAGAACAGGGTGATTTGACTAGATCTGCGGTCTAAGTGCGTCTTTTAAGTGATGTGGTCCTAGACAATTACGAACACAAGCAAATCCGAGAGTGGCTCGAGGAGCCGCTAGTGCAAGCCTAGTATAGAAATTCAATCCACACAGCAGACGGGAGCACGAGTCCACTATGTTTACACGTGCGAGAACCCAAACGGGAACCGCTGTAAATGCAGACACTTTTTTTAAGTTACAAAAATCTTTTTGACGTCCAACAGCCAACTTGATCCAAGAATCGTCGACCTCCGGTGCACTACGAGATGCGTCGACTTCAAGAAAGTCGCTCCAAGTCCACCGAGCCCTCGCACAAAAAGATACAAAAATATTAGAGAGATATATCAAAATATACACAGAAATGATCAGAAAAATAATTAAGGAAAAAAATGGATAATTACAATGCAGCTCGGGGGTCAGACTACCCGAGTGAATGGAAAACGTAAATCTAATTTTTCTAAAGTGATCCTAAGCCGTTTGCCTCCCGGCAACGGCGCCATTCGACGGGTCGCAGACCTACCCTTTTTAGTGTGTCGGATTGACGAGTGCGTTGCAGTCCAATAGATCCGCGTCGATAAAAAATAACCGCACAAATCGATGAATCGTCGAATGAATTATCGCGCGGTTCTATATTTATTTAGCTTGGGCAAGCCCCAGGGTCGATTCAAGGAGGCAAAGGAACAACTCAGGATCGAGTTAGAAGAATTAGATTGTGGTTTTCCAAAGGATTTTTTTATAATTTTTTATGCAATAAAAATGCCAATGCTCAGGTTAATAAGAAAATAAGCGACTTAGCTAAATTTAATTTTAATACAAATTAATTCAAATCAACCAAGTAATATTTTTCCTAAGAACCTAATCCAATACTAAATGCAAAATGTATTTTTTTTGGAATTTTTGGATTTAAACTGCACAAATGAAAAATACAAACTTTTTTTAAGATTTTTATGTAATTTTTCGTGCAAATTATATGCAAAAACTATGAAAAATTTACTGGAAGTTAAATATGATGAAATGAAGCTACACTAATATTTTTTTATGAATTTTTTACTGAAAATAGAGTGATTGTGGGTATTTAATTCCTAATAAATCCAGAAGTTAAATTATCTAGAGAATGAATTATCTCACATAGATATTTTAATAAGTAATCCAGGAGATTTGAAATTTTGCAAAAATCTTATTCGTGGAATTAATTAAAAATCAATTACCTAAATTACCCTAGAATTTATTTTATATACAAGACAACTCCTAACTGGACGAAATTTGGATAGTAATTAAAGCACAATTGGATACACCATTCACAATTTTTTCACAATTTTTGGAGCAATAAATAGGCTTGTGGGAATTTCAAAGCTTAAATGAGTAAAATATCACTCAATTTCAATGTCTGATTTTTAATAAAATGTGAAATTCTCACAAAAATGTAAATAAATAGCCACAAGATAAGTAGTGAGTTGCTCCATAAAATGCTATTTTTTTTGATAAAAAAATTGATGTAAAATTAATATTCAAATAAATGCTCAAAGTTAGGAGTGTCAATGCAATACTGAAATTGAAAGAAACAAACTAAAATGGTGTACATGGGCACTTTTGCAATTTTAAAAACCTAAGAAGATGTAAATGCAATTTTTTCAATATAAAAATAATAAAAAAGGACCGTTAGCCAACGCTAGGGAAAAAGCCACAGACGGCCAAGTCTTCTTGAGACGTGGAGGCGCGGGCGGCGGCGACGCACGGGGCTGCGAGGGCCGACGGCGTTGGAGGGCGGCGAGGGGCGTTGGTGGGGCACGCTCCCTTACGCAAGAGGGCGGCGACGATGTCTGTCGAGCTGGGGAGGCAGCGCGGTGGATGGTGGCGAACAACGGTGCGAGGCCGCGCGTCACGCGCTGGAGGATGGAGTGGGCGCGCAGTGGTGCGCGGGGGCGTCGAGGGCGGGGCGGTGGACTTGGGGGGCGGAGGCGCGACCATGGGGACGTGCCTGGGACCTGGCGGCTGGGACTGGTCGCGTGCGCGCGCACGCGTCGAACGCACGGCGGTGATGGCAGACGCGCGGAGGTGCGGTTGATGACGGCCAAGGGCGGTGGTGGGCCTACGGCGCCCGGCGGGCAGAGCATCGGTGGACGGAGGGAGGAGGCGGCTCCGCCGCTGGAAGGCAGCCGTGGGCGGCGCGGCTTGCTGGAGGGGTTGAGGAGCGGCGGCCTCGCCCAAGGGGACGACAGAAGCTCCTGTTTTATTTTTTATTTTTTTCTTTTGCAATTTTTTTGATGTAATTTTTTACTTTTTGTTGTGAACAAGAAAATAGATGTGCAAAGAAAAATAGTGGTGATGTTGATTGTGGTGATATGTTTTGGTGATGAACAATATAAACAAATAATGTTAGATAAAAAAATTTAAAATGATAAGGGAAAAAGAGAGAAGGCTTACCTGTGATTCGCCGAAAGTGGAGCCGCATCGTGCGGCTTCCGTCGTGGCCTCGAGAAGGATGGCGGAGTCCTTCGAAGCTGAGCAAGTCCCCAATGGATCTCACGACGCGGCAATGGTGATGCCGTGGATCTCGCCTTGAGGTTGTCGTTGCTCGACTCGTCTCCTACAGCTGTCAC
Organism: Ottelia alismoides; assembly: GCA_037367405.1. Lineage (NCBI taxonomy): Eukaryota > Viridiplantae > Streptophyta > Magnoliopsida > Alismatales > Hydrocharitaceae > Ottelia > Ottelia alismoides. Next base: position 738,127 of record JAZKJV010010144.1, read on the forward strand.
CTGAAGGTTAAAGGGGCTTGACCTCACTTCTCTCAAAAACGGCGGATAATGAGAAATGGAGGAGATGATGAGAATATAAAGAGGAAGAGGGAGTTGGAAAAGAGATGGAGAGAGTGGAGTAGTTGTGGGTTATTGGCTTGGAGTGGAAGAAAAGTAAGGGGAGAAGTGGTAAAAGGGAGATTAAATAAATAATTAATATAGTAGACTATTAAAAATAATTAAAATAGTAATAATTAAGTACTAATAATAATAAATCCGAAAATAATAAAATAAATTCGAAAATAAAGAAAATGGGTTAGCATGTGGCGGCTCCAGGAGCTGCCACATGTCGCTCCTAGAAAATTCAAAGTTTAAATGTAAAGAAAAATAAAAAAGAAATAACAAAAGGTATTAAATCAAAAATTGGTCAACACAAAAGTTGCTCATCTCAACGAGATGTACAACTTTTGTGAAGGTCCGAAAATCAAAGGAAGTGATCTGTACAAAAATGTACTTTTGGATGGTACCTTATAGATATAAAATACCGCATTTTGTCTTTTGCAATTTTTTGGTAATTTTTAAAAGAGAGAAAAAATCAAAATAAAGTTAGAAAAAATATGAAAAGAATATTTACAACTTAATCTATTTTTCTGGATTTTTAATAATTAGGAAAATGAAATGGTAAAATACAGGGGCAAAATGGTGAAAATGTACAATATACGAAAGGGGCCCAAAACCCAAATTTTGCATACAAGCTCTGATTTTAATGAAATTGGTCTCATTTAGAAGGTCTTTAAATGTATATTACTTTAAAGTTGAGTAGACTTAATTCGGAGGTTGTATGAGAGAGATATGAGCATTTTAAGGTCTAAGGTCTCCAACTGGGTTTGGGGTTTTATTGGGTAATTTTGTAAGTCAGTATTTTTTAGATATTTTTCTTTAACTAGTGTTAGTCATATGTACACAATAGAGTTGGTTTCATTGGATTTGGAGTTAGCATAAAATATATACAAATAAGGTATTTTATCTAATATACAGGTGAATATTTACAAGTGAAATTGGCTTCTTATTTTATGCAAATATGAATGCTAAAATGCAAATGTTATCAATGCACGCATGAATGCTAATTATACAATATAAGTGAAATATGCATCTAATTACTCGGGAACAAAGCTCTATTTTCATCTTTTAGAGTGATGAATCACGGATTCATCAGTGGGTTAGTTGATGAGGCCTTTTAGACTACAGGAGATTCGCGAGGCTGTCTTTGCTCTGAACCATGATGGTTGTCCAGGACCGGATGAATTCTCGTCGTTGTTTTTCAGAGAATTTTGGGATTTGTTTTCTAAAGATGCGTTGGCAATGGTGGTGGAGTTTGCAGATGGAAACTCTGGTTTTGATCATCTTAATGGATCTTTTATTTCTTTTTTACCAAAGAAGGAGGTGGCGACAAGGATTGAAGAATTTCGTCCAATTGTGTTATCCAATGCAATTTACTTGATTGTGGCAAAGGTATTAGCCAGCCGATAGCGGTGAGTTCTAAAAAGGATCATCTCTCCTGCTCAGAGTGATTTTTTACCGGGTAGACAGCTTAAGGACAACATTGTCGTAGCTTCGGAGATCATTAGAGATTGGCGTAGAAGGGGCACAAAGGGAGTCATGTGGAAGGTGGATTTCTCAATGGCCTACGATTGTGTGGATTGGCATTTCATATGGGCATAATTGTTCAGAGGAGGTTTCTTGGACAGATGGATCTCGTGGATGAAGAGGTGTATAATGATTGCTTCTTGTGCTTTTCTTGTCAATGGTCAATCGAAGGGAGGATATTTTCAGCCATAACACGGAGTCTGCCAAGGTTGCCCCTGATTCCACTACTTTTTGTTCTTGCGATAGATGCCCTATATGTTATGATTAATTGAGCAGTGACAGGAGGATTTTGCAAGGTTTCGTAAAGGAAGAGCTTTCGATGCCTCTACTTCAGTATGTGGATGACATGTTCCTTTTTGCGAAGGGAGGAGCTGAGCGATGTTGAGGCATGTCAGTGGTTCTCGACATCGTCGGTGATGTTTCTGGATTAAGACTCAATAGAGTCAAATCAAAGTTTGTCCTTTTCAGCTTGGAGGATGCGGAGATTGAGATTTGTGATGGTTAGTTGCGCTCCCTCGTAGGGACTTGCCATTATGATACCTTGGGTTGTCGTTGGTAAGTGGGAAGATGCTTCTAGCAGACTTGGACACCGGTGATTGAGAAGTTGGAATAGGATCTGGCTGGTTGGAAGTCTGTTTCTTTGTCCAGAAATAAAAACCCTTTCCACTTTCCCCTATTGCTGCTACGACAGATGTCCCTAAGAAATAATTGTTTCGATCCTCCAATGAGCTACTACTGTAGCTCCCCAATGTAGAAATATTTCTGCAGCAGTTTCTCAACATGCATCTGAAGTTTCTGCCCTTGAAGTTGCAGGAGCTACTTCCCAAGCCATTTGTTGCCACCAACCAACTGATGAAGGAGCTTGAGCTGCTACGAATACATTCATGATCCAAGTCTTCTTCTCAACTAAATTGGAAATCTATATGTACAATCTCGAACCTCTCTTTGCTGCCATCCATGTTCCCAAAAATCCAAGTTTTAAATCCTTTATATAGTCATTAATTCTATGCCTTTAAATTGAAATATTAGGGGGGGAATGCATGCATGTTAAGACCCAAATTAAGTCCATTGTTATACTTGATTTTGTGACTTAGAATTGAACGAATTTGGGGGTAATTTGCAAACATTAAGATCCAAATTCAGTACATTATTATAATTGATTTCATGACTTAAAATTGAAAGAAATTAGGGGTAATTTGCATACTTTAAGACCCAAATTCAGTCCACTATTATACTTGATTTCATGACTTAAAATTTATAAAAATAGGGTAATTTGCATACTTTAAGCCCCAAATTCAATCCATTGTTATACTTGGTTTCATGATTAAAATTAAAAGAATTTGAGAGAGAATGACATACATTTTAATGTTGAAAACATTTCACTGTTTGGCACTAATTTCATAATTGAAAATGAAAAAAATGGGTTATTTGCATACATTTTTTATGCTAAAACCAATCCACTATTATACTCGGATTTCATAAGCAAATTTAGGAGATTTGAAGGTGATTATCATGTATTTTAGATCCAAATTCAGATCATTAAATTTCTGATGTTTCGTGAGTAGAATTAAGAGATTTGAGGAGATTAGCATGCATGTAAGATACAATTTTGGATCAGTAGATACTGATTTTATGATGATTGAGAAGAAATTTAGGATGATTTGGATATAATTAAGTCAAGTTTAGAAAATTAATTAGCCATTGATTTCATGGCTAAAAATTGGGAGATTGGGGATGAATTCGTATGTAACTTAAGATTAACTTTAGACCTAATGAGTGACTCCTAATCTCATGAGTAAATAAGTAGGGTTGAAAATTTTACATTGATTCATAAACTTGAATCCAAATCTAATGATCAGCTCCTTTATCTCAAGTTTTAAAAAAGAGAGCATTGGTATTTTCATATAAGTGACATAAAAATTTAGATAAAAAAACATGCCATTAAAATAAGAGTTAAATAATAATATTTGGAATTTCTATATTGAATTAAACTTAGATCCATATCCAGTGAATATCTACTAAACTTATGATTTGGAAATGATAATCTGAGACCCCAAGGACCGATCATTTACATGAATTAATCTTTTAGGTATACTCTACTAACTAGAGATCAATATTGACAAAAATCCTAGATCTGTATAGTCAATCACAGAAGGATTGAGAAAGAAATGAGTAGTTAAGCAAGTGAAAATATAGGGAATCAGTGATGAGTGACAGTTAATAGTGCCGGTCATGGTGACCCTTACACCTGACCATACCAGGGTGCGGTGACCCTCAGGTGGGCGAGAGATAGGAAGCCCAATTAGGGCAGCGGACACCTAGTGTGTGAGTCTAGGATCCTAGTTCTTTTTACAATTTTTACATGAGCTCGCAGTGTTTTTACGCTTTGTTGGGATCCATGTTTTTGACCAGTTACACTAACCCAGTTTCAGTAGAGTGCCTAGGCAGGATGACCCTTGATTTTGGTTTTTGCACTCTTTTTTCCCGTATTGGTTGGGTCAATTTTCTGGAGTGACTTAGTCCAAACAGTCTCTCTCGCCTGTCTTAGAAGCGTAGTCTGGGAATGTGCCTAGCTCTCTCCTAGACCGCACATTCAGTGAGAGGCGAGACAGAATAGTCTCTTAGGAGGCTTCCTCACCGTTTGAGTTTTGGTTATTGTTCCTCCAGTAGGTCTTGGCGATGAAAAGATCTTCGATAGCTGAAGTTGAGGTCGGTTACAATTGAGTTTCGCTACAATTGAGTTTGCTTACAACTGAGTTGGATACAATTGAGTTTGGCTACAAATGAGTTTTGTAGTGATCTTGAGGTTGTTTACTGTTTTGTCGATAGGTTTGGCGATGAAAAGATCGTGAGACGGAAATCATCAATCATCGACATTTAATCAGAATTTAGAACTACTACTTTGGATGTTAGGAGAACCTAATGGACGTGTTGAGAACTTAGTTAAGATGCATTAAGGTATTCGATGACTGAGAAAAATCGAGGGTCTAGATATCTCACAAGGCGAGACATCCAGTCGATGCGGTGACCGCTCAATCATCCTCAAACAATCAACAATTAACCTACAATAAATATATGCAATGAATATCCAAAAATGTAGAGTTAAAATTTATTATAACTCTACATGTAAATGTGTATAGGTGTAAGTACAGGTAGAGGTCGAACACTGGGAGGCGAAGGGATGTATGTGAAATGTAGTATATAGATATATATATATATATACTCAAAATGTATTACATATAATATTTTTAATATTTTTCTGTTATTGTTTTTCTGGATTTTTTTCTAATTTTTATGTATTTTTAATTCAAAATTGTCCCTCATATAGAACTAATAAAATAGACCGAAACTAATTTGGGTTTTTAAAAATACAAAATAAGTCCAAAAATAACCCAAATTAATTTTTAATATGTAAATTATAATATATAAGAAAACTATAAAATAAGAAAACATATTTTTGGTATTTTTCAAGGGTTTTTATATTTTTTAGGATTTTGGAGCTTCTTGAAATTTTTATACTTTCTTTTTTATTTTTAGGGTCTTTCATTTTCTGGACTCAATATATATATATAAATATATCATATATTATTTTTTTTTGGAATTTTTCAAAATGTTTTTATATTTTTTTGTATTTTGTAAATTAAACAGTACAAAAATGGCCCCTTTTTCATTTTTAATAATTATGATAAATGCACAAAATGTAAAATAAAATATGGGCGTGCAAGAACATCACATGAAACATCTATCCTAATTTTTATGGAATTTCAGGAGCCTCATAGGTATTTTTAATAAATAAATCAAAGACACAAAAATAATACAGCCTGGTAGGGGCATTTTTGCAAATAAAATATCATCCAGGGGCATGGGTGCAAAAATACCTACAGAAATAAACATTTATTTATATTTTAGGGACTAATTTCCAATATACGAAAGCGCTAGGGTATACATGCAATTTTCACGCGCCTCACGTGGGACTGCACGTGAGGCGCTGGAGGACCAAAAAGTAATTACAATAAGTACAGGGGTCCTATTGCAAAATTTACATTTTTATTTACACTAAACATTTATTTTACAGTATTAAAAATGAAATACAAAAAGAGCGGGGGTTGTATGTGAAATTTACCCCCAAAGGCGCGCGATCCAACGGGTGTGCTTTCTTCACTTGACACGCGTCGCCACCTCCTCGCCCGATGCCGCTTCGCCGATGAAGGGCTGAGATTAGATCAGCTGGGCTGATCGGACGGTCGAAACTTCGCTTCATCGGACGGCTCGCTTCTGATCTGGGATGGGACCACGATCGGACGGTGAAGACGAAGGCACGAAGAACAGGGAAGAACTCCCCCTTGCCCGACCTTCAATCAGGTGCTGCTCTCTCGTCCGGTGCTCCCTCAGGCATTTGATGTTCCAAGAAGCTTCCTGGGGCCATGCTCTGTCGACTGGAGCACTCCGGGGAGCCATAGGCTCACCGGAGTGGTCCAGCGAGGTCGATGAAGGATGAAGCCCCCAAGTACCTGCAGAAGAATCAAATCGACCCCAACGGGGGTCCTTTGGCGTCCCAGCACCTGCAAGAAAGCTCAGCGCACAAAGACAAGGGGCTGGGGGTCTTATTTGGGTCAAAATGAGTGAAAGGGGGTGTGGGGCGGCGATCTCTGGCGAGGGGCGGAGGAGGAGATCAGATCTCCAGCTCTGAAGAAGATCTGGGTGAATGAAAATGCCTGGGGCGTAGGGAAATGGAAGGGTAAGGAGATGGAGGTGAGAGGGTGGTCGGAACACGGCGTGGGTACTGTGAATGAGTTCGCCGGAGCGTACCTCCGGCGAACTACGGGTAACCAAACCTACGCTAATTCTAACAACTAAGCGCTAATTAAAATACAGAAATGAAATGCAGGAATGAAATCTAACTAAGAAATGTAAAAGGCGCAGCTCTTATACCTAAAGAAACTCCAGGAGCGGCGGCCTTGGGTGCAACCTCCGCCTCTCCGACCGATTCAAAGCGCTGGCGAGCTCCTCCTGTCACAAGGAACATCGCCGGGACCGAATGCGAGGAAGGGAGTGGAAAAAGGCTGACCAAATTTTGCGGAGGAGGCGAAGGCTCTTTATTTAAGAACAGGCGGAGCACCCTCATTGACCGGGGATATAGACAAATATGATTTATGTACAAGCGATCTCGAGTGTCGGCGTGGATCATCAATGAAGGGGGAGTAAATCTCGTGACGTGATTGTTGTCGATTGATTACTGTAACGAGCGGGAAAAATGCAAGAATATCGGGGAAAAGACAGTTCATGTCAAGTCAGGCGGCTGGAGGTCAAGTTGACTGGGGTCAACTCGCGGAGGGACCTGATTGGTCCACCTCTGCCCGCTACAAGACAGAACATAGAATATTATTCGAAAATGATTTATTTCACGGAATAAATAATTTTATTAGAATTTTCTTATAATATAAAATAAAAAATGTTTATTAATTAATGTAGTATTTATTTATGATTTTTATTTATTTTTTGGTGTATTTTATTATGGTTTTATTTTAATAATGTATTTATAAGTGTATTTATGTGTATTTTTGTATAATTTGTTTTTATTTTGTATATATTATTTTACTAATTAATTTTCTTATTTTGTATATTTATAATTTATTTTTGTGAGTGTAAATATATTTTTGTTTAATTTTATGAGTTTATTTACATTTTTAAATAAATAGGTATAGGTATATGTAGTTATATTTATAGGTAATTTACCTATATATTATGTATACTTTATTTATTTAATGAATTTTATTTGTTTTTATTTTGGATTTGTCTTTTTAAGAAAATATATGTAATATTTACAGTTTTATGAAAGAATAAAAGAATTAAAGAATGTATTTCCCTTTTATTTATATACATATAGAACATAGGTATCTCATCTATGTTTTGGTAGAGTTTTATTTTAGTCTCCTGTTTATTTTAGGTTTAAATCTAATTTTAATGTACACATAGGTTATAATAATGTTTATAACATTATAAAAAAATGAATTTGTAAAAATAATAAGTAATGACTAAATTGAATATTTTAATCCGTATTATGTACAATAGGGGCCCAAAACCTAACTTTCACAGATAAACTCCAAAAATTATGAAACCAATTTTATTAAATAGTTCTTGGAAAGCTATATACAATTAAAGTGATTTTGGATGATTTTGAGTTTTTATTTGCAAGATATGGGCCTGTGAAGTTGAGATTCTAGCTTTTTATTCTGTGTATAAAATGTACATTGTATATTATTTTTACACAAACTCAATTTTGTATTTTTATTTACATTATTATCTACAACTTTCATGTACAAAAGATTTTAATTTGATGAATAAATAATTCTATACAAAATAGATGTCAAAAATGCATGAATAAATGAATAAATAAATGAGGTATTTATTGTATACTGGCCCTTATCTCCCCCTACTTTATTCCTTGTCGACCAATTCCATTCTGGCCTTGGTCTCGGGGTTAGGGTCATAAAATATTTGCAATATTTTATTCCTTTTTCTTTTCTTCTCTTTATTCTATGATTTTGGCATTAAAAACCTTATTTTATGTATAATTACTACAATAAATAATGAATGCTATTATGTACAAATTGAGGCTATTTACATGCATTTGCTGGGGTTTTTAAGGCCAAAATGATAGAATAAAGGTGATGAAAAGAAGATTCATCACCCCCCTATACTTGCCTTTGCTGGTCCCTAGCAAATACTTATGCAACAAGTACAAAAAGAACAAAGAATAAGAAGAAAAGAAAAAGCAAAAATAAAGAATTCAAAGAATAAATTGAATTGATCATGATTATTAAACTCATCTGTACAAAATCAAAGTTTGGAGCTCAGGTTAGACCTTGGTGTGAGAATGTGTGTGAAACCTGGTTGGGAACCAAATTTAAAATACAACAGCATTCGAGAGTCACAGAACTCGGTTCAAATCTCCTCAATAGCCAGATCAGAACTAGCCTACATCATACGCAAACTCTTATGACTATGAGGCTGACTTGTACGGTGTAAGTGATGGTGGCTCTCCCCATTTGAAATGACAAAGGAGCTGACTTCTCCAGAATGACAACCCAATGATTCCCCAATCCAGCCCTCTACCGTCAAGGAGCGGGGTATTCCCTTCTAAGTTCAAGTGGCATCCAACTCAAGAGGAGGGGGTGAAGAAGAGAATGGACGGTAGCCAGTGTAGCTACCTATCCTGGGATGCAAGACCAGTGTAGTCAAGTCATCCAGCTGCAGGCTCACATGGTATAACTTTGATGCTCAAGCTTGCTTATTTTCTATACAACATATATACATACTCCGGCAGGCATTTTTATCAAGCCTGTCCACTTTTTTGGAGTTTTTTTTCAACATACTATTTACAGCAGCATTTACATAAGGATTTTTTCCTCTTGAGCTAGAAGACTATCCCTCTTTTGAAGCTTTATTGCAACCCACACTCTCCTGTCATTCGACTTCATTGAAACTGGACCAGGTTGGGGTGCACTTCCCACCCTAGACGAGGACGAATGTTTCCACTCGTGTGCATCTCAGACTGGCAAATCCAACCCCCTCACCACTCCAACTGAGTTGAGCCAAGTGAAAGGTGCAAGTGTCCAAGTTGGGTCACGGCCGACAAGAGTCATGCATGTGTTTCGAAAAGTTCTAGTTAGTCAACTGAGGTGACTTGAACCCAGCCCTGCTTTCTCAAAGAATTAAGTCTGAATAGACCTGAAGTACCCTAAACCTAGTTCCCACAAGGTTCCAGTGCAGTTAGGTGCAGTAAGGTCCAACCAAGCTCCAATCTTCGACTTTATTGGACTAGTTCAATCATCAAGCTCAATAAAAGAATATGAATGCTATGCAAATGTTATTTACAAATATGCAAAGAATAATGCAATTTTCCAAAGAATTTGAAAACAAAGAGAAAAAGTTTACACAAAGAACGAATTTTGGCATCCAATATATACAGCTATTTACACGGGTGTGCCGCTTTATTTTACAAGACTTTTACAGGTTTTAACAAAGTAATTTTATTTAGGTGTATATACAATTGATAAAGAATTTTATGTATTTTATTTTATTATTTATTTTATGATGCTTTTTATCCTCAAATTTATTTGAAAATGATTTTGAAAACTATAGTAGAACATAGTTTTTGCAAATATTTACAAACATTTGAAAGCCATTTTGCAAAGATTTTTGCAAACACTCTATATACATTTTTCAAAATACTTTTACAAACATTTTCAAAATCTTTTGCAAATAGGTTTTAAAATCCTTTATTTCACACAAATGTAAGAATTTTTGCAATCAAAATATTTTTACAAAGGTTGAAAATATTTCACAAAAAGTTTTCCAAACAGTTCACACCATTTTTCAAAAATATTTTTAACCTGATTTATTAATCAGTATATACAAAAAGAATCTGAGGAATAAGAAGCATTATTAATTAATTTTCAATGAATTATATCTTATTTTTAGCCATATTTATTAATAATTATACGAAAGTATGAGTTATGGATATAGTATATATAGAGTATATACGACCCCCAATACTTAGCTCGAGCTATGTCCTCATAGATCGGAAAAGGGAAAGAGAAGACATAACTCGTACTGAGTATAGAAAAGTCTGTACTACGACGACTAAAAGAATAATAAATGAAAGAATAACGAGATAAATGAATAAGAAAATGACCGTCCCCCCTATACTTAGGATCAAATAATCATAAGTATAACAGACTGTACACACGGCAGGGAGGGCCATGGGTGGGAATAAACAGATCAAAGAATTAACAAATCAGGGGTGCACCCCCCCTATACTTAGGACAAAGTACGTCCTAAGTATAGATACACAGATATGGCGATAGATCTAGGGCACACATAACATGCGGGAGAAAGAATGAACAAGGTACACATATATACAAGTGGTGAAGAATTGGTGGAGTACAGGATGGTATCTGACAATTGAATACCGTACTCGCATCATCGTCTCTCTGCGAGAACGAGGATGCAATCAGAAGGTGAAAAGACACCCGGATATGCAGTCAGGTGGGTGTCGGCTATCGGGGAGAATAGATCAGAAGTAAAGCGGGGACCAGTAGCATGAAGCAGTCAATCGGCTCGTAGGGTCAGCATGAAGAAACAGAGCCGATATTATAAGACCGAGAGGAGGAAGGAACAGTACAGATCCCTCCGATCAATCAGAGTCTCAGAAAGATATGGACAAGTAAAGAACAAGAGACATCGTAGCATTCGGTGGTCATGAGGTTGGAAGATCACAGGAGACACACTGAATACCGCAAGTCATGGCTCTACCCTGCGAGGGTCGTCAAGTTGAGCAGGCTCAAAGGAGCTGGGAATCAGACCATAATCAGAAGACTTGGTCCCGTGATCCGTAGATCGGATACACAATCAGAGAGGGGACCAAGTACACAACTCAAAAAGACTCGGCTTCGTGCTACAACAGACATGAGACACCAGAAATGAAACCGAGTACCTAGAAAATGATGTACCCTCCCGCGGATAACCCTCGGGGAGTGCTACATGCTAATCATCGAATATTCAGTCAGAAACTCAACCTTGCAAGGGTCGTCAAGGTGAGCGGACACAAAGGCATCAGTGATCCATCAGATGGATCATCAGGTATGGTCTCGGTAGGCGACATATCGGCTACCAACAGAAGAGACCAGAAAGTGTAAAGAATGTGGCAGCGCCCCGCAGATAACCCTCGGGGAATGTGCTGCCAGCTAGGCATGAAAATAGCAGATATCAGAAGCTCGACCTTGCGAGGACCGTCAAGGCGAGAAGACTCAAAGGAGTGTAATCAGATAGGTCCCATGATCCGCAGATCGGATAGGCAACTCAAGATGGGACCAGTAATCAAGTATATCAGACGACTCGATTTCGTGCTCCGCAGATCGGAGACACAGTCAGCAGTGGAAACCGAGCGTAAAGAGAGTGTCGCAGTCTCCCGCAGATAGTCCTCGGAGAGTATTGCGATCTAGGCAAGGAATAGTCAGAATGTGTCTCTACCATGCGAGGGTCGTCAAAGAGAGAGAAGGGCTCAAAGGAGCCGGGTCCATCAGACGGACTCACATAGTGGTCTCGGTGGTCGACAAATCAGCTACCATCAGAAGAGACCAATCAGATCTGAAATATGTCGTAGTCTCCCGCAGATAACCCTCGGGGAACTACGAGCTAGTCAACTAAATAATAAGAAAAGAGCTCATCCTTGCGAGGACCGTCAAGGCGAGCGGACTCAAAGGAGTCTGAGCAAGTCGGTCTCATGCCCCAACAGATTAGGCGCATAATCAGAAAGGGAGACTGAGTGCACAAATCAGACGAATCGACTTCGTGCTCCAACAAATAGGAGGCACCAGAAATGAGTGAAGCCGATCGTAATGAAAGCGTCACATCCTTCCGCAGATAGTCCTCGGGAAGTTATGTGAGCTACACAGTGAATAATCAGAGTACAACTCGTCCTTGCGAGGGTCGTCAAGGAGAGAGAGAGGCTCAAAGGAGCCGAATCCATCAGACGGATCCACAGAGAATCTGGTCTGGACAGACGGCAGACCGTCTATCAGCGGAAGAGACCAGAGTAGGCTATAATGTGTCATAGCATCTCACAGATAACCCTCGGAGAGCCATGAACTAGGCAGTAAGCAAATGGAATATCAAGGCTCGTCCTTGCGAGGACCGTCAAGGAGAGCCTTCAGACGGTTGGCCCCATGTGCCGACAGATCGGGCACACAATCACAGAGGGAGGCCAATCAAGCATATCATCTGACTCGGTTCCGGGTCCAATCAAAATGGCGACCCAAGCAGCGGATGAAACTGTAGTCCTAGAAATTGTCGCATTCTCCCGCAGATAGTCCTCGGGGAGGAATGCGAGCTAGATCAATGTAGGTCATGGGAATGCTGGCATAGAGTCTCAGGTCCTCGAAACAATGTGAATCCATCAATCTACTGGAGGGCATAAGATCAAGTGTAGGGACAAAAGAGCAGCTCGTCAATCATAATGCAATCCCTCGAATTCAATCCAATCAGCTGAGATGGAACGAAAGATAATCATGAATCCTCAAAGTGCCAGAGGTGTATAATAGAATCAGGAGATCGGGGATGGGTCAATCACGAAGAAGAGAGATCATGTGGGCTCGGGGCACCGTCATCATGAAGCATATACCGAGATCGTCCATCCAAAATCCAAATCAAGACGCGCCGAAATCTCAAAATAGATAGATCCGTAGAAATATCATGATATCATCCTCAAATCACTGAAGCACATCACATCCTCAATCCGGTATGCGAGACCGAAAATTCCTCAATAATGCATCACACCTATGATCATGCATCAACAAAAATCCTTAATGCGCTCGTATGCCCGTATCCAAAGTCAAATCCACCAAATCAATCTCAGCATCCTCAACATCATTGGCCCGACTTACTCAAGTAATTTGTATACATAATCCTCGATGCGAGCCTCATTAATATGCATAGCATTCCTGGGTAAAAGGGAGAGGTGATACAGGGTACACGAAGAAGATGGATAAGAAGGGTACACAATGAAGTGGAGAAGCTGATTGAGCGTGCATGCCAATATCATGGGAGCCAGAAAGGTGATACAGGGGAAACGAGGAGGGCGGGCGAGAAGATCGAGACACAGACAAAATTGGGTGTTCCACACAGGGCGGGAACACCGTCAAAATGGTGGTCCGAAGAGCAAGCTCTCTTCGAACCAGAGAAGATGGGGATGATACAGTGGATACGAAGAAGATGGTGAAGAAGATGTCGGGAACGAATGGACTTGGCGAAGAAATGACTGAGCTCAAGCGCCAATATCACGACTCAATGCAAATGAAGAGGTATATGTATAAGAGAGGTAGAGAGACTCAAAGATGAAAAATGCATGACTCACACGGACGGGACCCACTACTCTAATAATGAAAGAAAAAGCACAATGGACTTCAAGTCACAATCAAGACACAAGGCAACCCCCCAATTCACCTACTCAACACAGTGAAGACCGTCAGGTGACGGTCATTTATCTTTTCGGTTTTAGAGTTAGGTGAGAATCGCAAAGTTGTACAAACACTTAGGAGGCTTGATGGGATTTGGGCTCTACTCCTTAGTGTGTACGTAAGCAATTTAAAACGCATACAAGGAGGGGGTTGCTCTCCCCAAGACAAGGAATCCATTACGTTTTATTATTAGGTCAATAGAGTTAGCAGTCCCGATTTTATTTTAGTTATCACTTTTTTGGGTATTTTCAATGCACGTGCCTATCGAGGTTCCAATTTCCATTAAGCATCCTAAGTGGCAAAAACAGAGGGAGAAGGTAGGAAAGCCATGCAAGTCGGAAATCGATGATGCATGCTAAGTAAGAAGACTTACAGTACTTCCCAGCTCTCTCCATGCGGGATGCAGAACAGAATTGAAATCTATGCTATATGCACATGCAAGTCGAAGAAATCGCCCTAGGATAGTAACTGCTATTATCGTGAAGCACCACAAGTCGGGCATTTATCCTTAACCTAAAAGTCCGGTCTTGGCTCACCCCTCCTCTTCTCGACACACTCGAGTTCAGGAATAGCGCTTGATGGGGCTTGCTCACGGCACAAGGGTTAAGAGATAAATGAACCGACTGTTTAAATTTGACTAGATCCAAAACACACTATAGGTACATGCAATTATATTAGGGGCTTTGGACCTTAATCTATCGACAAGCAATTCCTAAGCTAGGGCTCATTCACATAAAATAATAAAAAGAAAATAAAAAAGAAAAAGCGTCAAAACCGTCGAGGCCCCCAAGGGAACAATCCCTCGGGTAATGGACCTCGGGAGTTGGAGTGTCTGAGTCCTGAATTATTACATGTTAATTGCCACTCTCTCACATAAATATACATAATAAAATAAAGTGCATAAAAATGTAGACTGTCTTCAAAGATTCTCCTTCACCTGCCTTCGATGCTCTCTCCTGTTGGCTGGTGTAGAAGAGCCAACTCCGCCTCGCTTGGGTGCATTGGTCCTCCTAGGAGGTCCTCCTTCGCTTGGCGGTCCCTCGCATCAAAGACAAATAAAAGAGATGGGTCAGAACAGTCAATTGATAATCTCAATAATAATCAAATAAAGAAATGAATACTGGACATGAGCAAAGAATTAAATAAATAAATGATCAACCATACAAAATCCGTTGCCTCCCCGGCAACGGTGCCATTTGATGACTGAGAAAAATCGAGGGTCTAGATATCTCACAAGGCGAGACGTCCAGTCGATGCGGTGACCGCTCAATCATCCTCATATCAATCAATAATTAACCCACAATAAATATATGCAATGAATATCCAAAAATGTGGAGTTAAAATTTATTATAACTCTACATGTAAATGTGTATAGGTGTAAGTATAGGTAGAGGTCGAACACTGGGAGGTGAAGGGATGTATGTGAAATTGATTGTGCAATTATTCAATTCAAATGTCCAATTTTTTATTGTTTTTGTGGGTTTTTTAATTTTATGTTTTTCTATTTTATTTTTGGTTTTAAGATTTTTATTTAGTTTTTATATTTTGTATTTTTTTATTTTCTTTTTATATTTTGAATTATATAATATAGATATATATATATATATATTTAGATATGTATAAGAGAAGGGAAAGAGAAATGTAGTATATAGATATATATAGAGGTAAATGGGGCTGCCCCCAGGGAGTAGCCAACTTGGCTACTCCCACCCCTATTTTTCCCTCATTTTTTTATTTTTTTGGAAAATAAAAATTTGTATATTCATCATTATATCCCTCTCACATTGTATTAAAATTTCGTCAGAAACAGAGACTCCTATGGCCTCCATCCAAACATGGTCGATTTAAAAAATCCTGCGACCGTTAAAAAAATGATGTCTGGATGGAGGGCTTAGGAGTTTCTGTTTCTGACGAAATTTTAATAGAATGTGAGAGGGATATAATGATGAATATACAAATTTTTATTTTTCAAAAAAATAAAAAAATGAGAGAAAAATAGGGGTGGGAGTAGCCAAGTTGGCTACTCCCTGGGGGCAGCCCCATTTTACCCATATATATATACTCGAAATGTATTACATATAATATTTTTTATATTTTTTGTTATTTTTTTCTGGAATTTTTCTAATTTTTATGTATTTTTAATTCAAAACGGTCCCTCATATGGAACTAATTAAATAGGCTGAAACTAATTTGGGTTTTTAAAAATACAAAATAAGTCCAAAAATAACCCAAATTAATTTTTAATATGTAAATAATAATATATAAGAAAACTATAAAATAAGAAAACATACTTTTGGTGTTTTTCAAGGGTTTTTATTTTTTTTTAGGATTTTGGAGCTTCTTGAAATTTTTATATTTTCTTTTTCTATTTTTAGGGTCTTTCATTTTCTGGAATCAATATATATAAATATATCATATATAATTCTTTTTGGATTTTTTTTCAAAATGTTTTTATATTTTTTTGTATTTTGTAAATTAAACAGTACAAAAATGGCTCCTTTTTCATTTTTAATAATTAGGATAAATGCACAAAATGTAAAATAAAATATGGGCGTGCAAAAACATCACATGAAACATCTATCCTAATTTTTGTGGAATTTTAGGAGCCTCATAGGTATTTTTAATAAATAGATCAAAGACACAAAAATAATACAACCTGGTAGGGGCATTTTTGCAAATAAAATATCATCCAGGGGCATGGGTGCAAAAATACCTACATAAATAAACATTTATTTATATTTTAGGGACTAATTTCCAATATACAAAAACGCCAGGGTATACATGCAATTTTCACGCGCCTCACGTGGGACTGCACGTGAGGCGCTGGAGGACCAAAAAGTAATTACTATAAGTACAGGGGTCCTACTGCAAAATTTACATTTTCATTTACACTAAACATTTATTTTACAGTATTAAAAATTAAATACAAAAAGAGCGGGGGTTGTATGTGAAATTTACCCCCAAAGGCGCGCGATCCAACGGGTGTGCTTTCTTCACTTGACACGCGTCGCCACCTCCTCGCCCGATGCCGCTTCACCGATGAAGGGCTGAGATTAGATCAGCTGAGCTGATCGGACGGTCGAAACTTACCTTCATCGGACGGCTCGCTTCTGATATGGGTTGGGACCACGATCGGACGGTGAAGACGAAGGCACGAAGAACAGGGAAGAACCCCCCCCTTCCCCGACCTTCGATCAGGTGCTGCTCTCTCATCCGGCGCTTCCTCAGGCATTTGATGTTTTAAGAAGCTTCCTGGGGCCATGCTCTGTCGACTGGAGCACTCTGGGGAGCCAGAGGCTCGCCAGAGTGGTCCAGCGAGGTCGATGATGGATGAAGCCCCCATGTACCTGCAAAAGAATCAAATCGACCCCAACGGGGGTCCTTTGGCGTCCCAGCACCTGCAAGAAAGCTCAGCGCACAAAGACAAGGGGCTGGGGGTCTTATTTGGATCAAAATGAGCGAAAGGGGTGCGGGGCGGTGATCTCCGGCGAGGGGCGGAGGAGGAGATCGGATCTCCAGCTCTGAAGAAGATCTGGGTGAATGAATATGCCTGGGGCGTAGGGAAATGGAAGGGTAAGGAGATGGAGGTGAGAGGGTGGTCGGAACACGACGTGGGTACTGAGAATGAGTTCGCCGGAGCGTACCTCCGGCGAACTACGGGTAACCAAACCTACGCTAATTCTAACAACTAAGCGCTAAATTAAAATACAGAAATGAAAATGCAGGAATGAAATCTAACTAAGAAATGTAAAAGGCGCAGCTCTTATACCTGAAGAAACTCCCAGGGAGCAGGGGCCTCGCCGGAGCGGCGGCCTTGGGTGCAACCTCCGCCTCTCCGACCGATTCAAAGCGCTGGCGAGCTCCTCCTGTCACAACGAACATCGCCGGGACCGAATGCGAGGAAGGGAGTGGAAAAAGGCTGACCAAATTTTGCGGAGGAGGCGAAGGCTCTTTTTTAAGAACAAGCGGAGCACCCTTATTGACCGGGGAATATAGACGAATATGATTTATGTACAAGCGATCTCGGGTGTCGGCGTGGATCATCAATGAAGGGGAGTAAATCTCGTGAAGTGATTGTTGTCGATTGATTACTATAACGAGCAGGAAAAATGCAAGAATATCGGGGAAAAGACGGTTCACATCAAGTCAGGCGGCTGGAGGTCAAGTTGACTGGGGTCACTTCCGGAGGGACCTGCTTGGTCCACCTCAGCCCGCTACAAGAAGAACAGGGAATATTATTCAAAATGATTTATTTCACGGCATAACTAATTTTATTAGAATTTTCTTATAAAATAAAAATTTTTATTAATTAATTTAGTATTTTTTATGTTTTTTATTTATTTTTTGGTGTATTTTATTATGGTTTTATTTTAATAATGTATTTGTAAGTGTATTTATGTGTATTTTGTATATTTGTTTTTTATTTTGTATATATTATTTTATTAATTAATTTTCTTATTTTATATATTTATAATTTATTTTTGTGAGTGTAAATATATTTTTGTTTAATTTTATGAGTTTATTTACATTTTTAAATAAATAGGTATAGGTATATGTAGTTATTTATAGGTATTTTATCTATATATTATATGTACTTTATTTATTTAATGAATTTTATTTATTTTTATTTGGATTTGTCTTTTTAAGAAAATATATGTAATATTTACAGTTTTTATGAAAGAATGAAAGAATAAAGAATGTATTTCCCTTTTATTTATATACATATAGAACATAGGTATCTCATCTATGTTTTGGTAGTGTTTTATTTTAGTCTCCTGTTATTTTAGGTATAATTCTAATTTTAATGTACACATAGTTATAAATAATGTCTTACAACATTATAAAAATATGAATTTGTAAAAATAATAGTAATGATAAATTGAATATTTTAATCGGTATTATGCACAATAGGGGCCCAAAACCTAACTTTCACAGATAAACTCCAAAAATTATGAAACCAATTTTATTAAATAGTTCTTGGAAAAGCTATCTACAATTAAAGGTGATTTTGGAATGATTTTGAGTTTTTATTTGCAAGATAAGGGTCTGTGAAGTTGAGATTCTAGCTTTTTATTCTGTGTATAAAATGTACACTGTATATTATTTTTACATAAACTCAATTTTGTATTTTATTTACATTATTATCTACAACTTTCATGTACAAAAGATTTTAATTTGATGAATAAATAATTCTATACAAAATAGGTGTCAAAAATGCATGAATAAATGAATAAATAAATGAGGTATTTATTGTATACTGGCCCTTATCTCCCCTACTTTATTCCTTGTCGACCAATTCCATTTCTGGCCTTGGTCTCAAGGTTAGGGTCATAAAACATTTGCAATATTTTATTCCTTTTTCTTTTCTTCTCTTTATTCTATGATTTTGGCATTAAAAACCTTATTTTATGTATATAATTACTACAATAAATAATGAATGCTATTATGTACAAATTGAGGCTATTTACATGCATTTGCTGGGGGTTTTAAGGCCAAAATGATAGAATAAATGTGATGAAAAGAAGATTCATCAGTATTCATCACGCCTTAGACATAGTATGAGGTCTCACTCAAACTCAGACACAAGCTATCCACTAGGCTTGAGAATTGGCATAGACAAAGAGCAGATCAAGAATTCATCATATACAATACTAAGATCCGTCAAACTGAGTCACATGTGATAAAATAGACAATAACCTATATATGGATCATATAATCAATAAATGAAAATGTTATGTATGGAAAGTTAAAGGGTGAAGGGTGATCAGGGATTCACACACAGAACAACTTGAAGACCATTTTCCATGCATGTAGTTTGTTAAATTTAAATATCAACACCTATTGATGAGTGTGAAAATCGCCTCTTAATTGTCAATAATTGTAATATAGGAGACAAAATTTGGTCAATCAAAAACCACACTGTCGAATATGTGGAAGTTATTTTACTGAGCAAGTCTACCAAGGTCAAACACAGGGGCACGAGACTCTTCATCTATTTATCGAAAATTATTAATTAATTAGTGAATGATTATTTTCTAACCTAGGTCTTCTTGCAAATGCAAATAAAATGATGCAAGGACAAGTTCATGTGATGCTTGTAATTTTTGTCTAATTTTAATGCAGGTTAAAATGAGATGCAATGCATGCACACAATTAATGAGATGTAAATAAATATGCAATATAAAATGTACAAACATACCCTAAATTAATTTTAAAAATGAGCAATAGAACAAGGGTCAATTTTAGAGATAATTTGAGCAATGGAAATTCAAATTATTGAGAAGAAGATACTATGGATCACATAAAATAACAATAAATAGTTCAATACCAAATTCCTGAAATTAAATAAGCCATTAGATAGATAATGAAACAAGCTTCAAAACGACACTAAAAATCGATTAAAACAGAGATGAGATGCTCAAGATATTAAAGAAACAATTCATAGGCATAAATGCAATAAAAAATGCATGAAAATAAAATGATAAATATCAAAATAGACCCCTAGAGAGACTATTTGTAATTAATAAAATTGTCTGGCCCCTGTGTAATTTCTCTTGTGGGCAGGGGTAGTTTTGTAAATTATGAAAACCGACTGGCCCTCCTTGTAAAATACCCGAAGCACGCACGTGAGGCAGGCGCCTGGAGTACCTGGATGTAATTCCTAAAAGTACCAGGATCTATAGTGTAATTAACCCAACCCTTAATAAAAATTGTCTGGCCCCTGTGTAATTTCTCTTGTGTGCAGGGGTAGTTTTGTAAATTACGAAAATCGGTTGGCCCTCCCTGTAAAATACCCAAAGTAAGCATGTGAGGCATGCGCCTGGAGGACCTGGATGTAATTCCTAAAAGCACCAGGGATCTTCAGTGTAATTAACCCAACCCCTCTCGTGCAAGGCACGCGAGGGGGCTAGGTTCGGGAGGCGACTCAGCTTCGGAGACACATGGCGTCCGATGGTGGCTTCGGCAGGAGGCTTGGATAGAACAAGCCTTTAGGTTCGGAGATGCATCGCGGCTCCATCTAGGCCGTTGGAAGGCCATCATAGGGGAGCCATTCAACGACACATGCGCTTCGGTCACCATCGGACGAGCGGTGTGTAAATAGAGCCTCCAGCGAGGTTGTTAGAGCTCCTCTATGCTCCTCCGTGCATGAAGAGGGTCTGGGGACCTCTGTAGCCAGCTAGCAAAGATAACGGACAGTCAACAGAGCGACAAGGGTAGCAGCCGCTGACGATCCACAATGCATCACTAGAGGTAGAGATCGAGATCGACAATGGGGCGTGAAGTCTGACCATTGAGAACCTGCATGGGTTAGAAGTATAGCCCATATGTGCAGATCGTGCGTGTGTACGATGTGAGTGAGATGAGAGCCAGGCGGGGGTAAAGAAGGTGGTGGCTCGGTGGGTTCCTCATGAGGGCAGAGGAAAGGTGCGACATGGATGGGGGTTCTGACATAGAGAGAGGATGAGCAGGATGGTCAGTATGAATGAAGGATGAATGGCGGATCTAGTAGGGTGTTCGGTGAACGGAAGGGTGGTCTGTACGCGGCAAGATAATTTGGAGAAAATGCAAGAAAAGAAAAAATAGAGTATCTTGGAGAATTGTAGAGGAAGAATGGTGGCATGGGAGGCTTGGGTTGAGGTCCCATTGGAACCTCTGGTCATCGCTCAACGGGCACAACCAAGGCTCGGAGCTTTGCGGTGCCTAAGGCGGCCGCAACATGGTTGGAGAACCATGTATCACACCTGGGGCAGAAGAGTTGTCGTCACCTCCACGAACCGCCTTCCGTTATCACCAAAGGGTAGAAGAAGCTGGGTCAACACCCACTGAGTGGTGGATAAGGTGTGAGTGTGGTGGAGGTGGCGACCTTATAAGTTGGAGATGACGGTTACATGTGGAGGAGCAAGGGTTTTGAACGGATGATTGGATGCTCTAGATGGAAGGTGGTAAATGGTTGGGTGTTACGCGAGGGAGAGGGATGTGCGGGCTACTCGGAGGTGGCATTAGGATGAGCAGAGAGGATTGGGTATGATGGCAAAAAGTGGAAGGGGGTGATGGTTGGCAGCGAAGCGTAACGACTGGAGAGGGGAGCTGGAGATAGGAGATGGTTTGTAGACCGTTAGATCTCGCAATCCAATGGTCGTGAAGACGGCATGAGGGGCGAGTGAGGATCAGATCCTATAATCTGATCGAATGGTAGAAATCAAGGCAGGGAGAGAATGGTTGGGATGATGAGGGGGCTTCATACAAAGGCGAAGGGGATATTGGTGACGTGGAGAAGGCAGAGTCGTAGGATGGGAGGATGATCAAATGGTCTTGAAGAGAGTGGGAATGGGTGGATAGGATTAGATTAGGGAGTCTGATCAGATGGCTCATGTAGAGATGACGGTGGACGGTTATGATTTAGGCGGGGAGGAGGTGATCCAACGGCCAAAGATCTAGGTTGGGTGGCGAGAGGTGGTGCGGCCATGTGGGCAGCCCAAATGGCTCCACGTGGCTACTTCAGAAAATTCAGAAATGAAGAAAATAAAGAAAATTCGAAAACAAATAATTAGAAGCAGAATTAGAAAAATGTCATTATATGAAAGTTGTTGATCTCGATGAGATCCACAAGTTTCGTGTTGGTCAAAAATCCAAAAGAAGTCGTTTATATAAGAAGAATTTTCGCAAGTATTTTTAATGATTAAAAACACTTAATTTAATGGTTTTGTATTTTCTTTGTATTTTTAATTCTTTTTAAGACCACAATAAATATATACAATAATTAACCTATTTTTTAGGGATTTTTAATAAAATAGAAAATTAGGAAAAGTGTTAGTAATTAAATACAATAATAATGTTTAGAAATTTAGTGTTAATTATACACAGATTATTTACAATATAAGAATAGTTAATAATAAGGATTTAATTGTGGTTTTTATTGAATTGCTTAAGTTAAGAGGATAATAAATAGATTTTAGCATGATGTATTTGGGATTGATCATCCCTCTATGCTTAAATTATGCTCGTCCTCGAGCATCTAAAGAATGAAGGAGTTGGATTAATTCCTGACAATGCATGTGAAATTTTCAAGGCTTAATTCATAGAAAACCCTCAAGTGATCCTAAAATTATGGGCTCAACCATTCTCTAGTTAAAAGAAATCCAACTTCTTTAATTATCAGACTCTCTGTTTGTAATAAAATATAAGGATGTGATAATTAGTGTACTGCAATCATGAGAGTCAAGTCGAGATGTCACCCAAAGTTCCAGCCCAGGAGAGTCTCCTCTAGACCTCATCCTCAACACTAGGGAATACGTTGGTTCTTTATTCAGTCAACCGTCTCATTAGTTTGTCAGACTTGAAAGTGTAGATGAATGGTCAAATGATGGATGGCATAGGACTGTGTCTATTTTTCTCTCCCTCACATTGGAACAAGGGACCTCTCGAGTACCTTATTACTCAATACTTGTATATTTTTGGTTTGTTGATCAACGTGTCCATGAAGAGAATTCGGAGTCGTCTGCACTTGTTTTCTTGGGAGTACACAGGGTGTGTCTCTTTTGAGTATCTAAGATACCTTCGACACCCAGACTTGTGTCATTATACGATGCAAAGCTCTTTTTTGGTGCTATCCCGACTCCTTGGTCATAATAGCGTTTGGTCCAAGTGGACACTTTGAAATGGTAGGGAGTGCTCGCCTTTGGTGTAAGCTCATAGAATTTGTATTTGTGATGGTTGAGATTTTCTTTCAATATTTCTTTCTTTTTTTCTTTTTGTCTAGCTCCACTGCTTTTACACAGAGTTGGCGCACACTGATCAATAATTATTTAGTTTCATCACACCTTGGCACATAGGTCAATATTAAGAAATAGCATGTGAACTTGTTCACATACTGGCTAGAGTTTTGTTGACACTCAGGTTTCTTGAAGCCTTCATTAACTTCACCCATCGTCAAGCATCATTAAATTGGGTCTAGACTCAAGTCACCAGTCATGTGATAATTCAAGTTCCTCAAGCGATAACTAAACTCATCTCATCAATCATGCAGTTATGAAAGTGATGTACTGATTATATTCTTTAAAAGGTAGAGATGAGTGCAATATATCGCTCAAATCCTTATACTAGAGAAGTGAGGATTATTAAGTTTCAAAAATCCTAATGACTAAGACATGTTAATACAGACTCTCAAGATCTCAGAAATCAAGTGTCTTCAAATCCTCAAGCCTTGAGTGATAGTTAATGTGTCAGGAATGCACCAACTCCTTAGTTAGTGAATTTTACAATTTTTAGTTTTTTTTCATTTTGTAATTCTTCAGAGAGATAATGACTGGCCCAAGCTCATTAAACAGTTGCATATACTTCCAGCCAGTATGGGTGTAAGTACGAATTGTTAGGCAGCTACCTGTGTTACTTTAGGATGGAGTCATACACAATGTCCTCTAACACCCATTCTGCTAAGGGAAACTGTAGTTCCCTCACTGAAGAGTAGCTGCTCATTTTTAAGCCTAGTAGTTAAAGACTCTACCAAAGAAAATTTATAATTTTTCAGATTTTTATGGAGTTTTTTAATAAAGATAATCTTCTATTTACAAAAAGTTAATCCCCCAATTTTTAGAAAGATATTTATATAATTTTTTACAAAAATCAGTTCACATGTAAACTTAGACCCTAGCCCAAAAAGATTTCAAATATTTTAAAAATATGAGTTATGGCAAAAGTATATATATATAATAGCGTACGGTATACCCACCTATACTTAACTTTTGTTATGTCCTCATAGCACAAGTGATATGAAGTCATAGCTCCAGTTAAATAAAAGGTGATATAGTGGAACTGACTCAGATGGTCCCCATATACTTAGGTCAAAAATGACCTAAGTATAAGAAGACGATAAGGGGGGAGATTGATTGATTATGGTCCTCCCTATACTTAGGCTGAAAATAGCATAAGTATTGGATGTGAATTTTGGTTTAGGGGACCCGTGGTTTGTTAGGGTTAGAGGGGGTGTGAATTTTTACAGGAGAATACATGGAGGTATGGAGAGGGGTGAGTGAATACACAGAGATGGGTGTGGGGTTGTGGGGGGGGGATCATCTAGTGACACGTGTTAGCAATGTGAGCCCCGGGCGAACCATTCCTACAATAAATGTTATTGTAATAAATGATTTATCAATAAACGTTATTGATTATTTTTCACTCCCTTTCTGAGATTGAATGAATGAATGCACTATAAGGTCCCTCTGTACAATAAGGGTTATGTACCATGGCCAACTTGATGATCATACAGCTGTTGATTCATAGAATGGATCATAGAGGCTGATGCTTGGATGAATATCTAAGGAGTTAGATAAAAGACTCATCAAGCATCGTTAAATAATTATTAAGTGATGATCTCCAGCCTGAGTAGGAGATGGCTATCCTTTCTCAAATGGTTGATATCTTACTGACCTCTTGATGCAGGTCCTCTGCATGGAAATTGTGATTCGGAGGTGTCAGGTTAGTTGAGTCAATGGGTTGACTTAATGAGATCGAGAAAACCAAAGACCTATGTTGAATGTTGTCATAGCATAGACATGCATCCTCTGACCAGAGACAAATGTGTTGCTATATGTCTGAGTATGTACATTTGGCAGACCAATAGGTTGATGACCTAACCAAGGTCTATACATCGGCGAGCTGGTGTGCATGTAAGGGTATATGAGTAATACGATCTCTCAAAGGGATCATATAGGTTCACTTATGAACCGGGAGACATGAACTCACTCATGAGGTATTGGGACTGATCAAATTCCAGGCATGGTCGTCATGATTTGGAAGCATGACATGAATTTGAAGGTAAGATATATGCTTTGTGAAAGCATATGATCAATACCAAATCCCAGTGACCAAGATTGAGAAACTTAATGATCAAACCCTGAAGATGACAGTGTAAAAGTGATCTTTGTCTTCAGAATGATCATAGGTCTTCCAGCAAGCATGTTGTACAAGTATTGGGAATACCTGATGGTGATGTGATCATAAACGATTGTATAACCATGACGCTTCCATTTCGAGGGAGTGATGAAACAGGTTTGGATTTTAGTGACTCCTCTCATTAGAGAAGTGACCTAATCTTAGTCCATGAACTGGACATTAATCTGAATGAGATTCAGATGCAATGAGAAGATTAGGTCTACGATCTTGATTTGATCAAACATCAGTGGGAGGTCCATGGGATCTGGATTTGAGATGTGATCTCAACATCCAAGTCACTATATGTGGAACAATACAATCGCCTTGTCCTTATCTCCAAGTATCTGCGGAGAAATCGCATTATTCTTGAAGGGTTCAAGAATAATTCCATAAGATCTAAGCAATAAAGAAATAATGATTAAATGTGATTTAATCATCTTGATGTGTGTAGAAATTACCCAATATAATTAAATATGATTTAATTATTGAGGATAAGAATAATGTGGATAGAAATATCCAATTATTCATAATATATTATAAATTTGATTTATAATGTATTAGAGAGAGTTTATTATAATTTATATTTGTTGATTAATTATTATGTGTATTGGATACACATTGTGTAATTAATTGATAATGTAAATTATATATTGTTTTGGGTTGTGAATGTCATTCACAATTTTTCAATGACAAGGTTGCAATATTCTCAAAATTAATTGTGAATTATTTTTGAACAATATATCACAACAAATTTGTTGGAAATAAATAATGAGAGATTTCTATGGAGATATGCAATCTCATGAAATCTCATGAGATTGCCTCCATTGGGAGACAAGTGGGCGGCACCCATGCCCTATTTGGAATGGGTGGTTGATGAATCCACGATTCATGATCTCAATATCTTGATCTTAGCAAAATCCCCGAGTAAAAGCTCATAAAAATGTACATAAATTCATTAAATTAACAAAATGTCTCTTGTAAATAAAACACACTAATTATTGTATATTAGATTGTACAAAATAAATTACACATAAAAAGCCGCAAAAATAAAGGAGTCTTATACATGTAAATAGCCTAAAACTTCATGTATTTTTAATAATTTCATATCAACTCCTTTTTGGCTAATTCTTTCTCCAACATGTTCATATCAATGTATATAAAAATACAAAAATACAAAACAAATTAAATGTCAAATAAATGCTCCTAGATCCCAATGGGAAGAAGCCGTAAAGACCAACTTTCTAGCTAAATTCCCGCTCCGTATGAACTCCAAAACCAAACTTACTTTTAAAGTTCAAGTTAGAAAATTATCTATCCAACGGAAGTGGTTTCATTAAAATCGGAGCTCATTTGCAAAAGTTGGGTTTTGGGACCTAGATGTACATTGTACATTATGTATATATTCATACTTTCTTCATTTTTTATTGTATCTTTCTTAATTATTAAAAATACAAAAAAAATCATACTTGTGTTGTATTTTAATTGTAGTATTTTATTGTATCTTTCCGTTGTAAATATCTCTTATTAAAAAGACAAAAAATTACATATTAGAAAAGTAAAAAATGTGTGTACATGTTGTTTGTCTTCCCTTGTAAATTCTCCACTATTTCTCTTCTCTTTTTATTTTATTGTATTTAAAGTAGCCAACTTTATTTATTTATTTATTTATTTATTATTTAATTTCCATTCTCTACAATAACCACCAATTCAACTCCATTATTCCACCATTTTTTCCCAACTTCCCATTCAACTCCGTTAATAAATCAACCTCCCATTCAACTCCACCACTTTAATAACCTCTCATTCCATTCTCTTTATATACTTCTCATTCTCCTCATTTTTGCCTTGGATCCATCTTTATGTGAGGAGAGCCAAGTTCCCAGAGTTGAATCGGTGACAGCGACGCAACCACGGTCGAGCAACGACGGCCCTCTCTCCGGTGTGATTCGTTGGCTTTTAGGCCAACATCGCAGCCGCAACCGCGCGCTGCTCGAGCTCATCGCATGCCGGCGATTCGAGCGAAGACCGTGCTCACGAGAGCACTTCATAGGCGACCGCATCATCGTAGGTAAATTTTCCCTTCATTTTAGTTCATTTGGTCTTTTTGCAATTTTTTTTAGTACACCACATATCATCCCTTCCACCACCACCATCACACCATTTTTCTTTCTCCCATTTGTTTACTTTATCATCTTCACCACCATCATCAAAGTTTTTTTTCCCACGTCCTCTACTTCCTGTTTAAAGAAAACTTTAAAAATATATATAAAAAAAATTAAAACAAAAAAATCCCTTTTCATTACAGCAGAAAAAAATAAAAAAAACAAAAAAAATAGCCGCAGCAGCGGTGGGGGGAGAACCCACGCCGCCGCCCCTCCTCCATCTCCAAGCGGCTCACCGCCGCCCGCCACCGGCGGCCCGTCTCCACCTTCCCGCGCGGCCGTGCGCGAGCAGCTGCCTCCGCCCCATCAGCCGACCACGGCCCCTCCAGAAGCCAGTCGCGGCTCCGCCGACCACCGCGCGGCCTTCTCCGCCCACCGCCGACCGCTCCTCCTCGTCGCCTCATCAGCGGCGCCGCCTCGCGTCGTCGTCCACAGCCTTGGAGCCGCCGCCGACCAACTCCTCATTTGGGTTCCTCCACATCGTGCTCAAGGAAGAAGAAAGGTCATATTTGGTTATTATTTTTTTATGTAAAAATTACAGTTTCTTTAGTTATAGTTTTTTGTAATTACAAAGTAGTCCCTGTATATAGTTTTCTTGTGAATGTTGTTTTCTGAAATTGCACAGATACCCTTGTATTCGCATCTTAATTTGGACATCATTTATGCATCTTTTTGTTCAATGAAAAATGTCTCTATGATAAGCAACTAGTTGTCTACATTTTGACTATTTATTTGTATTTTTGTGAGTCATGGGTAATTAACTAAAATTGATCAACTGAAATTTAGCATAGTTTACCCAATCTGGACTCTTAAATTCATATCTAACTCATGGTTGCTCCAAAAAAATCCACAAAAATTATATATGATGCCTTGATATATGATGAACTTACAGTCCAAATTTCATCTAAAATGGAGATGTCTTGTGCCTGAATTAAATTGTAGAGTGTTTTAGTATTTGATTTTTATTTAAATCCACGTATATCCTTTTTGCGAAATTTCAATTCTCCTAGATTCTACATGAAAATATCTTTTTGGGATAATTCGCACTCTGATTAATTTAACATTGCGGATTTATTAGAAATTATTTACTCACTGTCACTCTATTTTCACTAAAAAATCCATAAAAAAATCATAACTTGTCAAAAAATTCTAAAAAAATTATTGTAGTCTTCTTGCAGCATGTTTCCATTTCAGTAATTTTTTCATAATGTTTGCTTACTGTTTATGTTAAAAATTGCGAAAAGACCCATAAAAAGTGTGCATTTTTCATTGTTGCATTTTAACCCCTAAAATTCTAAAAAATATGTTTTGCATTAATCATTGGATTAAGTTTACTGGAAAAATATAATTTGGCTAAATTGGATTAATTTCTTTTTAAAATTAATTTGGCTAAGTTGTGTGATTTCTTAGTGCTTAATTCACCCGCATTTTGCATTTGCTTTGGTTTTTGCATAGAAAAATCTAAAAAAATACCGCACTGAAATCTAGTCCTATGTTTTTGAATTAAACCTGAAGTTCTTCCTTTGCCTCCCTGTGTTCGACCCCGGACTTGTCCGGGATATAAATTAAAGCAGAGACACTCTTCACGGAGATCTTCTCTCGGTTCTGACCGAATCGCTAAGTACACGTACCACAACGAACACGAATTATTCATCGTATTTAGCGACTCGTCAGATGGCGCCATTGCCGGGACCAAGAAAGATCACTTTCCCTTGCCTTTTATTGATCAGATCTTGGAGAGACTCGTAGGGAAAGAGTTCTTCTATTTTCTTGATGGGTACTCAGGCTACAACCAGGTGGCCATAGCCCCTGAGGACCAGGAAAAGACCACATTCACATGTCCATTCGGTACTTATGCTTTCAGGCGCATGCCATTCGGGCTCTGCAATGCCTCGGGCACATTTCAGCGGTGCATGATAGCCATATTTGCCGAGATGGTGGGAGATTTCCTAGAAGTATTCATGGATGACTTCTCGGTTCATGGTGATTCTTTTGATACATGTTTAGCGCACTTGGACCGAGTCCTCACGAGGTGTAGAGAGGTAAATCTGATACTCTCCTGGGAGAAGAGTCACTTTATGGTGACGGAGGGTATCGTGTTGGGGCATGTCATCTCCAAAAGGGGAATGGAGGTTGACCCTGCCAAGGTGGAGGTGATCAAGAAACTCGATCCACCTACCAACGTGAAGTCACTGCGGTCATTCTTAGGGCATGTTGGATTCTATAGAAGATTCATTCATGATTTTTCAAAGATCGCCCGCCCACTGACTGAGCTCTTAGGAAAAGACACAGAGTTCATTGTAGATCACAGGTGTCTGGAGGCCTTTGAGCTCTTAAAGAGGAAGATTTGTGCCTCGCCTATCCTACAAGCTCCTGACTGGTCTCTCCCCTTTGAGATCATGACTGACGCTTCAGATTTTGTTATAGGAGCTGTGTTAGGACAACGACGAGAGGGGATTCCATTTGCGATTCATTATGCGAGCAAAGTTTTAGATCCTACACAGAAAAATTATACAGTGACTGAAAAGGAAATTCTCGTGGTAGTATGGGCCCTCGAGAAGTTCAGATCATATATTTTGGGCTCTAAGGTGACAATTTATACTGATCACACAGCCATTCGATACCTAATGGAAAAGGACGTGAAGGCGCGTCTTCTTAGGTGGATTCTACTCCTCCAGGAATTTGATTTGGAGATTAAAGATAAACCTGGAGTGAAGAATGTTGTGGCTGATCACCTTTCTCGGATTGAACTTAAGGATTCTCCTGATCATGAGCGGATTAGAGAAACCTTCCCAGATGAGTCAATTTGTGTTATTGACTCTCTCCGTGGTATGCCAACATGGCGAACTATCTTGTCTCCAAGCAGGTTCCCTATGGTTGGACTAGGAGCAGTATTGACCGATTGAAGTCGGATTCGAGGAGATACCACTGGGACGATCCTTTCCTTTTCTTTGAAGGACCGGATTGTGTTTGGATAAGGTGTATTCCTCAGGAGGAGTACCAGAGTGTCCTCACATATTGTCATTCACTTGAGGCTGGAGGACACCATTCGGGAAAGAGAACCGCTCACAAAGTACTTCAATGTGGATTGTATTGGCCGACCTTGTTTAGAGATGCTATTGATTTTGTACAGTCGTGCCCTATCTGTCAAAGGATGGGAGGGACAGTTGGATAGAGAGATGAGATGCCCATGCAACCGATGATTATTTGTGATGTTTTTGATGCATGGGGCATAGATTTTATGGGTCCCTTTCCCAACAGCCAAGGACATGAGTACATATTGTTGGCGGTTGACTATTTATCCAGGTGGGTGGAGGCTATCCCAACCCGAACCGCAGACATCAAGACTGTCTGTAAGTTTGTGAGAGATCATATTATTGCTAGGTTCGGGGTGCCAAAAGTTTTGATATCTGATGGGGGTAGCCATTTTGTGAATCGAGATATGAGATCTTTAGCTAAGGACTATGGATTTGAGCATAGAGTTACTAGTCCTTACCACCTACAGTCCAATGGCATGGCAGAGGTTTCAAACAGAGAGGTGAAGAGTATTTTGCAGAAATTGGTTCGTCCCGATAGGAAGAACTGGTCTCAGCTCTTAGATCAAGTTCTATGGTCCTATAGGACAGCCTACAAGACACCATTGGGTACTTCACCATTTAGAATGATCTATGGCAAACCATGCCATTTGCCCGCAGAGTTGATTCATAAATCCGAATGGGAAATTAAGAAGATTAACTGGAGTTGTCACCTAGGGAAGCTTTGTCGAGACTTGAACTTGAACGAGCTTGTGGAAATCCGAAACAGGGCATTTGACAATAGTTTGATTTATAAGGACAAAGTAAAGAGATGGCATGATCAACACATTAGGTGCAAAGACTTTGTCCCTGGACAAAAGGTATGGTTATTCAATGCCAGGTTGAAGATGTTTCATGGGAAGCTCAAATCTAAATGGACGGGTCCCTTTGTTGTTAAGAAAGTGCACGAGAATGGAAGTGTAGAGATAGCTGATCTCACAGATGGTGCACAGTCTCATGTGGTAAATGGACAACTGTTGAAGCATTTTGTTGATTCAAAAGAGCAGTTAGTCCAAGTCGAGGTCATCAACTTCATGCAGAGCGAGCACAGAGCAGATACATCATATTACTCATCATGAAGATGCAGCATCAAGATTCAACATCTTAGAAGATTCATTCCTCTTGTACATTCTCGCTTCCGTGTATATTCTCCAGATCACATCGGTTCTTACTCTTACTCTTGTCCTATACATAGGCTTACCAAGAGCCTAAGTATAGGGGGAGCCGATGCCCGCCGTGTGTATATACTCATCCATTTCTCCTCTTGATCTCGTCCGCCCCATTTTTGCTCTTCTTCTACACTTAGGCTGTCCAGATCCTAAGTATAGGGGGGCGAATTGACTTCTATACTATTTATTATTTTATCCATCCTACGCTTAGCACGAGCTATATCTTTTTCTCGCTTCTTGTGCCATGAGGACATAACACATGCTAAGTATAGGGGCGTGTATATATTACATATATACTTTACCCATAGCTCGTACTTTCACGTGTTTTTGTATATATTATACAGTAATTATGGGTGGGTAAAAAAACTTTTTTCAAAAAAAAAATCTCTTAAAAAAACTTTTCAAAAAAAATGTTTTTGTTCTCTTTTCTTATTTGCTCTAAAAAATCTTTTCAAAAAAAAATGTGTCCTTTCTTATTTATCTATATTTTTCAAAAAAAGATAAAGAAAAAAACCTTTAAAAAAACTTTAAAAAAAATCCTCTTTAAAAAAAGTCCTTTCTTATCTACCTATCTTTCAAAAAAAACTCTTGAAAAAAAAAGAGAGCAAAACTTTTCTAACAAAAAAAGCTTCTTTGCCTTTGTTTGTCAAAAAAAACTTTTTGAAAAAAAAACACTTTTTGTAAAACTTAAAAAATCATAAAAAAACTAAAAAAAACTAACTAATAAGTTGGTTTAACCCCTGACACATTCACTTTCACACAAGACTAGTGATGTTCAAGAACACTTGGTTTATGAGGTCTTGATATTTTGAGTTAACCAGCCTTAGTCATTAGGATCCTTGACTTAATTATTCACATTTCCCTAGTTTGAAAGATTTGTATGCTATATTGCATGCTTAGTCTCTACCTTAAGAATATGATCAGCACCTCACATACACGACTGCAGTTATGATGAGATGAGTTGAAATTTCACTTGAGGATCTGGGATGAGGGATTTGAGTTTGGACTTGATTTAATGATGCTCAAGGATGGGATAAAATCAATGAAGGCTTCATGAAACCTGAGTGTCAGCATCTTTAGCCAGTATGAGAACATGGTTCTTGTACTATCTCTTGACATTTACCTATGTGCCAGGGTGTGATAAAATAAAAAAATGTTGATCAGTGTGCGCCAACTCTTGGTAAAAGCAGTGGAGCTAGCCAAAAATACTACAAATTAATGAAATGTTAAAGAAAAGCTCTCATTCCATACAAAGTCAAATATCAAAGAGCTTCCACCAAAGGCGAGCGCTCCCAACTATTTCAAAAGTGTCCAGTTGGACCACCGCTATTAGGACCAGGAGTCGGGCTTGCACCAAAAAAGGGCTCTGCATCGTAAATGCTACAAGTCTGGGTGTAGAAGGTATAATAGATACTCAAAAAAGACGCACCCCGGTGTACTCCCAGGAAAACAAGTGCAGACGGCTCCAACTTCTCTTGACGGACGCACTGATCAACACCAAAAAAATGCGTTGAGTAATAAGGCACTCGAGAGGATCCTTGTTCCAATGAAAGGGAGAGAAGAAATGACACAATCCTATGCCCTCCATCAACTGGCCTTCCATCTACACTTTTAAGTCTAACAACTAAAGAGACGGTGGATTGATTGCAAGAAATGATTTATTCCCTAGTGTTGAGGATCGGGTCCTTAGGAGAGTCTCTTGGACTGGAACCTTGGGTGACGTTGTGACTCTACTCTTGTAACTGCGGTCAACACTTAAAGTCATATCCCTACTATATATATATATACAAAGAGAGTCTGATGATTAGGGAAATTGGATACCTTTTGACTAGAGCTTGGTTCAGCTTAGAATTTTAGGATTTCTAAAACCGAGAGTTCTTGAACGGATTAAGTCTTGTGTTCACATGCACAGTCAGGGGTTAATCCAACTTATTCATTCTTTATTTGCTCGAGGACTAGCAAAGTTTAAGTATAGGGGGGTGATGAATCCACGATTCATCATCTCAATATCTTGATCTTAGCAAAATCCCCGAGTAAAAGCTCATAAAAATGTACATAAATTCATTAAATTAACAAATTGTCTCTTGTAAATAAAACACACTAATTATTGTATATTAGATTGTACAAAATAAATTACACATAAAAAGCCGCAAAAATAAAGGAGTCTTATACATGTAAATAGCCTAAAACTTCATGTATTTTTAATAATTTCAGATCAACTCCTTTTTGGCTAATTCTTTCTCCAACATGTTCATATCAATGTATATAAAAATACAAAAATACAAAACAAATTAAATGTCAAATAAATGCTCCTAGATCCCAATGGGAAAAAGCCGTAAAGACCAACTTTCAAGCTAAATTCCCGCTCCGTATGAACTCCAAATTCACCAAACTCACTTTTAAAGTTCAAGTTAGAAAATTATCTATCCAACGGAAGTGGTTTCATTAAAATCGAAGCTCATTTGCAAAAGTTGGGTTTTGGGACCTAGATTTTATTGTATTTAAAGTAGCCAACTTTATTTATTTATTTATTTATTATTTAATTTCCATTCTCTGCAATAACCACCAATTCAACTCCATTATTCCACCATTTTTTCCCAACTTCCCATTCAACTCCACTAATAAATTAACCTCCCATTCAACTCCACCACTTTAATAACCTCTCATTCCATTCTCTTTATATACCTCTCATTCTCCTCATTTTTGCCTTGGATCCATCTTTATGTGAGGAGAGCCAAGTTCCCAGAGTTGAATCGGTGACAGCGACGCAACCGCGGTCGAGCAACGACGGCCCTCTCTCCGGTGTGATCCGTTGGCTTTTTGGCCAACATCGCAGCCGCAACCGCGCGCTGCTCGAGCTCATCGCACGCCGACGATTCAAGCGAAGACCGTGCTCACGAGAGCACTTCATAGGCGACCGTATCATCGTAGGTAAATTTTCCCTTCATTTTAGTTCATTTGGTCTTTTTGCAATTTTTTTTAGTACACCACATATCATCCCTTCCACCACCACCATCACACCATTTTTCTTTCTCCCATTTGTTTACTTTATCATCTTCACCACCATCATCATAGTTTTTTTCCCACATCCTCTACTTCTTGTTTAAAGAAAACTTAAAATATATATATAAAACAAAATTAAAACAAAAAATCCCTTTTCATTACAGCAGAAAAAAAATAAAAAAAACAAAAAAAATAGCCGCAGCAGCGGTGGGGGAGAACCCACCGCCGCCGCCCCTCCTCCATCTCCAAGCGGCTCACCGCCGCCCGCCACCGGCGGCCCGTCTCCACCTTCCCGCGCGGCCGTGCGCGAGCAGCTGCCTCCGCCCCATCAGCCGACCACGGCCCCTCCAGAAGCCAGTCGCGGCTCCACCGACCACCGCGCGCCAGCGGCCCCCGCGCTGCCTTCTCCGCCCGCCGCCGACCGCTCCTCGCCGCCTCATCAGCGGCGCCGCCTCGCGCCGTCGACCACAGCCTTGGAGCCACCGCCGACCAACTCCTCATTTGGGTTCCTCCACATCGTGCTCAAGGAAGAAGAAAGGTCATATTTGTTTATTATTTTTTTATGTAAAAATTACAGTTTCTTTAGTTATAGTTTTTGTAATTACAAAGTAGTCCATGTATATAGTTTGCTTGTGAATGTTGTTTTCTGAAATTGCACAGATATCCCTGTATTCGCATCTTAATTTGGACATCATTTGTGCATCTTTTTGTTCAATGAAAAATGTCTCTATGATAAGCAACTAGTTGTCTACATTTTGACTATTTATTTGTATTTTTGTGAGTCATGGGTAATTAACTAAAATTGATCAACTGAAATTTAGCATAGTTTACCCAATCTGGACTCTTAAATTCATATCTAACTCATGGTTGCTCCAAAAAAACCACAAAAATTATATATGATGCCTTGATATGTGATGAACTTACAGTCCAAATTTCATCTAAAATGGAGATGTCTTGTGCCTGAATTAAATTGTAGAGTGTTCTAGTATTTGATTTTTATATAAATCCATGTATATCCTGTTTGCGAAATTTCAATTCTCCTAGATTCTACATGAAAATATCTTTTTGAGATAATTCGCACTCTGATTAATTTAACATTGTGGATTTATTAGAAATTATTTACTCACTGTCACTCTATTTTCACTAAAAAAATCTATAAAAAATTCATAACTTGTCAAAAATTCTAAAAAAATTACTGTAGTCTTCTTGCATCATGTTTTCATTTCAGTAATTTTTTCATAATGTTTGCTTACTGTTTATGTTAAAAATTGCGAAAAGACCCATAAAAAGTGTGCATTTTTCATTGTTGCATTTTAACCCCTAAAATTCTAAAAAATATATTTTGCATTAATCATTGGATTAAGTTTACTGGAAAAATATAATTTGGCTAAATTGGATTAATTTCTTTTTAAAATTAATTTGGCTAAGTTGTGTGATTTCTTAGTGCTTAATTCACCCGCATCTTGCATTTGCTTTGGTTTTTGCATAGAAAAATCTAAAAAAAATACCGCACTGAAATCTAGACCTAAGTTTTTGAATTAAACCTGAAGTTGTTGCTTTGCCTCCCTGTGTTCGACCCCGGACTTGCCCGGGATATAAATTAAAGCCGAGACACTCTTCACGGAGATCTTCTCTCGGTTCTGACCG
This sequence comes from Ottelia alismoides, assembly GCA_037367405.1. Classification (NCBI taxonomy): domain Eukaryota; kingdom Viridiplantae; phylum Streptophyta; class Magnoliopsida; order Alismatales; family Hydrocharitaceae; genus Ottelia; species Ottelia alismoides. The sequence continues at coordinate 774,759 of JAZKJV010010144.1, forward strand.
AATCGCTAAGTACACGTACCACAACGAACACGAATTATTCATCGTACTTAGCGACTCGTCAGTGGTCGTCCACCATGTATATACATGGGAGATCTAATCTCCATGTATATTCTCTCCTTATTTGTTGGTGTAATTTAAGATTGATTTATATTTGATTTTGTCAAATATATTTTAATCTAAATTAGATCCTAATTTGTTGGTTTTACCAACAACAATCTTGACCATTGGATTAGACATAAATCAATCTCATCTATTTATTTTATATGTCCCATGGATCCGAAAACCCTATAAATAGTTAGGCATACCATGCTCTCTAGGGCTATGCAATATTGGAGCAAACTCTCTCTCTCTCTCTCTCTCTCTCTTTCTTCTCACATGCCAACCTCTCTCTCTCTATTTCTTGGTGGTCGTCACCAACCCTAGAGAAGAGAGACTGATCGTCGCCTTCGCCACCGAGTCGTCGCTTTGACGTTCTTCAGTTCTCCATCTTCTTGGAGTACTACGCCCACGAAGGAGACGTTCGATCTCGTACGACGAGATCAGGAGCAACCGCGCTTGGATCATCTTGTTGGATTGCGAGGACTACGCGGTTCATCCCCGCGCTCGCAAGCAATCTCTCCGACGATCGGACTTGAGATGGGAGGTCTCTTCTCTTAGAGACTCGATCAACCACGCTTCAAGACGTATTCCTTATACTTGTTGTGATTATAGATGAAACGATCCGAGAACCGTTCTTAGATCATGTGGTTTCATCGTATGAAAATTTTTTAAATTCCACTGCACAGAACAACTAGTTCGACTAGTCGTTCTGCGTCATATTCGATACGACGATCACGCTTTCGTGGTGCACTTGAGGATAATTCCATATCCTTCAAGTGGTATCAGAGCCAGGTTGACAGTTTCGAATATGATTCGCAAACCGAGGATGACTTGGGTTCATTAAGGTCGCAAAAGTTTTTTGTCGCATTTGATTTTCGCAGATCTGTTTAGTAAATAATTTCGGCCATGTTTAAAATGTAAGCACGAATTATTTCTTGTATTTTGTTCTTCATTAAATAAGTAAATCATATGATCTGAGTTTGCGTAATTCGGATTCTGTATGCTCGAGATATGGTTGTTTTAATGAACATGTATGCACTGTTGTGGGAACTACAGAACTTAACACGATTAAAGAGTTAATTATTGTTTTGATATGCCTCAAAATGTGTGAAACATCACTTAGGTTCTGTCCTAAATCAAGTTAGAAATCTTTGAAAATTGAGTTTGTCTAATTTGGATTTAAATTGATTGAGATATGTTAATTTTAGTGAGTAGGGGTCACTACTAAAATTGCAGTCCTAACCAAGAACCAAGTGATTGTCAATTAGTGAAATTAATTGTTAATTTCATGAAATAATTATGAAAAATATTTGTGAAATATTGTAAGATGATTATTTCCTTAATTGACTTGGCCTCAAGCAATTAGTTGATTAGATTTGATCTAAATCATAATTGGAAACACAATCATCAAACTTGATGCTTGAATAGGATTGGGAATTTGTGTAGCAAATTTCTTTATAATCAAAAATGTTTTGATTATTACTATATGGTATAATTTCGGTTGAAGAACCAATGATCATCTCAAGTACAAATTGATATATTTGTCATTATCATTTCCTGATGTGGATATGGTGTCTAGTCGGAGAGCACTGGGGTTGCGGGTTGCAACGTATGTGGTCTGTCCCACTCTCGTCGGTACTGGCCATGACAGCGGCTAGGGACTTGATAATGCTGGAGAAAATCAAGGTGTATTTTCTAATTATTAAAATTCGAATTAATACGTACTTTGAGATATTACCATATATATGTTCAAGTAAAATAATCAAGTTTGTTGATTGAATTGGATTGATAATTAATTTAATATGATTAAATTGATTATGTCCAATTGAGATACTCTATTATCAATAGAGTTATTATTTCCCTTGGAAGAATTAATTATGTTAAAGTGATTCATGATAATTAATTAAAATTTGAATATAAGGTGGAGGATCACATAAGTGACATCCATGGTCTCCCGTCAAGGCGAAGGGTTCCGTCGTCAGGGATTGCATGTGGGAGACACATGTCCGAAGTGACAGCTACTGTATGCAAGCACATCTAGATCGGGCTCGTCGATTCTCAAAAGAGTAAGGACGTATGTGTAGTGACCCCAATATCGGGTCCTCATATTATTGGGGCGATATTGGATTGTGCATAGCGAGTTGTATTCCTGTTGACGGTTGGTTCAATCAATGACGGGTCAACATCACCTTAGGGGTGGTGGGCCCGGGTATTAAAGATCGAATTGGGAGATGCAAGTTGGACTTGCAAGGCGGAATATGTTCCCGCTTCTATTTATTGGAGTCATGGGTTCTCGTATTATTGGGATATGACAAACATAAGGAGGAGATCCCAGTTCTTGCTTGAGATATAATGGTAAGTATATCTCTTACTTTGAAAGTGATTAAGGGAATAAACTTTCAAGGTTGACAGAGCTAGAACAATTTGATTTAAAATCCCTTAATCAAATATCATAAATATGAATATATGATTATATGTTCTAATATAGTGCATTATTAATTTCAGAAAATGAAGTCCTTGAACCCACTAAGCAGGCTTCTTGAGGTCAATCAGTTGACCGGTCCAAATTACTCGGATTGGATCCGTAATTTGGAGCTTGTTCTCTCTGCAGAGCGCATAAGTTATGTGCTCTCTGAGGACAAGCATGAGAGCCCTAAATCCAAGGAAGAAAAAGCATACAATGACAAGTATGATGAAGATCATGTCTTGGCTAGATGCTATATCATGGGTTCTCTCTCCAATGTTCTGCAGAAGCAACATGTGGAGGTGGCACATGCCAGGAGATAATGCAGAATCTGAAAGATATGTTTGGTGACATCAACTGCACCCAGCGTTACAATATTATGAAAGAACTCGTTCGCTGCAAGATGAAGGAAGGATTTTCGGTTCGAGAGCACGTAATCAAAATGTTTGGGTACTTGTCTGAACTGGAGACTCTTGGGGCCAACACGGATGCAGACATGCAAGCTGATTTCATTCTGCTATCCTTGCCCAAGTCTTCCAATAATTTTGTGGTTTCATCCCACGTGAACAAGTTGGACTTGTCGAACGCTGGTCTTCTTGTTGCATTAAAGTCTGCAGAAGACGTAATGAAGAAAGATGGTTCCGCTAGCAGTGCAATGGTTGCACAGGTCAGAGGGAAGCGCGGTCGGAAGCAAGGTTCTCGGAAGGGCCTGGCCCAGAAGAAAAAGAAGAAGAGTCAAGGTGTTGGCTCATCTTCTAATGCATCCACACTGATAGCGTCGAAGAAATCTGACGTTTGTCACCACTGCAAAAAGCCGGGGCACTGGAGGCGTAACTGCCCGGAGTACCTGAGTCGTCAGACAAAGGTAAAGCCCCAGCAGGTATGAAATCTACTTTCATCATTGAAACTAGCTTTCTCGTTGGACGAGAAGGAAGTTGGGTTGTAGACTCTGGTGCTTCTGTTCATGTATGCAATTTGTTGCATTTGTTTCAGGAAACTAGAAGTCTTGAAGAAGGGGAGATAGTCATCCAGATGGGATCTAATGCAAGTGTTGCAGCAGTCGCCGTGTGGGACGTGTCGACTATCATTATCTTAGTGGTAGAGTCCTAGTACCTAAAGAGTGTATTTATGTACCTGAAGTTAGAAGGAATTTAATATCTGTATCTAAGCTAGTTAGAAGTGGATATTCATTCCTGCTCTGTAATAAATTAGTCATAAACCATTATGATAAATATATTGCAGAGGGTATTTTAACTTCTGGAGGACTCTATGAATTGTGCATTAATGAGCATGTCATGAATGTTACAACCACTAATAAAAACCCTAAGAGATCCATGAAGAATAAAAATCATTCGAATATGATTTGGCATCAAAGGCTTGGTCATTTGTCTGTTGATAGGATCAACAGATTTATAATGGATGGACCTTTAGATTTTCTACAAATTCAATCTTTGCCTACCTGTGAACATTGTATTCGAGGTAAAATGACTAGGATGCCTTTCCGTAACAAGGTTACAAGATGCGAAGGTATTATTGACCTAATACATACCGATGTATGTGGTTCCTTCAGTACCGCGACTCGAAATAGATATCGATATCATTTGACGTATATTGACGACCATTCGCGATACGGTTTGTCTTCCTATTACGTCATAAATTCGAAACCTTTGAAAAGTTCAAAGAGTTCAAGGCTTTGGTTGAGAACCAAACCGATAGGAAGATTAAGCAGATTCGATCTGATCAAGGTGGCGAGTACCTCTCAATTGAAGTCAAGGAATACCTTAAGGAGAATGGAATTGTTTTCAATCTCACTCCTCTTGGAACTCCCCAACTTAATGGTGTTGCTGAAAGACGCAACAGGACCATTCAATGATGAGCAATGCACATTTTCCTCTTAGTTTCTGGGGATATGCAGTAGCGACTGTAATATATATCCTGAATAAGATTCCTAGCAAATCTGTACCTAAGACTCCTCATGAGCTTTGGTATGGAACCAAACCTAGTGTTAATCACTTGAGAGTTTGGAGTTGCTTGGTCCATGCAAAGAACGTGGATGCAAGTAAGCTAGAATCTCGCACTCGTGAGTGTTACTTCATTAGGTATGTTAAATATGGTATTGGATACTAGCTCTATGACCCTGAGATCCAAAATGTTTTTGTCTCTAGAGATGTGAAGTTTCTGGAGGATGATTTCCTTAAAGTTCAAGACAAAAATGAAGTAGAGGAACTCGTTGAATCCCCTGAGGATTCTGAACTTCCTTGACCAGAAACTGAAGAGATAAATAAAGATGAAACACTCATACCTCTTCGAAGGAGTTCGAGGGTGGTTGCACCACCTGAAAGGTATGGATTCCATGTGTCAAGTGAGACTGACATTGATCCTACTTCATTTGATGAAGCAATCGCAATCAAGACATGGATAGATGGATGCTAGCAATGAAGTCAGAGATTGACTCTATGCATAAGAATAGTGTATGGACCCTAGAGGATCCACCTAAAGGGATAAAACCCATTGGGTGTAAATGGATCTTCAAGAGAAAAAGGGAACCTGATGGGAAAGTAGAGACTTTCAAGGCACGACTCGTAGCCAAGGGCTACACACAGAGAGAAGGCATCGATTACGATGAGACGTTCTCTCCTATGGCTATGCTTAAATCCATCAGGACATTGCTAGCTATAGCTGCATATCTTGACTATGACATCTTGCAGATGGACGTCAGGACGGCTTTCCTCAATGGATACCTCAAGGAGGATATCTACATGGAGCAGCCCCAGGGCTTCATAAATGAGGATGGCAAAGTGTGCAAGCTGAAGAAATCCATCTATGGGCTCAAGCAAGTTTGTCATAGTTGGAACATCAGATTTGACGAAACCATAAAGAGTTATGATTTTGTGCAGAATCCTGATGAACCTTGTGTGTACAAGAAGCTTAGTGGGAGCGCCATTGTGTTTATCGTGCTTTACATATATGACATCCTTATCATTGGGAATGATACATGGATGATGACCAGTGTGAAGATTTGGCTATCCCATACCTTTGAGATGAAAGATCTTGGAGAAGCATCTTATATCTTAGGCCTGAAGTTGTTCAGAAACCGAGAAAAGAGGATTTGGGGATTGTCACAACATGGATACATTAAGAAGATTCTTGAATGATTATGTATGGATAGTTCTAAGAAAGGATTCCTACCCTTAAGACATGATATCCATCTGTCTAAAGGAATGGCTCCTCAAACTGTTGAGGAAAAGAAGGCCATGGCTGGATGTCCTTATGCATCAGCTGTAGGAAGCTTAATGTATGCCATGATGTGTACTAGGCCAGATATCTGCCATGCAGTGGGAGTGGTAAGTCGTTACCAATCATGCTATGGAGAACAACACTGGAATGCAGTAAAGAACATATTCAAATATCTAAGACAGACGCAAGATTATATATTGGTCTATGGAGATGGTGATCTCCAAATCTTGGGATATACATATTCTGACTTCCAATCGGATGTAGATGATCGAAAGTCGACATCAGGGTTTGTGTTCTTGTTGAATGGTGGTGCTGTGAGCTGGAGAAGAAAGGAGCAGGACACTACTGCAGATTCAACAACAGAAGCTGAGTACATTGTCGCATCGGATGCTGCAAAGGAGGCGGTGTAGTTACGCAAATTCATCCTGGCGCTTGGCGTAGTTTCCTCTGATACTCCCATCCCGTTACTCTGCAATAACACGGGATCCATTGCTCAGGCAAAGGAACCCAGATGACATCAGAAGAGCAAGCACGTGGAAAGGAAATACCACATCATACGGGAGATACAAAAGCGTGGTGACATCATCATCACCAAGGTGGCCTCTGCCGACAACGTTGCTGATCCTCTTACCAAACCTCTGACACATAAGGTTTTCGACCAGCATGTAATGAGTATGGGTTTGGATTGTACCTGAAAGGTTCTAAGGGCTAGTGGGAGATTGTTAGCAATGAGAGCCCCGGGCAAACCATTCCTAGAATAAATGTTATTGTAATAAATGATTTATCAATAAAAGTTATTGATTATTTTTCACTCCCTTTCTGAGATTGAATGAATGAATGCACTATAAGGTCCCTCTGTACAATAAGGGTTATGTACCATGGCCAACTTGATGATCATACAGCTGCTGATTCATTGAATGGATCATAGAGGCTGATGCTTGGATGAATATCTAAGGAGTTAGATAGAGGACTCATCAAGCATCGTCAAATGATTATTAAGTGATGATCTCCAGCCTGAGTAGGAGATGGCAATCCTTTCTCAAATGGCCGATATCTGACTGACCTCTTGATGCATGTCCTCTGCATGGGAATTGTGATTCAGAGGTGTCAGGTTAGTTGAGGCAATGGGTTGACTTAACGAGATCGAGATAACCAAAGACCTATGTTGAATGCTGTCACAACATAGGCATGCATCCTCTGACTAGAGACAGATGTGTTTCTGTATGTCTGAGTATGTACATTTGGCAGACCAATAGGTTGATGACTTAACCAAGGTCTATACACCGGCGAGCTGGTGTGCATGCAAGGGCATATGAGTAATACGATCTCTCAAAGGGATCATACATGTTCACTTATGAACCGGGAAACATGAGCTCACTCATGAGGTATTGGGACTGATCAAATTCCATGCATGGTCGTCATGCTTTGGAAGCATGACATGAATTTGGAGGTAAGATATATGCTTTGTGAAAGCATATGATCTATACCAAATCCCAGTGACCAAGATTAAGAAACTTAATGATCAAACCCTGAAGATGACAGTATAAAAGTGATCTTTATCTTCAGAATGATCATAGGTCTTCCAATATGCAGGATGTACAGGTATTGGGAATACCTGAGGGTAATGTGATCATAAACGATTGTATAACCATGTAGCTTCCATTCCGAGGGAGTGATGAAACAGGTTTGGATTTTAGTGACTCCTCTCATTAGAGAAGTGACCTAATCTTAGTCCATGAACTGGACATTGATCTGAATGAGATTCAAATGCAATGAGAAGATTAGGTCTACGATCTTGATTTAATCAAGCATCAGCGGGAGGTCCATGGGATCTGGATTTGAGATATGATCTCAACATCCAAGTCACTATACGTGGAACAATACAATCGCCTTGTCCTTATCTCCAAGTATCTGCGGAGAAATCGCATTATTCTTAAAGGGTTCAAGAATGATTCCATAAGATCTAAGCAATAAAGAAATAATGATTAAATGTGTTTTAATCATCTTGATGTGTGTAGAAATTATCCAATATAATTAAATGTGATTTAATTATTGAGGATAAGAATAATATGAATAGAAATATCCAATTATTCATAATATATTATAAATGTGATTTCTAATGTATTAGAAAGAGTTGATTATAATTTATATTTGTTGATTAATTATTATATGTATTGGATACACATTGTGTAATTCATTGATAATGTAAATTATATGTTGTTTTGGGTTGTGAATGTGATTCACAATTTTTCAATGGCAAGGTTGCAATATTCTCAAAATTAATTGTGAATTATTTTTGAAGAATATATCACAACAAATTTGTTGGAAATAAATAATGAGAGATTTCCATGGAGATATGCAATCTCATGAAATCTCATGAGATTGCCTCCATTGGGAAACAAGTGGGCGGCACCCATGCCCTATTTGGAATGGGTGGTCGTCCACCATGTATATACATGGGAGATGTAATCTCCATGTATATTCTCTCCTTATTTGTTGGTGTAATTTAGGATTGATTTATATTCGATTTTGTCAAATATATTTTAATCTAAATTAGATCCTAATTTGTTGGTTTTATCAACAACAATCTTGACCATTGGATTAGACATAAATCAATCTCATCCACTGATTTTATATGACCCATGGATTGAGATCCATGAATCCCAAAACCCTATAAATAGAGAGGCATACCATGCTCTCTAGGGCTATACAATATTGGAGCAAACTCTCTCTCTCTTTTTCTTCTTACACGCCATACTCTCCCTCTCTATTTCTTAATGGTTGTCACCAACCCTAGAGAAGAGAGACTGATCGTCGCCTTCGCCACCGAGCTGCCGCTTCGACGTTCTTCGGTTCTCTGTCTTCTTGGAGTACTACGCCCATGAAGGAGACGTTTGATCTCGTACGACGAGATCAGGAGCAACCGTGCTTGTATCATCTTGTTGGATTGCGAGGACTACGCGGTTCATCCCCGCGCTCGCAAGTAATCTCTCCGACGATCGGACTTGAGATGGGAGGTCTCTTCTCTTAGAGACTCGATCAACCACGCTTCAAGAGGTATTCCTTATACTTGTTTTGGTTATAGATGAAACGATCCGAGAACCGTTCTTGGATCATGTGGTTTCATCATATGAAATTTTTTTAAATTCCGTTGCACAGAACAACTAGTTCGACTAGTCGTTCTGCGTCGTATTCGATACGACGATCACGCTTCCGTGATGCGCTTGAGGACAATTCCATATCCTTCAACGCGAACCCTCGAATGAGGACCACTAGAAACGTGCAAGATACATACATATACATATATTTACAAAAAAATGCATGAATAAAATTTTGAATCTTCCTTGAATCCTTCATGATTTTCTTTTGAGGCTCCTCGCAACGAGACCACCCAACTCCGTGCCTCCATTTAGAGTGAGCGTCCTCGGTCTCCATGGCCCTGGCACAAAAGAAATAATAAGAAAAAAACAACGAATGATGCAAAAATAACATGATGAGAAGACCTAAAATATTGAAAATATCCAAATCAAAATTAATATAATAAAATTTAACAAACAAATAAAGATGAGTTTTGTCTCCAGCAACGACGCCATTTGATGAACTTGAAAATTGTTTCTTTAATTGTTAATAATTTTAGTATAGGAGACGAGATTTGATCTATCAAAAACCACACTTTCGAATATGTGTAAGTTATTTTACTTGGCAAGTCTACCAAGGTCGAACACAGTGACATAAGCTTCTTCATCTATTTTTCGAAAATTATTGATTAAGTAAATGATTATTTTCTAAACTTAGATCTTCATGCATATGCAAATAAAATGATGCAAGGACAAGTTCATTTGATGCTTGTAATTTTTGTTTAGTTTAATGTAGGTTAAAAAGAGATGCAATGCATGCGTACAATTAATGAGATGCAAATAAATATGCAAGATAAAATGTGCTAATATACCCTAAATTAATTTTAGCAATGAGCAATCAAACAAGAGTCAAGTTTAGAGATAATTTAAGTAATGGAAATTCAAAGTAGTGAGAAGAAGACACTATGGATCACAGAATATAATATAAATAATTCAGTGTCAAATCATGAAATTAATAAGCCATTAGATAGACTACGAAACAAGCTTCAAAATGACACTGAAATCGATTAAAATAGAGATCATATGCTCAAGATATTAAAGAAATGGTTTAGGGTCACAAATGTAATGAAAAATGCATGGAAATATAATGATAAATATCATAAATAGGCCCCTGGAGGGACCTATTTGTAATTAACAAACTGGACCCCTATGTAATTTCTCCTATGCGTGGGTTATTTTTGTAAACTATGAAAACCAGTTGTCCATCCCTGTAAAATACCCCAAGCACGCACGTGAGGCACGTGCATCGAGGAAATGGATGTAATTCCTGAAAGTATCAGGATCTTCATTGCAATTAACCCACCGCTCACATGCGGGGTACGCGAGGGGGCTAGGTTCGGGAGGTGACTCAGCTTCAAAGGCACGTGGCATCCGATGGCAGGTTTGAAGATGCATCGTGGTTCCATCTAGGTCGTTGGATGGTCGTCATAGGGTGCCATCCAATGGCACATGCACTTCATTGTCATCGGAGGAGTGGCGACGTAAATGGAGCTCCAGCGACGCCGTCAGAGCTCCTATGTGCTCCTCCATACACATAGAGGATCAGGAACCTCTGTGGCCACCTGACGAAGATGGCAGAGTGTCAACGGAGCGGCAAGGGTAGCAGTAGTTAGCGGTCCATGATGCGTCACCGGAGGCAGAACTCGAGATCGGTGATGGGGCGTGAGTTTGGACTTTGAGAACCTACAGGGGTTAGAAGTATAGCCGAGGCATGCAGATTGTGTGTGCGTGCGATGTGAGTGAAATAGGAGTTGGGCGATGTGAAGAAGGTGGTGGCTCGGTGGGTTCATCCACTATGATGGCGGAGGAAAGGTGAGACATGGATGGGGGTTCTAATAGAGAGATAGGATGAGCAGGGTGGTCGGCGTGAATGAAGGATGAACGACGGATCTAGTAGGGTGTTCAGTGAACGGAAGGGCAGTTTGTGTGAGGCGAGATAATTCAGAGAAAATGCAAGAAAAGTAAAAATGGAGTACTTTGGAGGATCAGAGAGGAAAAATGACGGTAGGGGAGGCTTGGGTTGAGGTTCCATTGGAACCTCTGGTCATCGCTCAACAAGCACAGCCAAGGCTCAGAGTTTCATGGTGCCTAGGATGACTGCAGCATGGTCGAAGGACCATGGATCACACCTAGGGTGGAAGAGCCATCGTCACCTCCATGAACCGCCCTCCGCTATCACCGGAGTGTGGAGGAAGCTAGGCCAACACCCGTTGAGTGGTGGATAAGGTGTGAGTGCGACGGAGGTGGCGGCTTTATAAGGTGGAGATTGCGGTTACATAATGGAGGGGCAGGGGTTTTGAGCGGATGATTGGGGGCTCTAAATGGAAGGTGGTAAATGGATGGATCTCGATCTAATGGCTTCACCCATTTTCTTATCTGAGAGAGTATTTTAATCATGCTTGATGTAATTTGAATTCCATTTAATTGATATGTCAATATCCTATGTTTAGTTCATCCGAGTTTGGAATTATTTTAACCAATTAAACTTCTGTCCAATGTAGAGAAATTAATATGGTAAAATACCATTATTAGGTGGTTTGGTTATGATATTTTTGTTGGCAATTCCGACATCTGTCAAACTGTCGGAACAATGATGTGATAAGTAGAATTTACACCTTTATTGTACAATCTATATTGCTCTTTGTAAATTTTATATGGGATATGTAAAATTAAAAATTGATTTGTACTACATTCCGGAAGTTCAATATCAACTCAATTAAATTAGATCTTTAATCTTACTATTTTTAGAATTCCAATTAGATTTTTTTGCCAATTATGTTTTCATTTAACGTGGAGCAATTAATATGATAAATTATTATTTTAACTAACAAGTTAGAATGATGGAGTGCTCTATAGTATGAGATGTTTTGTTGTAAAATATGTATTACCTTTGTAAATTTTGTATGGAGGTTTGTAAAATAAAAAATCAAATAGTAAGTTTTTTGTTTATTTTAGCGTTTTCAGCTAACGTTTGGTGAAAATATACATAGATCCAACAACATTGAGTAAAATAAGAATTCCTTTTGTAAATTTTGTACGTGCTCTGCAAAATAAGGAGTTGGTTAGTATTTCATCATTTCAAGAATGTAATATAAAAAAAATACAAATCATAGTGATGTTGATGGTGATGTCGACAATGACGTTGGTGATGACGATGGTGTCGATGGTTGCAACGGTGATGATGGTGTCACATTCTTTCATCAATAAATGATCTCTTCTCGTGTTGCATCACATCAGGTGCAACCGCTTCACATTGCTGCTCTCCATGCCGCCACCGCTTTCCATGTTAGAAATGATTCCGATTTGGTAGTGAAAGAGAGAGAAGGTTGTGATAGAGAGGAGATTTCAATTTCGGAGATCAGTTGGGTTATGAGTTACATTCTATATTTACAATGTGTTCAAATGAGTAAAATGGATTTTCAGCCCATTATAAATCAGCATTATGTGTCTTTATCCCATCCATATGATCATAAATATAAGGATGAGATGGAGAATCTCATCTTTAAAGGTCATATGAAGTTTTCCCATATATATCCAACGATTTAATTTTTTATTAAACTATTATTCAGAATAAAATTAACCCACAAGGTCTAGTCAGTACCGTTGTAGGGGTTAGGCTAAAAAAATATAAAATATATAAGTTTTTAGAATGGATTTTTAGACGTGCATTTTTTAGTTTTGACCATTACATTTTTACACTTATCTTGTTTAAATAAAAATTGCACCTTTAACCAAACTATTGAATAACACTTATACCTTTCAGATTAGGTGTCATCCTCTACTTCCAAATGGACAATAACTTATTAGCGCAAGCACCCACCCACACACACACAAATGCCCCTCTGACTGACCTCCTTTGCCATCGCACCGACAATCCTCGCCCTCCCTCTGACAGACTGACACCCTTTGCCTCGAATCCCCTTGTCCTCTTCCAACCTTGCCCTCGAGTTCGAGTAATGTCGAGGATCAAATTTCACTTCTTGCTATGGTTGAGCATGTCCAACATTTTCTTCACCTTGTCCTCCAGGATGGGCTTGGTGTTATGCTAGTTGGGTCGAAGGCAGCACGAGATTTGACAGGTTCATCACAAGTTGGGACATCGACACTAGTAAGGAAGAGCAACGAAGGAAGAGGACAGTCGGGGTGAGGGAAAGCGCCATGGAGATGGAGGGAGATGATACAGTAGAGAAGAAGAAAAAGGAGGAGGAGGAGGAGGTATCAAGATAAGAAATTTAGGGGTACAAATATAATAGAATCCTTCGGAATCGGACTTTGGTTGGAACAAATCATGATTCGATTGATCCAACATAGTCTAAGTAACCGAAGACATAATTGTTAACAGTGCAAGAACGTACAGACAGCTATTATTGTAAAAAATGCAGCACCAAAAGTGTAACTACAAAAACTCAAAAGTGCATGCGTAAAAATTCCTTTTTAGATTTTGATCAACCGAGCACTTAATTCCTACTGGAGCTCCAAATTTCTTACTAGATTTTTTAAGGAAGATAAAAAATGTTTGAATCATGCTAAATATTCGAGAAAACTAAAATATGGGACTGTGACATCATGAAAGATAAAAGGAGAAAAACCTAAATAAAGCTGTTTGAACATAGCAAAGAATGACCATTTAGAGCTCAAATTTGAAAGTGTGAGATAGAAGATTTTTTTAAGAGAGCCTGAAGATCAAATAAATATTTTTTTATATGAAGATCAAATAAATATTGAATAGAGACTATTAGTAAAGATATAGCCCTTTACAACACATACAAAGAGACCCGCCAATAGTCAAGTTTTTAGTGAACCTCTAAGAGATAAATATTTATGCTCAGCATCCCCAACTGATTCTACCTTAGAGACCAACGATAGACAAGAACTCCCCCCCGAACACAGCTTACAACTTTCATCATAACGTGCTCCCCTTGTTCAGATGGAGAAGGCTCGAGCGTTGTTCCTATTAAAAAAGGTTTGTCATCTATGTTTTTTCGGACACCATTCCTTATTATCTTGTATACTAATTAAGGACTGCTAAAGAAAGGTCGACCCTCTAAAACTTACCTATCCACTAACCTCACTCGGCGATTCTATAGTTTAAGTAATGACTCAATATCCCAAACGAGGAAGGAATAAATAAACTTTTATAATATTATATACCAAATAAATATCAGTTGCATCCTCTAAATGTAACCTGCTATTTACCCCTTTTCTCCTTTTCTTTTGGGGATTTATCTGGGAAATGTCAACATCCATTGCTTCGCTTAAATGTCAAAAATCATGTCCATTACTTTTCACAATGAAAGAATTTTGAAATCTTGATCTTGCCCTAAAACAAAGCGTACCCTTGAAACAAATAAATGAAATAAGAAACAACATAAAACCAAACACAGTCACTGCAAAGATGTAAAGAGATGGATTAGCAGTGATGTCCTGATAATAATACCTGCCCTTAATCCAGATTATTACCACAATCTTAAGAAAAACAGCCAATAAATGGAATATCAGAAAACGCTACAAGACAATTAGCATCTGACGCCGCACCGACTCATTGGTCATCATTCCAGGAAGCACTATTTTGTAGGCAACCTAGCAAGAGGAGGAAACAACAAGAATATGTATACAAAACCTTGAGCTGTTAAAACAGCATCGAAGCAAACCACGAACCATATGAATGCAGACGTAATGCCTTTCAGCAACACTCATAGAGGAGAGGATGATGTGAGCTACTCAGATTTTGGATATATCGTTGTAGTCCTTGGTTCCGAAGTTCTTGCACCAGAGCTGAGAAGGGATTGGACGGACCGGATGATGAGGTCGTTGCTGCAAAGCAAAATTGTATGAGCGCACGGCCAGATAAAACAGGACTTTGGATAAACAAAGGCAGAGTCATGCTGTAAACAGTCGGCTCTTTTGGCCAACTTGATCCAATTTTTTAGATCCGTGGTCTTGTTAATTTGGCGAACCATGGCCCAATCAATCTGGCTGTGGAACGCAGACAGATATCGATGCATGGTCTGAACTTTTGGTTAAAAGCATTTCAGCAGCAGCAGGAAAGTGATCGAGAACTTCTGAAATAATTAGTGGGACTAGAAAGAAGCTTCAATTGAATTTAATTACAAAAGTAATTCTATAGTTTCCCGGTTATACCCCCCACACCCCCATGCAAGAATAGCAGTAAGGCAATGTTAAAATCACTTTTTAGTAAAAAAAGATGGAAACACGCTATGGTGTTTGTCCCAAAGATCAGATAAAAAAGATACAGGAAGACCTACAAGAGCTAAAACTCGAGGAATCCTAAAATGGAAAATTACATTTTCTCAATAGAAATGCTATAACGAAAAGAGTGCAACATTTCTAACTAATCAAATTGCCCAGATCGTTGTCACCGGCCGAAGAAGGTGTTCTCTAGAGTGATGTTTTGCCTCAATCAAAGAGTTCCAACATAAATCTTGATTTTGAAGATTCAACCAACCTGCATCAATTTCCACCCAAATTGGTGACATTTTTGTCGGGATATTTTCTATACTTGTGTATCCTATTTACTTATTTTCCTGATTTTCTGTCTACTCCATGTAATTTACCCATAGGTCTCTCCAGAGCCTAGGGCTCAAGGAATAAACATGTTTTAGTTTTCTCCCAACATGGTATCAGAGTGGCGGTCCTAGACTGGAGCTCCGAAATCCTAACCCTAAGCCCCCTCTCCTCCTCTCCTCTTTCCCTCTCTATGCGGGTGCCGCCGCCCAGTGCCGTCGTCGCCTCACCTGGGCCCCAGCCGGCCTCGTCTAGGCCTTTTGTCGCTTTGCCTTGGCCCACCCCCTCCCTCCGACCCCACTTGGGCCTCCGTCACCCCGCCTGGGCCCCTCCTCGGACCCTGCATGGGTCCCCGTCGCTCCGCTTGGCATCTCTCCACCGTGCGGTTGCACCCCCACGTGGCCCATGCCACCCTGCAGCTGCAGCCTTGGGTCCTCAGGATTCTTCCTTTCACGCGGGCTGAACCTTGTCGCCTAGGCACCCTGCAGCCGCACGCCTAGGCACCTCACCCTCGTTGGGGTTATTGTCTTTAATGAGATTGGTTGCATGAGCCTACACATGCAATCATATCTCTCTATGTCAGTGTAGACAAGCTCGTATCTAGTTTTTGTCTCTAATCTTCTCGAGCCACCATGTCAGAAAGCAAGGTTGAGGTTCCCTTCATAGGCGTCTTCAAAGATCATGCGCATATAGTAAAGATGGATTTGTCAAACTATGAACTGTGGGCTATGCAGTTCATGAGCATGATGAAGTCTACAGGTAAGAAACACATTCTTACCGAGGAAGAACCGACCGAGAAGACTGGGGTTAACCTCATGGGAAGCGGATGATGCTTATACCAAGGTTTGGCTTTCAGGTACATTGGCATTAGAAATCGACAATGATATACTTCATCAACCCACAGACAACGCAATGTGGGATATTCTTGCTGCCACTTATTCACAAGCGAAGGATGAGACAAAGATTCAACAGCTTCAGCATGATATCCAAGGTTCAGAAAGTTGGTATGCGGTATTCGTTCGGCCAGGCGGTCTGAAGCGAGTAAGCGGATAGGCGGAAGTATATGCAGAAGTATATACGGATTATGCGGTTTGCAGTATTTTAACTAAAAATAATAAAAAAAATATAATAATTCAAATATTAGAGGTTTACGTTTCAAGAAAACTATAGCATAGACAAAATATAAAGTATAAATATTTTAGGACATTGCAATACTAATCGCAACTCACAAATATTGTACTCTTATTGAACACTAGATTTATTTTATAGCCAAAGATTGGAGCAAGAGTAAAGCACTATTCAGATGAAACTTTGACAAAAAATGAAAACAATGCCTTGAATATTGAAAGTAGTGATATTTATTTTTGAAAAAATAGAGCTATCAATATTTGCCATGGACATTAGGTATCTAGGATTTTATTACATTTTTCTTACTAAAGTAAGGCCAATACTTACTGGAAACAGGCCTTCAATGGACAAAAAAAAGAATTCCAATCGTAAACTGTGGCAAGCATAGTTCACTACAGTGCAAATGAACAAATACGAAAGAAAATTAGAGGAACAAACAAGGACTTCATAATTAGATAAAGAAATCGAATTTATTGTGTCTTTTCCAAAAGATAATCTTTTGTCAATTCCAACGGGGAGCATAAGACCAAATTTGGATATATTTAATTGAAAGGATAGTGTGGGTTGATAGTAGAAAAAGCTTATCAATATCTTTCATACTCAAAATAATATAATGTGAAGATCCATACGGTACTGTCAATAACATTTAGGGATAAACATCGTGAGGAGTATAACAATGCAATGAAATAGAGAGAATTGAACATAAAGAGAGAACCGTCACCTAAGAGAACAACGACGATGCGAGCAAGTTAGAAAGAGAAAGAGAGAGGGGCGGCAGCCAGGGGGAGAGTAAGCAAAGAGCCTACAAGCGGAGATAGGGTTATTACTCAGCCTCGAGGGTATACACAGGGACGAGGGGTGTATTACCTAATTAAGTAGGGTTATTTCGAACGCAGTTCAATATATTCATATCCAATATGCGGCCGCATATGCGGATTACTCGGACCGCATACTCGCTATACCGCATATTAAGCGAGTATTGTATATGTGGTTCACTTTGGTAACCGACTCCGCATATGCGGCCGCCCGAACCGACTTTCTAAACACTGATGATATCTTTAACATCAAACAGAATGGACGTCATCTCCACTCGCTATATAAATCCTTGTGTGGGATGTTTGAGAAGCTCTGTAGCTTCATGCCTCTGACATCTACCCCTGAGCAGCAGAAGACCTATCGGAATGCCACCATGGTTGGTGTGTTCCTGGCCGCACTTGATCCTGAGTATGAGGCGGCTCGTTCTCAGATTTTGGCAGACTCTACTATTTCTCCAATGGAAGAAGCCTTTCGTAGGCTCGGTCGGATTACTGTTCCATATTCCACTGCCAGTCATACTTCCTCGACGATGGCTGTCTCTCGTGGTAGAGGAGGCTCTTCTCAGTTTCATGGATGAGGACCTCACAGTAGAGGAGGGCGTGTTCGTCTGCCCTACACCTTCTGCCATCGTTCTGGACATACCGAAGAAACATGCTACTCTAAGCATGGATTTCCTGCCTCTACTCATGTGGCTAAGCCGATTGAGCCTGCAGCTGCCTCTTCTATGAATCAGCGGTTTGATGATCTGGTAGAACGATTGAGAGGTATTATACCTCCAGCTAGTCATGTCATGTCCTCCTCAGCCCTTGGGAGTCACTCTGACGTGGTTGCTTCAGCCTTCTTCAGCACTTCTGGTAGTACTTGTGCGCTCACTAGCAGTTGTGGATCCGATGTAGTTAAATGGATTATGGATTCTGGTGCCATTCATCACTTGTGTGGTGACATGAATCAACTTACAGCATGCATACCTGTCTTTCCAGAGCACACGGTGGTTATTGCAGATGGGACTCATTCCCCAATAACAGGACGTGGGAGATTAGTTTGACACCCTCTATGCATTTACAGAATGTGTTGCATGCACCTGACTTTTCTATGAACTTATTATCTATCAGTCAGATTACAAAAAAATTGCATTGTCAAGCTATTTTTGAACCATCTTCACTTGTATTTCAGGACATCCTTACGGGCAAGGTGATTGGTTGTGGTCGTGAGCAAGGTGACCTCTATTTCTTAACACGAACTCCATATGCTGGCACCTCTTCCCTTTCTGTTGGACTTGTCTCCTCTTTCATGTGGCATATGCGCTTTGGCCATCTCCCGCCCAAAAAATATGTTGTATCCTGCCTCAGATTTCTCCTCACTCGTCTTTTCAATGTGAGGCTTGTCAGTTAGGAAAATAACATCGGTCGTCCCTTTCCAATCGTCAGGATCGGAGTAGTATCTCCATTTTTTAGTTATTTCATAAAGATATTTTGGATCGAAATCGTGTTCCAGATGATCAGGGATACATGTTTTATATTGTTGCAATGGATGATTGCTCTCGTCTGTCTTGGGTCTTTTTATTACGGAATAAATATGAAGATGTTATTAAAACTTTCTTGACTGAAGTACAAAATGTTTTTTCACCGTCTGTGAATTTTGTGAGAATTGATAATGCCTTGTAATTCTGTACTCATTCTTTTTTCAATTATTTTTCAACCCAAGGTATTATTCATCAGACATTGTGTGCCTATATTTCCAACAAAATGGTGTTGCAGAAAGGAAGCTTTGTTATTTACTTGACGTTACACGAACCCTTCTCATCCGGAGTCATGCTCCACATTCTTTTTGTGCGTGATGTTGTCCTTGGGGCATGTTATCTTACTAATCGTATGTCTTCGCCGGTTTTAGGTGAGAAAATTCCTTTCTCTCTTGCTTTTCCTGAAAAGGAATTATTCTCACTTACTCCTCATGTGTTTGACTCGATTGCATTTGTCCGCCAGTTGTCTCCAGGTATTGGCAAACTCTCTCCTAGGGTTGTCAAGTATGTCTTTGTGGGGTGCTCCAAAACACAAAAAAGGGTACAGGTGATGATCCACTGCATAAGAAGTACTATATTAGTGATGATGTCACATTCTTTGAGTCGGTGATGTACTTTTCCCCTACAGGTGATAGGTTAGCCTCCTCAGACTCTGATGATGAAATATACATGCCACCACCACCATTATCTTCACCATCATCGGCACCACCACAGTCATCACCTCCACCACCTCCACCGACACCACCTCCACCACCTACTATGATCCCGATCCCCCCCCCTTGCTACATCACTATGCCGCCAGCCTACTTCTGCTCATGGTCACCGCTCATCATCTAGCACATGTGAGGTATGTTCTGAATACATATTATCTAACAATGGGTCTGGTGATCTACCTGAGCAGGGATCTGTACAGGATACAGGTGTGGAGGTTTCTGAGTTGGGCGTACCCATTGCACTTCGGAAGCAGAAGCGCAGCTATGCTACATATCATATTGCATCTATGTTCTCCTTTGATCGATTGACTGGCGATTTCCGAAAATTTGCAGTTGCATTATCTGTCGTGGTCATCCCACAGAACTATCAGAAGGCCTTGCAGGACAGTCTGTGGTGTCTAGCTATGGAAGAAGAGATGGATGCTCTTCAGTCGAGAGGTACCTGGAGCCTTAGACATGTCTCGCTTGGGGCATCAATGGTCAATTGTAAGTGGGTTTTCATGGTGAAGCAGAATGTAGATGGTACAATTGATAGGTAAAAAGCTAGATTGGTTGCCCGTAGGTTTACACAAACATACGAGGAGGATTATCTTGACACGTTCTCCCATGTTGCTCGACATTCTACCTTACGTATTCTCTTATCAGTTGCGGTAATGCAAGATTGGCCTCTCTTTCAGTTGGATGTAAAGAATGCTTTTCTATATGGTGATCTTCAGGAGGAAGTCTACATGCAACAGCCATCGGGGTTTGTTCTTGAGGGGGAGTGTTCACACGTGTGCAGACTTAAATATCTCTCGCATTCACACCATTCCCATGCCGCCATCCGTTGGTTTAGAAATCAAGTTCCATATGACTGGAGCCAACCCTTTACTCTTATGTACAAAGAAAGACTAGAGCTAGTCACCACACGAGGCCTTCGATTAAATCTAAATTTAATGTATATAAAGTACATCGAACGTAATGAAGTAAAATGAAATGTCATGGTGTAATTTAGTTAAACTAAATTTATTAAATGTCAAATATATCAAGTCCGAATACAGAATACATATATAATTTTCATGTATTCCTTGAATGAAAATCAAAGTAATAAAATAAAGAAATCGAATATGATCGAAAGAATTATACTATAGTTTCAAATACTTTATATCAAAATACTACATTACTTTTTATCAAATTAAAAATGTAAATGATAAATACCAATAAATTAAAGATATTATGGGCATTTCCATGTATTATAAACTTCACTATAAAAATCATCATTTTCAAACAATATAAAATATATGGAATGGCATACTTAAATTATACATTTGTATTAGGAGTTCAACTAATTTATTTAGATTATTTTTTGGGGAACAAAAAGGGGGAAACACGCTATGGTGTCCACCCCAACTTTATTGCTAAAAGAGTAATGCTATAGAGGGAGTTACAGGAGCCAAGATTCAATGAGAGCCCTAGAATGAAAGATTACATTTTCGAATAGAAGCGCCGAGACGAGAAAAGTGCACCGTTACGGGCTAACCAAATAGTCCAGATTGTAGCCATCAGACGAAAGAGGATATCTCTATCAAGGCTCTTCGCATTTACCATAGATTCTCGGAAAAGGCCAAGGTCCCGGTGAGAAAGCCAGGACTGATTCGTCGAAATCCAGATTGGGGATGTTCTTACACACCAAAAAAGAAGCGGTCGAGAGTTTCAATATGTAGATCACAAAGGGACACCTGTTGGAGATGTCCAGGAATAGTCTTGCACAACGGTCCCTTGCCATGATACGTGACTTCTTCGCATCAACCACATGAAAAAACCATTTCTGCCTGGCGGACGGAGCTCCTAGATGAAGTTGTAGTCACGTACCAAAGTACCCATCCTTAGCAGGGGAGGTCTGCAAATTGTGCGATAGGCTATGTTAACAGCGAATGAGTTTTCTTTTCATACCAATGATCTCTACCTTCGATTGGTCTATCAAAATGTCACGGAGACTCAAGCATAGTGAGGAATTCTTCAAGTCGTTGATCAGAGAAGTCAGTTTAGAAGGAGGGCATCCAGTTCCCTTCGACCCAATAGCCCGAGGTCGATATCTCACGATCTCTCACCAAAGCAAATAGCCGTGTGTAGTGAGTGGAAAGGGCCCCCTCGCCCGTCTAGGTGTCCCTCCAGAATAAGAAAGAGTTACCATTACCGAGCACCGGAAGAAAAAGTTCCTGAAACTGAGGAAGCACCGATGTGATTCCTTTCCAAAACGCGGATGAGTGAGGTTGTGGATGGTGTGACACACCAAGTGGATCACTAATATCATATATTAGTGACAGTGTGCAATATCCTCAAAATTATTTAGATTATATATGACTGCTCACAATTTAAGATTGTCTTTTAATTAAAGTCACACTGTGCAATCTTAATTTTTATATATTTAGTCACATGGGATGTCTATGGGTAATTCGGTCAAACCAATAACCTATTGAATTAAGAGGAAGAAGGAAATGGGATTTCTATCTCCTTTGGATGGATCCCCTTTTCTGCCGCACAAAGGAATCTCCATTCCAATGGAAACAAAATTCCATCTTCCAAAAGTCAACCAAACATAGGATAGAGAAGGAATCAACTCTGAAATTATAATTCCACTCCATGGTTGATTCCCTTGTACAAAACATGCCATAAAGACCCGATAAAACGTTGTACCCAAATCCAATGTAGAGCCTTGACAAATTGGTTAAAGCCACTTAGAAGCTCCATAAGTTCAACACATTCTTCACCTAATCAGATGTGAGAAAAATACGAGGAGTCAAAAGCCTCTCATATACCAGCAATCAAATCACATGGACCTATGGGCCTGGAATATATGATAAAGAAAGCCCATGCAGGAAAATCTATCCCTGCTCCCCTTTCAAGAAAATCTATTCATCCTCGTTCTTTACTAGCATTCTCCATGTTCCAATCTTGAAAAAAAACATTAAATAGGCCGGCACGACCAGAAGCCGAACCCTTGTTAATTTAGATGGCTATAACAAAAAATAACAAGGCATGGCTTGATGCTCATCCCTACCCAAATGGCACGACATGGTCTCCTTTATCTCGTGATCTCAATTCCTTCTTTTCTCACGCCTTAAAAATTCTTCCTTAAATGTAAGTATGCATCATTCGGTATCAAAGCATACTTTCAATTCTAGTGAACAAAGCTCAACTTAAGTCACTCAAGCAATAGAATGCACATCTAAAGAAACTAAAGTGACATCTTTAATAAAGCATGAAGATATAAAGGTGGCTGGATTTATTAATCGATGAAGATGCATTCCTTCACGAAGAAGATTGAGTCACTAGAACACCCGTACAAGATGAAGTCAAGGACATAAAAATCAAGTACATCATGTCAAAAAAATTGTCCTCAACAATCTACTAGCCAGTAATGATCTTCAAGACTTCGAGAAAGATTCAATTTCTACCACCACAAGCATGCATGCTCCCAGTAAACCTGAAAACACGGTCATCTACACCATCTTCAAGAGAACTTGAGTCCCACTTGCCACGACCCAAGCCCACATGTTGCTTGAAACAACTATGCGATGTTTAAAACTAGACCTGAAAACCCTCTGCATTGTTGTGCATAATGGAGGTGACCCCAGATTGTTGGCTTCTCACCCAGACCACGAACCCAACAAGCCAACAATGTTGCCCCATGTATCTTTCTGTGGGTGGGGAGTGCCGCCAAGGATGAAAACAGTCGTATGCAGATATAGGAATTATCATATTCTTATCCATTTTTAAATACGAATGCGGATACGGAGATAGACGATTATGAATTTATGAATCCATATTCTTAAAAAATGAACAAGGATGTAAAACAAACCAATCGCATGCAAATAATATTAGAAATACTCTCTATCTTAAATATAGATGTATTGGATGATGGAATACACGTGACATAAATATATTAAATGTACTTGTATCAGTTTTTTAAGAAAAAAACTTATATCATAGTCAGTGTTTCAAATTTCGTGAAATTTCGGCAAAATTTTGCCAAAATTTCGATTTCGACACTCCAAGATCGAAATCTCGATATGAACCATTCCTTCACAAATCTAGGCCGATTTTTGCCAAAATTGGCGAAATTTCAAAATTGATTCGTTTTTTTGGTAATCATATCAAATATGATGAAAGACGGTGCGAAAGTATGATATTTATGGATAAAAATAAATCTATAACTATATTTATATATGAAAATAATATACATATATGCATACGGATATTTACGAATATAAAAGTGATATACATATGTGTATCCATTTTAAAATAAATACATATACATATGTCAAAATCTGTATAGAACGAACACAATGAAAGATAAGATGCATATAAATCCTTGTATGTTTGCATCCTTAAGTGTCAACCCTATGCGTGAGTGAAGGCCGTCGACTACAACCTCCAGGCGATGTGAATAATCGTGTGAAAGTTGGCAACCCGCACCCTTTGTCAAAGCGCTTCGTCATCATAAGAAGTACCTCCTGCTGGCAGCCTCTCCCTTGACATCATCTCCAAAGTCGCAACCACCATGGTCGCAACCCCCAAGTACCACCATCCATGTCGAGCCTTCAAGCACCTATGTGGCAAGCAATGGCATCGTTGGCTAGATGTTCTCAGTATTTGGACCCTACATCCCCTATATTGCCACTCTCCCCAACACAGTTGTCAATGTCGACCTCTTCGCAAAGCGAGACATCATCCTCTCCGCGAGTGTGGATGTAGCCCGTGAACTTCGAGGTTTCCAAACCCTGGTAGGAAATAGAAATCATCACCAATCAGTTATTTATTTGCCAAGAATTCCCTCATCCAAAGTGTGTTATTAAAAGACTAAAGTTGGGGGAACATGGTGTGCCCTTTTGGTTACACAGTTGGGTTGGGTTGGGTTAGAGTAATGGATGTGTCTTCTGGATGAAGGGGTGCTTCTTCTGATGAGTTAATTCCATTATTAAGCATCTTCTTCTTATGTAGTGGTGGGAATGAAAAAGATAATAGTTTTTATAGCTTTTAGCTTTATCCTCTTGAGTTTTCTTTCTTATTCTATATCCCCATGTCCCCTTCTCAACCTCATTTCTTCCTCCTTCACCGGCTTGGCGTACTCCTCTTTATCTCCTGACCCCAATTCCCTCTCTTCTTACACCCTCAAAAATTCTTCCCTAAAGTTCAAGCCACATCGAATATGACGCACAAGGAGAATATTCACTAACTCCAATATCATATAAAACTCAACAAAGCCCGACTTTCCGCAAATTAACAAGATGTAAGACCAAAAGTCAAATCAATGTTAGAGCTACTTCGGAATACCTTCATAATCGATCTTCCCTCAACAACTAGGCATATAATTGTTTTTAGATGAACCAAGCATCTAGTTTTTTTAAGAAAAAGGGCCTCCACCGTATAGGTGTTTGCCCAAAAACTTCACCATTTATCACCAAAAATTATTACAAAACTATTGCATGTACAATATACTTCAAAAGAAAAATTATAAGTTCCAACTCTCATTTAGAGCCCTAGTATGCACCACCACATTTCCAACATAAAAACAATCCTGCCAAAATGCCACCCCATTTCTAGCCAACCATAGTGCCTAGATCATTGCCAAGTGCCCCGATCTCTCCTTTTCTGTGACATTCCAGACCACCCCAATGGAACTCTAGAATCCTGAAACACTGTCAGTATGCACCGCCTGATTTCCAAAGAGGTTTCATGCCACCATGGAGCTCCCACAACAAGGCATATAGTTTCATCTTCTCCGTCCAAAACCCATAGATGATTTATGAGAGCATTGTATACTTTTATAACCACAAAGTTATCATCCCTCTAATCCCCAATATAACTTTGGTTATACTTCTGTCAACAATCATTATCCTAATTTTTCGATAAGGCAGAGCATGAAGTCTTATCCACCACCAAGATGTTGTAACAATTGTTAGAATTATTATATTACTATTATGGGTGTAACCTTTCGAGTTCCGCAATTCTTAACCCTTCGGGTTCCATAACCCCTCATGGGTATTTATGTATTTTTCCTCTTGTACTCTCTAGGGTTTTCTCTCTATATAAGAGACCCTAGCCTTATGGTATACATATCACATTTGTCTCTCTTCTCCACATGGTATCAGAGCAACAGTCCTAAATCAGGGTTCTGACCTAAAATCCCCATCGTCACCTTCAAGCCTCGCAAAAGCCTATGCGGGCCCTCTTCCCTGAATTAGGGCCTCGTGCAAGGCCCTCCAATCACCTCCAGTGCAGCAGCAAGACCCCAAAACTCATCACGGACCATTGCCGAGAATCCAACTGCAAGACCCCAAAACTCATCACGGACCATTGCCAAGAATCCAAATCTGCTGTCCATTGAGGGTTTTCAGCCCTTCTTCAAGGACAAACGTGAATTCTATGATATTTTTTAGCTCTTATTTGCATCCTTAGTTGATCAGGATCTTCTTTTTATTTTAAGACCACCATGGCATCTTCTTCTACCGAGACAAAGCTCTTGACCACGAATATTATGGCACAAGGCACTACTATCAAACTCAAGAGCACAGAAAATTATGTGCTCTGGTCTCGATCTTTTATGGTGTTCATTGGTGGTCAGAGGAAACTCTACATTTTGACTAAAGATACTTTAGATGAAAAGGATAAAGAGTTCGACAACTGGCAAACTGACAACTATTTGGTTATCAACTGGATGACCAACAGTGTTGAGGCTCACATTGCCTCAAATCTTCTTTACAAATATATAGCCAAGGAAATGTGAGAGGATCTCGAGCAAACATACTCCCAGAAGAAGATGAAGTCACTCCTTGCAGACATTTACAGCCGAATCTGGTCGACACGGTGATTCCACCCTCATAGAGTACTACAGGCATCTCTCCAGCCTGTACAAGGAGCTTGCAATATTCCATCCCTCGTGTTAACAGATACAAGAACGTTCTTACCGGCAGGCATACTGCTTCCTTGATGGCCTCCATTCTAGATACCATGCAGCGAAGGAGCAATTTCTTATATCAGACACACTGCCAGTGCCAACAATAAAGGCCATCTTTGGCCAACTTGAGGAGCTCGAGACATACATTGCCCGGCCTCCCGTCTTACCTTCAACAAAGAACTTTGGATACATCGTCACATCTGGGAAAGGAGACAGATATGTCTCATGAGAGCAATCTCTGAAAATCCAATGCAGTTCGCCTGCATCAATCTAACAGCAATAAGTGATAACTGGACCGGACTAACCTAACAATCCAAAACCTTCCGCAGCCTCGACGCAACAATTTCTACTGCATTCTAATAAATAGAATTCGACCATGCAACAGACCTAAAATCTTCCATACACTATGCCACATCACACTTAGGTAGCAGCCTAGCAGGAATTAAAGAAACATGTTCGATCTATTGAATCCAGAGTTGTTGTCTGAGAACTGTGAAATCGCATCGAGGCCTACCACATCTCAAAACTCCTCCATTTCCTTAAAAAAATTGTCAAAATTCCTTGAGAAAGAACATTGGAAACCCATCCCGACTTGGAAATAACTTCCTGGTTCAAAGTGGCAGGTGAAGGCTATACCTCCACCACCATCACCGACTCATTCGCCTGTCCAAACAGTCCAACAGCTACTTGATTAACCCGGTAGCCAATATTCCGCATCGCCCTCATATCCACACATGGGTGATCGTCGTAAATACTCTAAACTGATCTGCAAAAAACATACGGTTGTGATATATATAATAGTTGCATTTTTGTTGCGACGGGATTACCGAATTGCTTTACACTACGGTAATCCGAACAGGGCCCCAAATGTATCCCGATTACCACAATCGAGGGGCAAAATCTTAAAAATTGCATCTTTTTTCGTGAAAAAGGCCCTAAATTAGCACAGACCTCGAGTTCGGCTGATTTGATGGCGATAGGGATGCAGACGAGGATGATCCCGGCCATAGCGATGGCGGTGTTCCTCCGCCAGTACTTGGGGCGGCAGTTGGGTCCTCCCGTCAGGCTCCAAACCTTGGTCCGGAAGTCGCCGCCGCCCTCCAGGGCGTGCCCTCCGTGTTCTCCGCCGCCGCCCATCTATCTCTCTCGATCGATCTGGAAAAGAGGAACGTGTGCTCGTCAGCCTTTCGTGAAACGAGGCTCAAGCTATCACTTTACTGCGTGTCTTGTAAGATGTGACAAGCCTAATAGGTGTTTGGTTAGGGGTTAAGACACGTTATTTTTTTTTAATAGTAGGCCTGGTAATTTCGGGGGTCTGGAGCGTCCCCACTGGGATTCGAACCCGGATCGTTTAAAGTAGAGGCACACTGCTCTACCACCCGACCACTCTTTGGGTTCTAAGACACGTTAAATTGGTAGAAGGTAATTCATTTTTAGGTTTTGCTATTTCGATAGAGGGTTAAATTGGGAGTGGGTTATAAGTGATTTGTTGTAATGTGATTGTATTTAAGTTTGAAAAAGTGAGTAAAAATGGAGTAGTTTATAATTTTTATATAATATTATGGTATAATATATTATTTTTTGATAGGATTGATGATGTAAAATTGATTTATTTAATTTTTTAAAAAGGAATAAAGTGGAGCCCATGCAGGAGAGAGGGGAGTGGGTTAAGGGAGGGGGAGTTTACCCCGTTACCCGAACGGGCCCTTAGTGTTGTACTAGTTGGCCGCTCTATCTTGATCGACACGATAGATTTATGTCTCATTTTTTAATTGGCTTCAAATAGCATGATAAGAGATGGAAAGTTTGGTCTTCTCTGACTTGCTTGAATGTGAAAAAGAATCCATTTATCTCGAGAAAAAATAACTTTATCTTGAGATAGTTGGGATAAGCTATCACGGGATAAGTTGACTCGGATTTGATGGAGGACCTGATGTGCATATCGGGATTGTCTTTCATGCTTCCTCTTTTGTGTTCTTCTCATAATATTTTTTAATCTAATCATTGATCATCGCTACTCTTGTTATGTATCCTCAATCATCAATGGTGCTTATTTGCCACTACAGGATAAGAATACTCGTGATCATCTTGATCTACTTTGAGTTTGTCTCATTTTTCTCCAGTGTTAGTCATACCTCATTTTCCTTCTTAACGACCATTCGGAGTTACTTGAACCTTATGTCCCAGCACCAAGATTTCTTAAAGATTTTTCTTTTTACATGGAGTGCAATCAACGGTAGGCATCTCATGTTGTTAACAGGATCAACAGTGCATATATTAAACAGTAATTACATACATTCAAATGAATTAACAAAAAAAGCACCACAGATTAACATCATTTTAATGATGCATTTCACATCCATTATCCGATTACGTAATGCAAAGAGAAACCGATTAAATAAGTGGAAACATGAATTAGGGCGTGATCCAGAGAAAGTAAAGCAATAAACAAGTTGTGGCAAACAAAGCAAAAGAAGATTAGAAATCACCAAAGCGTCCATGAAATGGGCATCCCTTAGAGAGAATATCGTCCCCACAATATCGGTGTGTAGGGTACTGACAATCCGTTCCTAGGATACGACGGTACACGGTCTTCGTCCGCGCACACCAACGAGACCGTCCTTGAAAGTACCTCCGAGAACTTGCAGCCGAGAAGAATAAGTCGCAGATGCAGTGGTAGAACAGAGAATCAAGAAGGCGGCAGATGAGTTTTTTTTCGAGTAAAGAAAAATGGCATCATGGGAGAGAGATATATAAAGAGATTCAAGTGCCCTAGTGCGGTACCTTTCGAGATTTCTGAAAACGCCCCTCAACAGGTGTATCTTTTCGAATTCCGAAACTGTGACCGCAACGAGGCGTTTGGGTCGAGTTGAATTTCCATTTCAGTCGAATCCAAATTATTTCGTGTGATTAATTAATCGGTCTGTCAATGAAATCCGTAGCAAAAATATCGATATCTGAGATCCGAATTGACTCTCTCGAGCCGGTGCCAGAGACAGAGCGGAGCGCACGTATGCGTGTGGCCCTCCATTCCTCCTCTCTACTATTGCTACAAGAGCTTGGGGTGTGAACTCATATATATGCCTGCCAAAAGTTTAGAGATACTAGGTATGATACTAAACTTCTACTCAAGCTTGATCAATGTTTCAAATTTGAGAATTCTCAACTTCCCATTCAAGTCATTTAGTTTCTCAATTAAAAACCAAATTAACTTCAATTGTAATTACATAGACTTTCTAATTAAAAATCTAATTACAATTCTAAATACAACAATCCCCACGAATTCACCAATTTGAAAAGAGATTCAAAGTGAGTTACAAAAAGGACATCTTTCAGTTGTCACACTTTGCTTTCAGTAAAGGTACCTTCCGATTTGAACCTCTACCTGAGTTTACTACTTTCACTTTAACATGAATGAAATGAACTACGTCTTGAACTTCAGACCTTGGTGTTAAAGTATACAGTAGAAACAACAAAGTGTTGTTCTTGGTACAATCTTCAGGGTTGGTGCTCTTAAAGGACATGCATCCTTATCCTTTTTAATGAGTGTGTTCAAGAAAGACCCTCTTTCTTTAATTGTGGTTCATTGTAATACTCACATAGGTGGCGTTCTCCAAGGATGCACTGCTAACATCCTGCCCGATTGCCTGAACCAATTCAGAGCCTACGCTCTTCCTAGTCTAGCAACTTAAATGACACTCAGGCTTACAAGGATAAGACACTCATGCATAAGCATTAAACTAAGAGTGCCAACCAGTTCTATAGACAGCTTGTTATTACCGTACTGAACCTACTTTGTGGGATCTCCACTCAAATAAGTTGGGTTGCTACTGTAGAGGGACCCCCAATGGGTCTCATTCCCATCCCAAGCTTAGACTTTAGGACTAAAAATCTATCAAGCCCCTTAGTCAACGGATCTACCGTGTTCTCTTTGGATCTAACAAAATCCACAGTCAACACCTCTCGAGACAACAAATCCCTTAACTTCGTAGGTCTGATTTGTATGTGTCTTTTAGCTTTCTGATTTAACTTTGAACTCTTGATCTTGGCAATTGTGGTCATGTTATCATAATGTAACGAGATCTCATGAACTGGCTGACCTACCATGGGAATTTCAGAAAGAAGTTCCCTTATCCATTCAGCCTCAGTTCCAGTGGTGTCCAAAGCACACGGCTCGGCCTCAAAGGTAGATCAAGATAGAGTGGTCTGCTTCACAGGTCTCCAAAAGACTGTATCGCCTCTAAGTGTAAAGACATACCCAGTAACACCATTGCTCCCAAACTCCTCTACATTTCCCTATCATGCTTGCATCGCTATATCCTTCTAGTACAGATGGATGTCTACCATAATGCAAATTAAGGGAAATAGTTCCCTTCAAGTACTTTAGTACTCGATCGAGAACCTCCCAGTGAGTACGGTCAGGACAGCTACTGTATCTGCTCAGCTTTGCAATCGAGAATGAAATATCAGACCTAGTGTAATTTGCAAGATACATTAAACTTCCTATCACTTGTGAATACGTCAGCTGACTACAAGTACTCCACTTTTATTCTTAAACGACGTTTTAGATTAATCAAAAGGAGTGCTTATAACTTTAAAATCTTATCCAAATTTCTCAAGTACCTTCTCAACATAGTGATATCGAGAAACTACAATCCCATCAACTGACCTTGTCAGTTTGAGACTCAAGATCACATCAGCAATACCAATATCCTTCATCTCAAACTTGCTACTTAAGAATGCTTTAGTCTCATTAATAACCTCATATGTGATCCAAACAACAATATGTCATCAACATACATGCACAAGACAATACGCTCATCACCTTTCGCCTTGGAATAGACACACTTATTGGATTCATGAACCTTAAAGTCACACGACATAATAGTTTTTTCAATTTTTTCATGTCACTAGTTTGGTGCTTGTTAAATCCAAAAAGGGATTTAACAAGCTTGCAAACCTTTCCCTCATTCTCAGGAGTCACAAGTCTATCAGGTTGATCCATATACATCTCCTCCTCAAGATCGTCATACAAGAAGGCGGTCTTCACATCCATCTGATGGATAGAGAGATCATATACATATGTCAATGTTGTGAGCATCCGGATTGTGGTAATCCTAATCACAGGGGAATAAGTATCAAAATAATCACACCTTCCTTTTGCCTAAAGCCCTTAGCAACTAATATATCTTTACACTTTTCAATTGATTCGCCAGGCCTCAGCTTTCTCTTAGACACCCACTTGCACCCAATGATAGAGCACCTTTTGGGTAAAGCAATCAATTCTCAAGTTCCATTAGCCATAATGGAATCCATTTCAGATTTGACAGCTTCCTTCCATTGTTTTGCTTCATATGAAGCTATGGCTTCATTGTAACTTGATGGATCACCCTTGATCTGGTAGACAAGGAAGTCACTATCCAGATCCTTAGCTATCCGAGGTCTTTTACTCTCTTTGGCTTAATTTCTTCTGAAAGATCATTGCGTTCAGGTTGAGCTCAACCCCCACATTCGTTATCATTTCCAATTGATCTATAATAGATCCTGATGTGGAGGCACTCTCAATGGTCAGATTCTGAGAAATCTCAGTCTTCATAGGGAAGACATCCACAAAGAAGGTAGCATCACGTAGTTCAAAAATTATGCTGACATCTATACCTGATATCTTGGATCAAATTATCAAGAACCAATATGCATAGCTATTTTCCAAATAACCTAAGAAGACTGCATCAATAGTTTTAGGATTAAGCTTCTTTCTCTTATGTTCTGTGACTAAAACCTTAGCGAGACAATCTCACACTTTGATATATCTTAAGCTCAATTTCCTATTTCTCCAGAATTCAAAAGGACACTTTTCCATATGCCTTGGAGGAACCCTATTCAGAATATGGCAAGCCGTATTCATGACTTCTCCTCACATATAGGTTGGAAGTCCAGAACTCTGTAGGAGAGCATTGATCATGTCAGTTAAGATTCTATTTTTCCGTTATGTTATCCCATTTGATTGCGGTTAATATGGGATCGTAACTTCATGAACTATATCAAACGATTTGCATTGTTCATCAAACAAGTTAAAGGTATATTCACCTCCTCTATTTGACCTAAGGCGCTTAAGCACTTTCCCGATTTACGTCCCAATCTCATTCTTAAATATAAGGTTTCAAGGCTTCATCTTTGGTTTTCATTAGCTATACATAGTAGTATGCCATCATCTATAAAGATGATAAAGTATTTTTTATTGTCTCAGGTCAACACACCATTAAACTTACAGATATCTGTGTGCACTATATCCAAGATCTCACTATCTTTAGAGGTAGACTGAAAAGACTTCCTGGGTATCTTAGCTTGCACACAAATTTCATATTTTTGAGTTTTATCAATAGTGTGTTTAGAGATCAACTCTAAATTCATCATCCTTTTAATTGAATTTAAGTTTACATGTCTCAATCTACCATACCACAGATCACAAGATTCTATATTATTAACTACATGAGACACGGAATTGGAACATTCAGAATTCAAAACATTCAATCCATCAATGTGATTTAATTCTAAACAACAAATAAAAATCAGCCAGATAGCCTTTTCCATAAAAAATAACATGTCTCAGAATGACAACTTTATTACATTTAAAGTTCAATTCAAAATCATTTATGTAACGCCTCGGAAATTTCGGCTTTTTCCGAAATTCTGAAACATATATTGCTCATACTCATTAGAAGCGTCTCGTCGCAAGCTTTCCAACGAGCCCAAGATTTCATAAATCCGAGTTCGTATGAAGAAGTTATGCCTATTTTAGTGAACTATGGTCAGGGACAATTTTGGAAGGTAGACCCGCGGATTTACACCTTATTGCATACGTTGGAGATATTTTGAGGCATAATTTCACCTCAAAATTGACAACCTTATTTCCTATTCGTCACCCTTGAATGGTCTTTAAAACCACATTGATCTCTTTCCACTCACCCTTCTCCAATTTGACTCTCCGGTCTTCTTCCCTAGAGAGACGAGAGGAAGAAACTCTTCCCGTTGACGAGGCACGAGGCTCTGGAGCTTCGTTATGAGGAGAGGAGGAAGAGCGTCGTCGCAAGGGAAGACGTCGTTGCACTCAGATCGTTGATCGTGTGCTCGGATCAAAGGTTCACGTGAAGGTAACGGATCTTGACATTCTCTTTTTTTTTGTTCGCATACCTTGCGATGATAGAGTTTGTTGATTTGGGGTTTGATGTTTCGATTTCGATCCTTCCCCGGGATCGCCCTCTTGCTGTTGGTATCTTGAGATTTATTCTATCAAATTGTTTGTTATCAGTTTTCATGAAAACTAAAATATAATTGGGCAACCATCCTGTAGTACCGAGGTCTTTGCATAGTTTAGAAGGCATCAAGTTGTATTAACATATATACTCATGTATGCTCGGTAATATTGTATATTAAGATCGTGTATGCTATTAACCAGATAATACCATGTTGATATAACGATAGGAAGGTTGCGTGTTTTTGGATAATTTCATGTTTGACACGGTGTATACCATTTTTTTTTGGTTTCTAGGCTGAAAGGTTTTATGTAAGTTTCAAGTTCATGTCTTTGTAAAATTTTGATAATTGTGATTGAGACTAAGAGTGGCATATTAAGTATCGTATACAAATCAAGTAACCACTTATAAATTTTTAATTAATATTGATTTTCACCACATACAATTATGGGGATGTTGACGATCATTACTTCTTGCTTCCCTTTTTGAAAAGGGAATTAATTTCCTTTCTTCATTCTCTTACCAATTATTTCCAACAAATTAATTTTACATCTCCTTTAAGAACCAATTAATTAGTTTATGCCTTGGCTTAATGTCTTATATACGACAGAAAAGGGATTACTCACCACTGTCATGGTTAAGGAAAATTTTTCATCAATTTAAGTTTTTTTTGTCTTCCACTGGTTAGAACACTAATAGTTGGACGTGTATGCATAATAAGGCAAATTTGGAAATTCAAACAAGAGATAGTATCTTGTCTACAAGGAGTGACATATTAATAATTGAATGCCACCTTATGCTAAAATCCTGTATGTAAAGATAATGCTATTTTTACATGTTAGGAGTTATGACTATGTTATTCATACTAGAGTTCTATAATTGATATGAATTCCTCCTTCCCAATTGTATGACCATACTCCATGTCATATCTGTAAGATACGTCTCGTCTCTTCTTAACCATAGACACTGTTATTGCTTATCAAAACAACTATTCCCTTGGAATGAATAGCATTTATCACAACATATCATCATGTTTTCAATTATATCCAAAACAGGTATTCTCCCATTTCTGTAGAACCACTTGCACGGTATATATATATATATATATATATATATATATATATATATATATATATATATATATATAAACATAGATTCATACTATGTTGCATGTATACAAACAATATTACGTATACATTATTGTGGAATTTCAGATCTAGATCATACTTAATATTACTTTTGTGTAATTACAATTATATTGATTCTAATTATAGTTTGATAAAATGCTTTGCATTCATATCTTATGTGTGGGAACTGCCATCTCTCTTTTTTTGGATAATAGCATTCAATGATTATCTAGAAATAAGGATTTCACATATATTTATATAACAAATGAATGTTTGGAAGGCACGAATAAGAGGGCAACTGCCACAGCATCCAGAATCGGCACTAAAATATTTTGAGTATTATGTCAAGAGCTTGCATGCATATCTTTTAATAAAATGTGTAGTTCTGACTTGGGTCTCGAGAATTGAATTGTTGATTAGTTGATTAGAGGAATTAATTATAGACCCATATTTTTTAAATACTCTTGAGTAAAAATTTATAATATACTTGTGGGGACAGGAAGAAACGGTAAGTGCTACGAGGTGTGTGCACACCCTTGTAGTCCGACTGAGCCAACAGTGAGTCAACCCCACTCGAGGGGCATCACAGAGTGGGTGGTGGTAGGTACTCTGGAGAGTTGGGTGGATGCACGAGTGCATCGCATCATACGGATCTGTTTTGTTACTATAAGTTTTGGGGCGAGCAATACTCCTCTGGCAGACTCGATTGACGGAATCATAATTCTTCTGGCTATATGCCTTTTGTCTCGAGTGTTAGAGTACTACCAACCAAACTAGCTGAAGGATCGCGCTTGCACACAGGTCTTAGTCTGTACTATGAATGAAGCGATGCAGGTTTCATTTCTAGTGTAGATTTTCTCCTTTGACGGGTGAGCTCGGAATAAATTAATAAATAAATAAGGTATGGACCAAAGAACTTAGTGGTGGAATTTATTTTTGTAAATTATCAAAAATCTACTCATTGCTTGTAACTTAATTAGAGGTTTTCTAATTGAGTTTCTTAAAATATTTACTTTATACTCCTATAGTTACTGCACTTGCATTGCCAACCTAATTTTTTTTATCCTTACTGGGTCATTTGACTCACAAGTTACCCCTCTTGGAAATCCAACAGGAAATCTTGAGGAGGAAATTGATGCGAGAGTTTTTGGCAGCAGCTGAGAATCATTTCAGAGGTTGTTACGTAGTTGGACAGTCTATTTTATTATTTCTCCATCTTCTCTATTGATAATGTAATAACAAGATCTTGAATTACTCCAGTCATCTTAAGCAGTGGACGGTTTTTTGTTATTTGGATATCTTCTCCTTCCATTTTTTTGTATAATTATTTTATCATACGGGTTGTTTACAATTGTTGTTGGGTAATATTTGTGAATGGGCATTGAGATGTGCTCCCACCGAAGTGGGACGTTACATTTGGTATCAGAGCCCAATTACCCCATCAGTTGTAGACAACTGTATGATATGAAGAAAAACTTCATGCATTAGACAAGTAGTCCCCTGACTCACGTCTGAAAATGGCATAGTCCACTAGATATCGAATCTCATCTCTGTCTGACTTTTTTTCCTTTCTCTTAATGCAGATCATGCCGCCTCGTAGAAATCAGGCCACGCGACAATTAGATGCAATGATGGCATTGCTGCAAGATGTGCAGTAAAGACAGCTCGCTCTTGAAGAGCGGTTCACCAGATCAGTATCTGAGGGTGGATCTGACATGGGTTGGGGAGGTGCAGATCTCCCACCACCACCACCTCCTCCTCCTCCTCCACCTCCTCCATCATCGCGACAGGAAGACGTCTTTTCAAAATACCGTAAGGAGAAGGTTCCGGAATTCTTGGGAAACACAAGCCCTGAGGAGGCAGAGAGGTGGCTGAAGCGGGTAGAGAAGGTCTTTCGTACCATACATGTGCCAGATGAAGAGAAGGTAACCCTTGCTACATACTCCTTAGATGGATATGCTGAGGAATGGTGGACCTCTATGGAGCCACATATTGCAATGCCAGCTACTTGGGAATTGTTTAATGAGGCCTTCCGAGGGCATTTCTACCCGGAATACTGGATAGAGCAGCAACGTGTGGAGTTCACGCTACTGGAGCAGGGGAACAGAACCGTGACTGCTTATCTGAACAGATTTACAGAATTGCTAAAGTATGCTGCTAGCACTGTACCAACTGAGTCTGACAAGGCATTCAAGTTCTTCCGTGGGCTTCGCAAGGAGATTCGTGAGAGATTGGTGCCCCTTCGTTTGGTCACAATGAAGGAAGTGATTGATGCAGCTGCTCGTGTGGAGCAAGACTTCCGCGAGAGTAAATCAATGCAGATGAGATCGAACCTTTCTGGCAGGATAGCCCGTAATGACAGAGCAGGAGCACGTGCAAGACAACGCTTCCACCCTCGCCGTGTTGGAGTGTCGAATAGGTTTACTCACAGAGGAGATCCTACCTTGGGGCAAGCACTTTCTGAGCCAGCAGGGATATCTCGTCCAAATTTGAATACTGTTACAGATGCTCGTGTGGAGGATCGGGTATGTTATCGATGCAACCAGAAAGGTCACATCCGGTCTAATTGTCCCTTGGGATCTTTACAGTCTGGAGTTGTAGTACGAGGAGGACGTCCCCAGCAACGGGGACGTGGCTTTACATCTCGGGGAGGTAGGGGACAACCTTACCAGACTCGAAGAACGACATGCTCAAGTAGACCACAAAGAGAGGGACAGTTGAATGCTATTATTGATGGACAAGCACACGCCTCCGGATCGGTAGTGCAAGGTATGATTTCTTTAGGCGACTTTACAACTCATGCTCTCTTTGACTCTGGTGCATCACATTCTTTCGTATCGTTGAGTTTTGCGAGTATCTTAGGCCGAGAGCCTACCACAGTTGCAGACCCTTATCTTATTAAGGGACCTGGAGGCCAGTTGTTTGTGCTCCACCGGGTGTTTCCTGAGTGTCCGGTATATATCAGAGGTTATATGCTAGAAGCGTACCTATTACTCTTACAGATGGAAGACTTTGATGTTATTCTTGGTATGGATCGGCTCGAGAATCACCATGCATGCCTTGATTGCTTTCAGAAACAAATCACTTTCAAGATTCCTGATTTACAGGAATTCGTATTTGATGGGAGTACCTCCTCCGGAGGAGTAGTATGCATATCAGCATTGTAAGCACATCGCTTGCTTGATCAGAGGTGTGAGGGATACATTGCCCATGTCATTGGGGATCAAGAGCAGCATAAGGAGATTTCTAATGTAGAGATTGTTAAGAACTTTCCAGATGTTTTTCCAGATGAATTGCCTGGACTTCCTCCAGAAAGGGAAGTAGAGTTTCAAATAACTCTTATTAAGGGAACTCAACCAATTTCTATTGCACCATACCGGATGGCGCCGGCTGAACTAAAAGAACTTAAGGTGCGGCTGCAGGAATTATTGGAGAAGGGCTTCATACGCCCTAGTTCATCTGCATGGGGGGCACCGATCCTATTTGTTAAAAAGAAGGATGGATCTATGCGCATGTGTATAGATTACCGGCAATTAAATAAGGTAACTATCAATAATCATTATCCATTGCCTCAGATTGATGATCTCTTTGACCAACTTCAGGGGTCATATGTTTTCTCAAAGATTGATCTTCGGTCTGGTTATCATCAGCTGCGAATTAAAGGTGTCGATATACCTATGTCTGCATTTCGGACCAGGTACGGACATTATGAGTTCATGGTAATGCCCTTTGTCTTGACAAATGCCCCAGCTGCTTTATGGATATGATGAATCGGGTGTTCAGACCATTTCTTAATAACTTTGTGGTGGTCTTCATCGATGATGTCCTTATTTACTCGAGCGATGAGGAGCAACACCGGATACATTTACAAACAATGCTAGAGACACTGAGGAAACACAAGCTTTATGCGAAGTATAGTAAGTGTGAGTTCTTGCTTCAACAAGTGACATTCTCGGGCCTCGTCATCTCAGGTGCAGGAGTTGTTGTGGATCCTGCAAAGATTGAAGCAGTTCTTAACTAGGTACAACCAAAGAACGTGTTAGAGGTCCGTAGTTTTCTTGGCTTAGCCGGATATTATAGAAGATTTGTGAAGGGGTTTTCTCAGATTGCCCTTCCCCTTACTCAGTTGACCAAGAATGAGACAATGTACACTTGGATAGACAAGTGTGAGGAAAGCTTCCAGACATCGAAGGACAAACTTACTACATCTCCCATCTTAGTGATTCCATCAGGAACTGACGTATTTACAGTATACACCGACGCGTCAAAGGATGGGTTGGGTGCCATTTTGATGCAACATGGAAAAGTTGTTGCGTATGCATGTCGTCAGTTGAAATCTCATGAGAAGAATTATCCAACCCATGATATGGAGCTTGCAACAGTTGTTTTTGCTCTCAAGATGTGGAGGCACTATCTATATGGGGTAGCTTTCGAGATCTTCATGGATCATAAGAGTCTTAAGCATTTGTTTGATCGAAAAGAGATAAATATGAGGCAACGACGGTGGATGGAGCTCTTGAAGGATTACGAATGCACTATATCATATCACCTGGCAAGGCAAATGTGGTAGCAGATGCACTTAGTCGTAGGCTACGCTCGAGTAAATTCCATCCCCAGCTCAAGACATGGGATCTCCTCGCATCTTTTAGTGAGTGGCGTCCCTTCCAGAGTAGTCGAGAGACGGTTATAATTCCCTCCCCTTCTCGTCCTGAACTAGTAGAGAGGATCATTCGAGGACAGCTTGTAAACGAGATTTTACAGAGGCTCAAGGATAAAGTCCATGCTGAGATTTTGGTTGGCTTTTCATATGAAGATGGTGTGCTAAGAAATGGCAACCGTTTGTGTGTTCTGGCAGATATGGAACTAAGAAATGAGATCATGCGCGAGGCACATAGCTCTCGATTGTCGAT
This sequence comes from Ottelia alismoides, assembly GCA_037367405.1. NCBI lineage: Eukaryota > Viridiplantae > Streptophyta > Magnoliopsida > Alismatales > Hydrocharitaceae > Ottelia > Ottelia alismoides. The sequence goes on from JAZKJV010010144.1 coordinate 814,627, forward strand.
ACACCCTGGTGGCACCAAGATGTATAAAGATTTAAAGAAATATTTCTGGTGGAAGCCAATGAGAAGAGATGTGGTTGATTTCGTGGCAAGGTGTATGACATGCCAACAGATTAAGGCTGAGCATAAGCGACCACATGGACTTCTGCAGTCTCTTCCAATTCCCGAGCGGAAGTAGGAAGGCATATCTATGGACTTCGTTACAGGGCTTCCTAGAACTTCTAGCGGTCATGATGCCATATGGGTAGTAGTTGATAGGCTTACAAAATCAGCACACTTCATACCTTTGAGCATGGCTTGCACTCCAATACAACTCGCAGTGATTTTTATTAAGGAGATTGTCAGGCTTCATGGTCTACCAAAGCATATTATATCTTATCGTGATCCGAGATTTACTTCAAATTATTGGCGGGAGTTTATGAACTCTTTAGAAGTGCAGCTGTGCCTCAGTTCAGCCTACCATCGTCAGACCGACGGACAATCCGAGAGGATGATACAAACATTAGAGGATCTTCTTCGAGCATGTGTGCTAGAGTGGAAAGGGTCTTGGAAGGACTATTTATCATTAGCAGAGTTCTCGTACAATAATAGTTACCATGCCAGCATAGGCATGGCCCCTTTCGAGGCATTGTATGGGAGACGATGTACTACACCTTTGAGTTGACAGGAGGTCGGGCATAACTAGCTGCATAAGATGGAATACTTGGAGGAAACGGCTAAAGCTATTAAGACGGCCCGAGAAAAGCTGCTTACTGCACAGAACAGACAAAAGAGCTACAGTGATAAATGACACACCGATCTTAGCTTCGATGTTGGGGATTTCATCTTCCTGAGAGTATCTCCAACTAAGGGAATGCAATGGTTTGGAGTAAAGGGGAAGTTAGCCCTACGTTTCGTTGGACCTTTTGAGATCCTTGACCGAATTGGCAATGTTACTTATAGGCTGGCACTTCCCCCTCACCTGCCAGGAGTGCATAACATCTTTCACATTTCCAATCTGAGGAAATATGTGCAGGACCCATCGCACGTGATCAGTGATGAATCCCGTATTCATCATGCTAAAAACTCCTTATTAAAATCCCTGCTTAAATAAACCAATAAAAATATCATCCAATTCTCTATTTTTATCATGTACTATATTGTCTATATTTAACCTTAATTATTTGTATTTAATGGCCCTTATATTTCTGTAATTATTTTATCACTCAAAAACCCCTAAAAATTAGGTAGATAAGTTGTCTATAATTCACTGACCTTTAAAACCACTAAAAAATACAAAAACAACTCAAAACCACAAAATCGGTGTTTTTATCCCCTTAAAAATACCCCCAAAAATAGCTTTTGTACAGATGACCTCATTTGGCTTTCTGCCCAACATGAAAGTTGTAGATCTCATCGAGACGAGCAACTTTCATGTTTTGACTTTTTCCAAATTCGGCCTCTAACTAATTCTTTTATATTTTTCTTTGTATTTATGTTTGAATTAATCTGATTGGGCCACGTGGCGCCCTCTGGGCCGCCCACGTGGCCCGCTCTTCTTCACGCCACCTGGCGCGCTTCCTGGACCGTTGGATCGACTCCTTATCGCCTCCATCCCCGCCGCTCAAACCTGCCTCGTTCACAGCCATTGGATCTGATCTTCGGATCAGATCTCAACCGCACACTGGCGCCTAAACCACAGCCCTCCGATCAACCCATCATCCAACGCTCCAAAGCCACCCACGTCGCTCATCTATTTCAGCCGCTCGATCCGCGTTCATCCAATGCTCCTCCACGCTCCGCGTCACCCCTTTTTCCCTCACCGATAGATTGACCCTCGCCCTTCATCCAGACCGTTCTTCAGCACCTCGCCTCCAGCCGACCGATCAGATCTTAGGATCTGATCTCCACCGTCCGAGCACGCTATACCCCCAGCCGTTGGATCTCACGATCCAACGGCTATGGCTCATCGTCAACCTCGCGTAACCCCCCTTCCCCAGCCGTTTCAACTCGCGAACCCTCCTCCCCCTTCCTTTTTTGGCCATCACCTCCGGCCACCCCTTTCTCTCACAACGGCAGCCCCGCATAGCCCGCTCCCCCGCCTTCCTCGCAGACCTCCATCACGCGCCTCCATTAAACCCATCACCATTAAAACTCCCCTCGAAACCCCCTGCTCCGCCACGTAACCGCCGTTCTCCTCCGCCTATTTAACCCCCTCCTCCGCCACCGCTACACCTTGTCCACCATTCTTGGCCTTTACCCTAGCCTCCTCCGCCCTCCGGTGACAGCGGAGGGGCGGAACGTTGAGGTGCCGATGGGTACTCGCCGGTGTTGACCCTCGGCGCTCCGCCGCCGAGTAGCGGTGTCTCCAAGCACCTCCGAGCTCGCTGGCTTGCTGACCAGCTGGGCAACGACCCGAGGCTCGTCGGAGCCTCAACCCAAGCACATCCTCCGTCAGGGTTCCCCTCCCCGATGAGGTCTTCTTCCTCCTTGCTTTTTCTTCTATTTTCTCCGATTTATCGCACCACCTCCAGTCACTTACGCCCTCCATCGATCACTCTACCAACTCCGCATGAACACCCACATCCTCGTGCTTCCATCTCCTTCCGTCAGAACCCCACCACGCGCCGACCCCACTCCTCCGTCATCACGGCGGAGGACTCCCATGAGCCCCCACCTTCTCCACCTCCGCATGGCTCCCATTTCATTTCACCTCACTCGCACTACACGCACGCACGCTTCGGCTATTACTAATGCTTGCAGGTACCTTCAATGGCCGGAGTTCAGATCGGAGCTCCTTCGAGTTTTTCCCCTCCGGCGATGCTTTACCGTTCGTCACCTCTGATCAACCTCGGAGCATCGCCGCACCACCAACGTCTTCGCGATGTCCCCAGCTATCTTCTTCGACCATCAGAGGACCTCGCGGGGCACGGCGGAGCCCCATCGAGTCCACCGGAGACCCGTCTTCTCCGGCGAGCAGCGGAGGAGGATGAAGCTCCAGGCACCGTCCGATCATCAGGATCGGACGGTCCTGATGGAGATACGTGGAGGATCCGAGCCGCTTCCCCAACCTACAGGCTCGGGTCATCCGAGCCTCGAGCTGAGCCACAGATCACAGCCACGTGGCCCCGAGCCTGAGCCGCCTCCCGAGCCTAAGCCCTCGCGTGCGAAGCACGTGAGGTGCTGGGTATTTTGCACGAAGGACCCCGGAAGACTTGCTATATACATTTTGGTCCCCAGGCACGTGCCTCATGCGTGGGCCTGGGTATTTTACAGGGAGACCCTCCAGGTTTTGAAGATTTGCAAAAAGGCCCCTGCGCGCAAATGGAGAATTTACAAAATGGCCCAGGCGGTTTTCCATATTTGCATTTAGGTCCCTCCAAGGACCTAAATGCAATATTTATCCTTTATTTTTCCTGCATTTTTATTACAATTATGCCCTTGCACTGTTTTTAGCATAACTTGAGCATAGTAGGTCCAAATTGCATGATTTTAGTGTCGTTTTGATCCTTGTTTTGTCCTCTACATTCTAGCATGTTTAATTGTCTTATTTGCTCCTGTTTCATTAAAGTGAATTTTTATGTGGCAAATGGACCCTGCCCTCCTTGCCTTGCTTGAATTTGATGACTACTTTTTATTGTTGCGATTAAATTGACACTAGTTTCAGTTTTCTCATGCTGCTCATAATTTTTAAGGGTATAATTGTAGTATTTAATCTGTGTATAATTTCTCTTGCATATTCGCACATGCATCTCTTAACTTGCATAAAAATATCTAAAAAAATGCATGCATCATGGCATTACCTTGTAAATAGCTTAGTGCTTCATAATTTGCATATGGACCTAAAATTGAGAATAATTGACATTGAACTTCACGAATCAAAATTCAAAAGCCATAATTAAGCAGCTGTGTCCCTGTGTTCGACCTTGGTACACTTGCCAAGTATAAATATTCCACAGCATTCAAAGACTGTGGTTTTTGCTGAACCGAATTCGCCTCCTGTGCTACAGCGTTATTTATATTTATTAAAGAGGCGAATTCGACGTTCATCAAATGGCGCCGTTGCCGGGGATGCGGCTTTGCTTAATTTTTGAATTTTGATTTTTTTTAAATAATTCAATAATTTCTAGGTCCTCATTCCATGCATCATTTAGTGTCATATTATTCTGCGGATTTAATTTCTCTGGTTTTCTAACGTTTATCTTTTGTGGCAGGGCCCATGGTGATCGAGGACGCTTGATCCTCATGGAGGCGTGAAGTCAAATACTTCCGCTGAAGAGGCCGTGAAAGAACCTGAGAAGGATTTGGGAAATTATAACAGTTAAATTGCATTGCATTCTGTAAAAAAAAAAATCTTGCATCTGCATATTTATTTCAGTATTGCATATTGTATTCAAAAAAAAAAAAGAAAAAAAAATCCCCCCCCCCCCGCACACACACACACACCTACACTGCACATATTCACCCCCACCCTTCCCCTGTAAATTTCACCCTCTCTCTCTCTGTGTATATCTACTCTTCACGAACCCCCTCCCCCTCTACCTTGTATCATAGAACCCCCCCCCCCTAAACGCAGACCTTACTTAGGCTATTTGAAGCCTAAGTATAGGGGGGACCTACCTGCTCTTCCTTCCCTCGTCCCGTCTTCTTATACTTAGGGCAATTTTGGTCTAAGTATAGGGGGACCCTCCTCCTCAGTTCCGCTATATCACCCTGTACTTAAACCGAGCCTTGTCTTCATGGCACTTGTGCTATGAGGACATAGCAAATTTTAAGTATAGGGGGGTATACTATATATTATTGTATATTACTTTAGCCTTAGCTCGCGTTTTTAAAACTTTTTAAATTTTTTTTTTCGGGCTGGGTTTTGGTAAACTGGTGAACTGAGTAAAAACCTGTAAAAATTAAAATTTTGGTGAACTGAGTAAAAACCTGTAAAAATTAAAATTTTGAGGGATTAATCTTTGTAAATAACCCTTTTCAAAAAGAAAAAAAATTGAAAAATTAAAAATGTTTTTCGGAATTTGGCTCTGACGACTAGGCTTAGTAAACATTTTCAGTGAGGGAACCTCGGTCTCCCTTAGCATTGTGGGTGGTTTAAAGGACACCGCATATGGCACCGTCCTTAAGGATCACGGGTCTCGACCCGCACTTACACCCATACTGGCTGAGAGCGGATACTTTTATTCATTTGAGCCTGGGTCAGTCATTGTCTCTCCGACAAAAAACAAAAAAAAATGAAAAATAAAACCCATAAAAATCTGCAAAAATCAAAAATCACACAAAAATTCACTAACCTAAGGAGTTGGTGTATTCCTGACACATTCACATTCACTCAAGGCTTGAGAATTTTGAGGACACTGGATCTCTGGGATCTTGAGAGTCTGAGTTAACATGCCTTAGTCATTAGGGTTTTCCTGACTTAAATATCCACACTCCTCTGGTTTGAAAGATTTGAGTGCTATATTGCACTCTTTATCTCTACTTTCAAGAGAATATGATCAGCACAGTCACTTCCACAACTGCATGATTGATGAGCTGAGATGAGATATCACTTGAGGAACTAGGATCAGAGATTTAAATTTAGACCCGATCTGATGATATTCGAGGATGGGATAAAGTTAATAAAGGCTTCAGAAAACCTGAGTGTCAGCAAAACCCTAGCCAGTATGTGAACAAGATTCATATGCTATCTCTTGATATTTACCTAAAAGTGCCAGGGTGTGATGAAACTTAAAGGAATTTGTTGATCAGTGTGCGCCAATCTCTTGGTAAAAAGCAGTGGAGCTAGCCAACAACAGAAATGAAATGTCAAAGAAAAAGCTCAATCATCAAAGACAAATTCCAAATGAGCTTCCACCAATGGCGAGCGCTCCCAAACATTTTCAAAGTGTCCACTTGGACCACGCGCTAATTAGGACCAGGAGTCGGGCTGACACCGAAAAAGGGCTCTGCATCGTAAATGCTACAAGTCTGGGTGTCGAAGGTATCTTAGATACTCAAAAGAGACACACCCCGGTGTATTCCCAGAAAAACAAGTGCAGACGACTCCAACTCTCTTGACGGACACATTGATCAACAAAATAATAATATAAATGTGTTGAGTAAAAGGCACTCGAGAGGCCCCTTGTTCCAATGTGAGGGTGAGAAAATTAGACACAATCCCATGTCCCTCCATCATCTGGCCGTCCATCTACATTTCAAAGTCTGACAAACTAATGAGACGGTGGACTGAAGCAAGAATAGATTTATTCCCTAGTATTGAGGATTAGGTCTAGAGGAGAGTCTTTGGAACTGGAACTTTGAGTGATGCATCGACTCGGCTCTCATGAAATGCAGTACACTAAATGTCATACCCTTATATTATAGGTACAAAAAGAGAGTCTGAAAATCAGAGAAGTTGGATTCCTTCTGACTAAAGATTGGATAAACCCAGAATTTTAGGATCACTCAGGTCAAGGGTCTTCGAAAGATCACGCCTTGAAATTTTCACACGCACTGTCAGGAATTAATCTAACTCCTTCATTCTTTAGATGCTCGAGGACGAGCATGGTTTAAGTATAGGGGTATGATGAATCCCGTATTCATCATGCTAAAAACTCCTTATTAAAATCCCTGCTTAAATAAACCAATAAAAATATCATCCAATTCTCTATTTTTATCATGTACTATATTGTCTATATTTAACCTTAATTATTTGTATTTAATGGCCCTTATATTTCTGTAATTATTTTATCACTCAAAAACCCCTAAAAATTAGGTAGATAAGTTGTCTATAATTTACTGACCTTTAAAACCACTAAAAAATACAAAAACAACTCAAAACCACAAAATCGGTGTTTTTATCCCCTTAAAAATACCCCCAAAAATAGCTTTTATACAGATGACCTCATTTGGCTTTCTGCCCAACATGAAAGTTGTAGATCTCATCGAGACGAGCAACTTTCATGTTTTGACTTTTTCCAAATTCGGCCTCTAACTAATTCTTTTATATTTTTCTTTTTATTTATGTTTGAATTAATCTGATTGGGCCACGTGGCGCCCTCTGGGCCGCCCACGTGGCCCGCTCTTCTTCACGCCACCTGGCGCGCTTCCTGGACCGTTGGATCGACTCCTTATCGCCTCCATCCCCGCCGCTCAAACCTGCCTCGTTCACAGCCATTGGATCTGATCTTCGGATCAGATCTCAACCGCACACTGGCGCCTAAACCACAGCCCTCCGATCAACCCATCATCCAACGCTCCAAAGCCACCCACGTCGCTCATCTATTTCAGCCGCTCGATCCGCGTTCATCCAACGCTCCTCCACGCTCCGCGTCACCCCTTTTTCCCTCACCGATAGATTGACCCTCGCCCTTCATCCAGACCGTTCTTCAGCACCTCGCCTCCAACCGACCGATCAGATCTTAGGATCTGATCTCCACCGTCCGAGCACGCTATACCCCCAGCCGTTGGATCTCACGATCCAACGGCTATGGCTCATCGTCAACCTCGCGTAACCCCCCTTCCCCAGCCGTTTCAACTCGCGAACCCTCCGCCCCCTTCCTTTTTTGGCCATCACCTCCGGCCACCCCTTTCTCTCACAACGGCAGCCCCGCATAGCCCGCTCCCCCGCCTTCCTCGCAGACCTCCATCACGCGCCTCCATTAAACCCATCACCATTAAAACTCCCCTCGAAACCCCCTGCTCCGCCACGTAACCGCCGTTCTCCTCCGCCTATTTAACCCCCTCCTCCGCCACCGCTACACCTTGTCCACCATTCTTGGCCTTTACCCTAGCCTCCTCCGCCCTCCGGTGACAGCGGAGGGGCGGAACGTTGAGGTGCCGATGGGTACTCGCCGGTGTTGACCCTCGGCGCTCCGCCACCGAGTAGCGGTGTCTCCAAGCACCTCCGAGCTCGCTGGCTTGCTGACCAGCTGGGCAACGACCCGAGGCTCGTCGGAGCCTCAACCCAAGCACATCCTCCGCCAGGGTTCCCCTCCCCGATGAGGTCTTCTTCCTCCTTGCTTTTTCTTCTATTTTCTCCGATTTATCGCACCACCTCCAGTCACTTACGCCCTCCATCGATCACTCTACCAACTCCGCATGAACACCCACATCCTCGTGCTTCCATCTCCTTCCGTCAGAACCCCACCACGCGCCGACCCCACTCCTCCGTCATCACGGCGGAGGACTCCCATGAGCCCCCACCTTCTCCACCTCCGCATGGCTCCCATTTCATTTCACCTCACTCGCACTACACGCACGCACGCTTCGGCTATTACTAATGCTTGCAGGTACCTTCAATGGCCGGAGTTCAGATCGGAGCTCCTTCGAGTTTTTCCCCTCCGGCGATGCTTTACCGTTCGTCACCTCTGATCAACCTCGGAGCATCGCCGCACCACCAACGTCTTCGCGATGTCCCCAGCTATCTTCTTCGACCATCAGAGGACCTCGCGGGGCACGGCGGAGCCCCATCGAGTCCACCGGAGACCCGTCTTCTCCGGCGAGCAGCGGAGGAGGATGAAGCTCCAGGCACCGTCCGATCATCAGGATCGGACGGTCCTGATGGAGACACGTGGAGGATCCGAGCCGCTTCCCCAACCTACAGGCTCGGGTCATCCGAGCCTCGAGCTGAGCCACAGATCACAGCCACGTGGCCCCGAGCCTGAGCCGCCTCCCGAGCCTAAGCCCTCGCGTGCGAAGCACGTGAGGTGCTGGGTATTTTGCACGAAGGACCCCGGAAGACTTGCTATATACATTTTGGTCCCCAGGCACGTGCCTCATGCGTGGGTCTGGGTATTTTACAGGGAGACCCTCCAGGTTTTGAAGATTTGCAAAAAGGCCCCTGCACGCAAATGGAGAATTTACAAAATGGCCCAGGCGGTTTTCCATATTTGCATTTAGGTCCCTCCAAGGACCTAAATGCAATATTTATCCTTTATTTTTCCTGCATTTTTATTACAATTATGCCCTTGCACTGTTTTTAGCATAACTTGAGCATAGTAGGTCCAAATTGCATGATTGTAGTGTCGTTTTGATCCTTGTTTTGTCCTCTACATTCTAGCATGTTTAATTGTCTTATTTGCTCCTGTTTCATTAAAGTGAATTTTTATGTGACAAATGGACCCTGCCCTCCTTGCCTTGCTTGAATTTGATGACTACTTTTTATTGTTGCGATTAAATTGACACTAGTTTCAGTTTTCTCATGCTGCTCATAATTTTTAAGGGTATAATTGTAGTATTTAATCTGTGTATAATTTCTCTTGCATATTCGCACATGCATCTCTTAACTTGCATAAAAATATCTAAAAAAATGCATGCATCATGGCATTACCTTGTAAATAGCTTAGTGCTTCATAATTTGCATATGGACCTAAAATTGAGAATAATTGACATTGAACTTCACGAATCAAAATTCAAAAGCCATAATTAAGCAGCTGTGTCCCTGTGTTCGACCTTGGTACACTTGCCAAGTATAAATATTCCACAGCATTCAAAGACTGTGGTTTTTGCTGAACCGAATTCGCCTCCTGTGCTACAGCGTTATTTATATTTATTAAAGAGGCGAATTCGACGTTCATCAATCAACTACGGTGATTTGCAGGTGGACACAGACCTAAGCTACCCTGAGGAGCCGGTCCGGATCGCCGATCACTTAGTGAAGAGGTTGAGGTATAAGGAGATACCATTGGTAAAGGTCCTTTGGCAGCGACATAACGTCGAGGAGGCCACTTGGGAGCCTGTTACAGATATGCGACGGGACTACCCACATCTATTTGAAGGTAATCTCTAAACCATACTTATATCCTTGTCGGTTCCTCAGATGGGTTCAACCTTTTAAGGTTGTTATTTTACATCCCATACATCCTAAGTCTCGAGGACGAGACTGTTTTTAAGGTTGTTATGATGTAACGCCTCGGAAATTTCGGCATTTTCCGAATTTGTAAAACATAAACTCATTAGAAGCATCTCGTCGCAAACTTTCCAACGAGACCAAGATTGCGTAAATCCGAATTCATATGAGGAAGTTATGCCTGTTTTAGTGAACTATGGTCAAGAACAATTTTGGAAGGTAGACCCGCGGATTTGCACTTTATTGCATACGTTGGAGATATTTAGAGGCATAATTTCACCTCAAAATTGACAACCTTATTTCCTATTCGTCACACTTGAATGGTCTTTAAAACCACATTGATCTCTTTCTATTCTCACTCTTCTCCAATTTGACTCTTCGTTCTTCTTCCCTAGAGAGACGAGAGGAAGAAACTCTTCCCGTTGACGAGGCACGAGGCCCCGGAGCTTCGTTATGAGGAGAGGAGGAAGAGCGTCGTCATAAGGGGAAGACGTCGCTGCACTCATATCATCGATCGTGTGCTCAGATCAAAGGTTCACGTGAAGGTAACGAATCTTGACATTCTCTTTTTTTGTTCGTATACCTTGCGATGATAGAGTTTGTTGATTTGGGGTTTGATGTTTCGATTTCGATCCTTCCCCGGGATCGCCCTCTCGCTGTTGATATCTTGAGATTTATTCTATCAAATTGTTCGATATCATTTTTCATGAAAACTAAAATATAATTGGGCAACCATCCTGTAGTACCGAGGTCTTTGCATATTATAGAAGGCATCAAGTTGTATTAACATATATACTCAAGTATGCTCGGTAATATTGTATATTAAGATCGTGTATGCTATTAATCAGATAATACCATGTTGATATAACGATAGGAAGGTTGCGTGTTTTCGGATGATTTCATGTTTGACACGGTGTATACCATTTTTTTTGTTTCTAGGCTGAAAGGTTTTATGTAAGTTTCAAGTTTATGTCTTTGTAAAATTTTGATAATTGTGGTTGGGACTAAGAGTGGCATATTAAGTATCGTACACAAATCAAGTAACCACTTATAAATTTTTAGTTAATATTGATTTTAACCACATACAATTATGGGGATGTTGACGATCATTACTTCTTGCTTCCCTTTTTGAAAAAAGGAATTAATTTCCTTTCTTCATTCTCTTACCAATTATTTCCAACAAATTAATTTTACATCTCCTTTAAGAATCAATTAATTAGTTTATGCCTTGGCTTAATGTCTTATATACGACAGAAAAGGGATTACTCACCACTGTCATGGTTAAGGAAAATTTTTCATCAATTTAAGTTTTTTTTGTCTTCCATTGGTTAGAGCATTAATAGTTATGACGATAACATGCTGGAATTCACATGCCTTTGGACGTGTATGCATAATAAGGCAAATTTGGAAATTCAAACAAGAGATAGTATCTTGTCTAAAAGGAGTGACATATTAATAATTGAATGCCACCTTGTGCTAAAATCGAATATGTAAAGATAATCTATTTTTACACATTAGGAGTTACGACTACATTATTCATATTAGAGTCAACTGAGTCTAAAAGTATGCTGCTAGCACTGTGCCAACTGAGTCTGACAAGGCATTCAAGTTCTTCCGTGGGCTTCTCAAGGAGATTCGTGAGAGATTGGTGCCCCTTCGTTTGGTCACAATGAAGGAAGTGATTGATGCTGCTGCTCGTGTGGAGCAAGACTTCCACGAGAGTAAATCAATGCAGATGAGATCGAACCTTTCTGGCAGGATAGCCCGCAATGACAGAGCAGGAGCACGTGCATGACAACGCTTCCACCCTCACCGTGTTGGAGTGTCGAATAAGTTTACTCACAGAGGAGATCCTACCTTGGGGCAAGCACTTTCTGAGCCAGCAGGGACATCTCGTCCAATTTTGAATACTGTTACAGATGCTCGTGTAGAGGATCAGGTATGTTATCGATGCAACCAGAAAGGTCACATCAGGTCTAATTGTCCCTCGGGATCTTCACAGTCTGGAGTTGTAGTACGAGGAGGACGTCCCCAACAACGGGGACGTGGTTTTACATCTTGGGGAGGTAGGGGACGACCTTACCAGACTCGAAGCACGACATGCTCAAGTTTCACAAAGAGAGGGACAATTGAATGCTATTACTGATGAACAAGCACACGCCTCCGGATCGGTAGTGCAAGGTATGATTTCTGTAGGCGACTTTACAACCCATGCTCTCTTTGACTCTGGTGCATCACATTCTTTCGTATCGTTGAGTTTTGCGAGTATCTTAGGCCGAGAGCCTACCACAGTTGCAGACCCTTATCTTATTAAGGGACCTGGAGGCCAGTTGTTTGTGGTCCACCGGGTGTTTCCTGAGTGTCCGGTATATATCAGAGGTTATATGCTAGAAGCGTACCTATTACTCTTACAGATGGAAGACTTTGATGTTATTCTTGGTATGGATTGGCTCGAGAATCACCATGCATGCCTTGATTGCTTTCAGATTTAAATCACTTTCAATATTCCTGATTCACAGGAATTCGTATTTGATGGGAGTACCTCCTCCGGGGGAGTAGTATGCATATCAGCATTGTAAGCACATCGCTTGCTTGATCAGAGGTGTGAGGGATACATTGCCCATGTCATTGGGGATCAAGAGCAGCATAAGGATATTTCTAATGTAGAGATTGTTAAGAACTTTCCAGATGTTTTTCCAGATGAATTGCCTGGACTTCCTCCAGAATGGGAAGTAGAGTTTCAAATAACTCTTATTAAGGGAACTCAACCAATTTCTATTGTACCATACCGGATGGCGCCGACTGAATTAAAAGAACTTAAGGTGCAGCTGCAGGAATTATTGGAGAAGGGCTTCATACACCCTAGTACATCTCCATGGGGGGCACCCATCCTATTTGTTAAAAAGAAGGATGGATCTATGCGCATGTGTATAGATTACCGGCAATTAAATAAGGTAACTATCAATAATCATTATCCATTGCCTCAGATAGATGATCTCTTTGACCAACTTCAGGGGTCATATGCTTTCTCAAAGATTGATCTTCGGTCTGGTTATCATCAGCTGCGAATTAAAGGTGTCGATATACCTATGTCTGCATTTCGGACCAGGTACGGACATTATGAGTTCATGGTAATGCCCTTTGTCTTGACAAATGCCCCAGCTGCTTTATGGATATGATGAATCGGGTGTTCAGACCATTTCTTGATAACTTTATGGTGGTCTTCATCGACGATGTCCTTATTTACTCGAGCGATGAGGAGCAACACCAGATACATTTACAAACAATGCTAGAGACACTGAGGAAACACAAGCTTTATGTGAAGTATAGTAAGTGTGAGTTCTGGCTTCAACAAGTGGCATTCTTGGGCCTCGTCATCTCAGGTGCAGGAGTTGCTGTGGATCCTGCAAAGATTGAAGCAGTTCTTAACTGGGTACAACCAAAGAACGTGTTAGAGGTCCGTAGTTTTCTTGGCTTAGCCGGATATTATAGAAGATTTGTGAAGGGGTTTTCTCAGATTGCCCTTCCTCTTACTCAGTTGACCAAGAATGAGACAATGTACACTTGGACAGATAAGTGTGAGGAAAGCTTCCAGACATCGAAGGACAAACTTACTACATCTCCCATCTTAGTGATTCCATCAGGAACTGACGTATTTACAGTATACACCGACGCGTCAAAGGATGGGTTGGGTGCCATTTTGATGCAACATGGCAAAGTTGTTGCTTATGCATCTCGTCAGTTGAAATCTCATGAGAAGAATTATCCAACCCATGATATGGAGCTTGCAGCAGTTGTTTTTGCTCTCAAGATGTGGAGGTACTATCTATATGGGGTGGCTTTCGAGATCTTCACAGATCATAAGAGTCTTAAGCATTTGTTTGATCGAAAAGAGATAAATATGAGGCAACGACGGTGGATGGAGCTCTTGAATATTACGAATGCACTATATCATATCACCTGGCAAATGTGGTAGCAGATGCACTTAGTCGTAGGCCACGCTCGAGTAAATTCCATCCCCAGCTCAAGACATGGGATCTCCTCGCATCTTTTAGTGAGTGGAGTCCCTTCCAGAGTAGTCGAGAGACGGTTATAATTCCCTCCCCTTCTCGTCCTAAACTAGTAGAGAGGATCATTCGAGGACAGCTTGTAGATGAGATTCTACAGAGGCTCAAGGATAAAGTCCATGCTGGGATTTTGGTTGGCTTTTCATATGAAGATGGTGTGCTACGAAATGGCAACCGTTTGTGTGTTCCGGCAGATATGGAACTAAGAAATGAGATCATGCACGAGGCACATAGCTCTTGATTGTCGATACACCCTGGTGGCACCAAGATGTATAAAGATTTAAAGAAAAATTTCTGGTGGAAGCAAATGAGAAGAGATGTGGTTGATTTCGTGGCAAGGTGTATGACATGCCAACAGATTAAGGCTGAGCATAAGCGGCCACCTGGACTTCTGCAGTCCCTTCCAATTCCCGAGTGGAAGTAGGAAGGCATATCTATGGACTTCGTTACAGGCCTTCCTAGAACTTCTAGCGGTCATGATGCCATATGGGTAGTAGTTGATAGGCTTAAGAAATCAGCACACTTCATACCTTTGAGCATGGCTTGCACTCCAATACAACTCGCAGTGATTTTTATTAAGGAGATTGTCAGGCTTCATGGTCTACCAAAGCAGATTATATCTGATCGTGATCCGAGATTTACTTCAAATTATTGGCGGTAGTTTATGAACTCTTTAGAAGTACAGCTGTGCCTCAGTTCAGCCTACCATCATCAGACCGACGGACAATCTGAGAGGACGATACAAACATTAGAAGATCTTCTTCGAGCATGTGTGCTAGAGTGGAAAGGATCTTGGAAGGACTATTTATCGTTAGCAGAGTTCTCGTACAATAATAGTTACCATGCCAGCATAGGCATGGTCCCTTTCGAGGCATTGTATGGGAGACGATGTACTACACCTTTGAGTTGGCAGGAGGTTGGGCATAACCAGCTGCATAAGGTGGAATACTTGGAGGAAACAACTAAAGCTATTAAGACGGTCCGAGAAAAGCTGCTTACTGCATAGAGCAGACAAAAGAGCTACAATGATAAATGACACACCGATCTTAACTTCGATGTTGGGGATTTCGTCTTCCTGAGAGTATCTCCAACCAAAGGAGTGCAACGGTTTGGAGTAGAGGGGAAGTTAGCTCCACGTTTCGTTGGACCTTTTGAGATCCTTGACCGAATTGGCAATGTTGCTTATAGGCTGGCACTTCCCCCTCACCTGTCAGGAGTGCATAACATCTTTCACATTTCCAACCTGAGGAAATATGTGCATGACCCATCGCACGTGATCAGCTACGATGATTTGCAGGTGGACACAGAGCTAAGCTACCCGGAGGAACCGGTCCGGATCACCGATCACTTAGTGAACAGATTGAGGTATAAGGAGATACCATTGGTAATGGTCCTTTGGCAGCGACATAACTCCGAGGAGGCCACTTGGGAGCCTGAGGCAGATATGCGACGGGACTACCCACATCTATTTGAAGGTAATCTCTAAACCATACTTATATCCTTGTCGATTCCTCAGATGGGTTCAACCTTTTAAGGTTGTGATTTTACATCCCATACATCCTAAGTCTCGAGGACGAGACTGTTTTTAAGCTTGTTATGATGTAACGCCTTGGATATTTTGGCTTTTTCCGAAATTGCAAACATATACAATATCAATATCATATTCATTAGAAGCGTCTCGTCGCAAGCTTTCCAACGAGCCCAATATTGCGTAAATCCGTATGAGGAAGTTATGCATGTTTTAGTGAACTATGGTCAGGGACAATTTTGAAAGGTAGACCCGCGGATTTGCACCTTAGTGCATACGTTGGAGATATTTTGAGGCATAATTTCACCTCAAAATTGACAACCTTATTTCCTATTCGTCACCCTTGAATGGTCTTTAAAACCACATTGATTTCTTTCCATTCTCACCCTTCTCCAATTTGACTCTTCGTTCTTCTTCCCTAGAGAGACGAGAGGAAGAAACTCTTCCCGTTGGCGAGGCACGAGGCTTCGGAGCTTCGTTATGAGGAGAGGAGAAAGAGCGTCGTCGCAAAGGGAAGACGTCGCTGCACTCAGATCGTTGATCGTGTGCTCGGATCAAAGGTTCACGTGAAGGTAACAGATCTTGACATTCTCTTTTTTTGTTCGCATACCTTGCGATGATAGAGTTTGTTGATTTGGGGTTTGATGTTTCGATTTCGATCCTTCCCCGGGATCGTCCTCTTGCTGTTGGTATCTTGAAATTTATTCTATCAAATTGTTCGTTGTGAGTTTTCATGAAAACTAAAATATAATTGGGCAACCATCCTGTAGTACCGAGGTCTTTACATAGTATAGAAGGCATCAAGTTGTATTAACATATATACTCATGTATGCTCGGTAATATTGTATAGTAAGATCGTGTATGCTATTAACCAGATAATACCATGTTGATATAACGATAGGAAGGTTGCGTGTTTTTGGATGATTTCATGTTTGACACGATGTATACCATTTTTTTTGTTTCTAGGCTGAAAGGTTTTATGTAAGGTTCAAGTTTATGTCTTTGTAAAATTTTGATAATTGTGCTTGAGACTAAGAGTGGCATATTAAGTATCGTACACAAATCAAGTAACCACATACAATTATGGGGATGTTGACGATCATTACTTCTTGCTTCCCTTTTTGAAAAAGGAATCAATTCCCTTTCTTCATTCTCTTACCAATTATTTCCAACAAATTAATTTTACATCTCCTTTAAGAACCAATTAATTAGTTTATGCCTTGGCTTAATGTCTTATATACGACAGAAAAGGGATTACTCACCACTGTCATGGTTAAGGAAATTTTTTCATCAATTTAAGTTTTTTTTGTCTTCCACTGGTTAGAACACTAATAGTTGGACGTGTATGCATAATAAGGCAAATTTGGAAATTCAAACAAGAGATAGTATCTTGTCTACAAGGAGTGACATATTAATAATTGAATGCCACCTTATGCTAAAATCCTGTATGTAAAGATAATGCTATTTTTACATGTTAGGAGTTATGACTATGTTATTCATACTAGAGTTCTATAATTGATATGAATTCCTCCTTCCCAATTGTATGACCATACTCCATGTCATATCTGTAAGATACGTCTCGTCTCTTCTTAACCATAGACACTGTTATTGCTTATCAAAACAACTATTCCCTTGGAATGAATAGCATTTATCACAACATATCATCATGTTTTCAATTATATCCAAAACAGGTATTCTCCCATTTCTGTAGAACCACTTGCACGGATATATATAAACATAGATTCATACTATGTTGCATGTATACAAACAATATTACATATACATTAATGTGGAATTTCAGATATAGATCATACTTAATATTACTTTTGTGTAATTACAATTATATTGATTCTAATTATAGTTTGATAAAATGCTTTGCATTCATATCTTATGTGTGGGAACTGCCATCTCTCTTTTTGGATAATAGCATTCAATGATTATCTAGCATTAAGGGTTTCACTTATATTTATATAACAAATGAATGTTTGGAAGGCACGAATTAGAGGGCAACTGTCACAGCATCCAGAATCGTCACTAAAATATTTTGAGTATTATGTCAAGAGCTTGCATGCATATCTTTTAATAAAATGTGTAGTTCTGACTTCGGTCTCGAGCATTGAATTGTTGATTAGTTGATTAGATGAATTAATTATAGACCCATGTTTTTTTAAATACTCTTGAGTAAAAATTTATAATATACTTGTGGGGACAGGAAGAAACGGTAAGTGCTACGAGGTGTGTGCACACCCTTATAGTCCGGCTGAGCCAACAGTGAGTCAACCCACTCGAGGGGCATCACAGAGTGGGGTGGTGGTAGGTACTTTGGTGAGTTGGGTGGATGCACGAGTGCATCGCATCATACGGATCTGTTTTGTGACTATAAGTTTTGGGACGAGCAATACTCCTCTGGCAGACTCGATTGACGGAATCATAATTCTTCTGGCTATATGCCTTTTGTCTCGAGTGTTAGAGTACTACCAACCAGACTAGCTGAAGGATCGCGCTTGCGCACA
Organism: Ottelia alismoides; assembly: GCA_037367405.1. Taxonomy (NCBI): domain Eukaryota; kingdom Viridiplantae; phylum Streptophyta; class Magnoliopsida; order Alismatales; family Hydrocharitaceae; genus Ottelia; species Ottelia alismoides. The sequence goes on from JAZKJV010010144.1 coordinate 832,546, forward strand.
TGTCTTAATCTGTACTATGAATGAAGCAATGCAGGTTTCATTTCTAGTGTAGATTTTCTCCTTTGACGGGTGAGCCCGGAATTAATTAATAAATAAATAAGGTATGGACCAAAGAACTTAGAGGTGGAATTTATTTTTGTAAATTGTCAAAAATCTACTCATTGCTTGTAACTTAATTAGAGGTTTTCTACTTGAGTTTCTTAAAATATTTACTTTATACTCCTATAGTTACTGCACTTGCATTGCCTACCTAATTTTTTTATCCTTACTGGGTCATTTGACTCACAAGTTACCCCTCTTGGAAATCCAACAGGAAATTGAGCAGGAAATTGAGGCGAGAGTTTTTGGCAGCAACTGAGAATCATTTCAAAGGTTGTTACGTAGTTAGACAGTCTATTTTATTATTTCTCCATCTTCTCTATTGATAATGTAATAACAAGATCTTGGATTACTCCTGTCATCTTAAGCTGTAGACGGTTTTTTGTTATTTGGATATCTTTTCCTTCTATTTTTGTTGTATAATTATTTTATCATGCAGGTTGTTTACAATTGTTGTTGGGTAATATTTGTGAATGGGAATTGAGATGCGCTCCCACCGAAGTGGGACGTTACAATTTATAACTAAGATAGAGTCAGATAAAATATTATTCTTGATGTCAGGAATATGCAGCACCATGTGTAACATCCAGACACGTCCAGAGAAGAACCTCAAGTTGACTTGTCCTGATCCTAGCACCCTTGCTGCAGAATCGTTTCCCATCACAGTCCCACCACTGTATGTCTAATAAGAAGAAAACAAAGTTCTGTCGGAATAAATATTTACATTGGCTCCCGTATCCACGAGCCACTCATTTGGATCATGAATAAGGTATAGTTCAGATTTTACATAGACATACCCGTCGCTAGCCCCAAGTCTCATAGCGATCATATTCACTTGTGGACTCCGTCTACAGCCTTAGGTTGAGCTTTTAAGGACGGGCAGTCCTTCTTCCAATGGCCAACCTGATTACAATGCCAACATGATTTTGCCTTTCTCTAGATCTTGTCCTTCGATTTCATTTTATGTTATTCGAACCTTTTCCCTTCTTATCCTTGCCTTCGAGATCATGAAATTGACTTTAGCCAGAATATCAACAGGAAGCACATGCTTTTGTTTTCCTGTGTTCCTCCTCTATGGCAATTGCCACCATCAAGTCATTCATAGAAATTTTCCCCTTTTCGTATTTCAGGATCATACCGAAGTCTTCCCAAGACTTGGAGAATTTTTCTATGATGCACATGACTTGAAACTTTTCTTGAAGTTTCATTTAGACATCTTCTAAACCATAGAGCAGGAGTAAAAACTCATGTGTCTGTTCAGAAAGCGACTTCCCTTCGACCATGGAAAACTTTAAAAACTTAGCTACGGAGTATTTCCCAATACCGAGGTCTTCGGTATTATATTTTTCGATCCAAATCTTTCCATAAACCCTTCGCAGTCTGCGTGAACAAACAATATACGTCAAACAACGTATTGGATAGAGCCAATAGGATGCAACCATGACATATACGATCATGTTCTTTCCACATAGATTGCACCTTCTGGCTACCGAGTAAAGGGTTTTCATTTTCCAACGTAGGACAATCGGTTTCAAGTATAGAGATTAGTCTTATAGTGGTTAACCAGATCTTCATGCGTTATTGTCAACACTTAGAGTTCTGACCACCGAATTTCTCAGGCATACCCGTCATATCTACCATCGATTTAAACATTATTTCCAACATGATTTTAAAAATAATTATCGATATCCTCTCTAATATTATTGTTAACAGAATCAACAATGCATATATTAAACAGTAATTACACAAATTCAAATGAATTAACAGAAAAGCATCACAGATTCACACCATTTTAATCATGCATTTCCCATCCATTTACCAATTATGTAACGCAAACAGAAACTGATTAGATAAGTGGAAATATGAATTAGAGGGTGGTCTAGAGAAAGTAAAGCAGTAAACAAGTTGCGACAAACAAAGCAAAAGAAGAAGATTAGAGATCACCGAAGCGTCCATGAAATGGACTTCCCTTAGAGAGGATATCTCCCCCACAATACCGGTGCGTATGGTACTGACGATCTGCTCTCAGGATACGACGGTACATGGTCTTCATCCACACACACCAACGAGACCGTCCTCAAAAGTACCTCCGAAAACTTGCATCCGAGAAGAACATGTCGTAGATACAGTGGTAGAACAAAGAACCAAGACAACGACGGGTGAGTTTTTCTTACGTGTGAAGAAAAACGGCGTCGGGGGAGAGAAATATAAAGAGATTCGCATGCCCTAGCGCGGTATCTTTTGATTTCCGAAAACACCCCTCAACGGACGTGTCTTTTCGAATTCCGAAACCACGGCCGCAACAAGCCATTTGGGTCCAATTGAATTCCCATTTCAGTCAAATCTAAATTAATATGTGTGATTAATTTAATCGACATGCCAATGAAATCTGCAGCAAAAGTATCGAGATCTGAGATCCGAATTGGCTCTCCCGAACCCGAGCCTCGATGCCGGAGCCGGAGACGGAGCGGAGCGCTCGTGTGTATGATCCTCCATTCCTCCTCTCTACTATTGCTACAAGAGCATGGGGTGTGAACTCATATATAAGCCCACCAAAAGTTCAGAGATACTAGGTATGATACTAAACTCCTACCCAAGCTTGATCAATATTTCAAATTTGAGAATTCCCAACTTTCCCTCCAAGTCATTTGGTTTTCTAATTAAAAACTAAATTAACTCCAATTATAATTATATAGTTTTTCCAATTAAAAGTCTAATTACAATTCTAAATACAACATCTCACTGCAAGTCTTCTTGTGGTGGACCATGAGAGGCTCGAGAGAAGTAGGTAAAATAAATTAACAATCTAGATATTCTTGTTGACTACGTTGCATGTCCAAGTGAGGATGTTTTCATGAAATCTAAACCTTCTGGTTACCACCCAGAAAGGCCAATGGCCATGTAAAATGCATACAAGGTTAGAACTTGCATGCACAGTGCACATTGTGTCTGAAAAAATGTGCTTCGAATACTTATGACATTTGTCAATTACATGACAAGCCATGACATCTTCATATTTATCGCAGGACCTTTGCAATCATACTTTATCTTACACCATGACTCATGTCGTCAATTTAACTCATCTTAAGATAGTTTTACATAGTTAACCAAGCCACAACAACATTAAACAGTTGATAAACCCGCCCTTTCATGCATTTGTCTACCCTTCTTCTCTACACAAATAAACTAAACACCATAAGAATAAGTGCGTATAGGACAATATAGCTTGTAGATGATAACAGGGATCCACGTGTTGTTTACGAATATCTATGCCACAAACTAAATGAGTCGGGGCGCGTTTGGTTGGGGGTATGGGTTGGGTTGGGGCAACCCTGTAAGGGTGGGTTGGTAGGGTGGATAGCCCAGTTGTAATAGTAGGTGTTTGGATAAGAAGAGGGTTGGGTTAGAGTTGGATGTGACAGGATGTGATGTATTGATGGATTGGAGTGGGGTGATTTATGATTGAGTTATGATTGTATATGATTGCAAATAAAAAAAGAATTGTTGATTTTTTGAGAGTGTGATTTTAGTCACATGTAGTGGCGTTTTTGCAAAATTCAACCTTTGAGAGTGGGATTTTAGTCACATGTAGTGGCGTTTTTGCAAAATTCAACGTACAAAATTTTGTATTACGAATGTGGGATACGCTTAAAATTGACGAGCTTAATTATTTAGCAGGGGGTTTCCCTGCATACGATACGATTACATTATCTTCCTCAGTCTTCCTTTGCCGCGCATTACAAATTCAATCATTCAACGACGTGTTTGTCGACTACGTCGTCGTCGACGGTGGAAATTCCTGCGTCGTGCAACTGGAGTCGAAGAGTGTCAATCCCTTTCCTTCATCGTCGTTGTGCGTTCACTTTCGTCATCCAACTCAGAGTACATGAAACTCACCTCTAGGTCTTTATCCTCCAGTTCCTTCCTGCAAGCGTCCACTGTCAAGGAAAGCTCCCTGTTTAATTTTTCTTGTTCCCAAAGACGGTCCGCCATGTAGAAGAATTCATCCGCTACTTTCTGCAAAGTACGATTAGTACGCGTGTACTTAATCCTTGTGTCACATCGACCGGTGGAACAAATATAAAATAGGCGTCGGCATGGGTGGTGCGGGCCCTCCTCGTATGTGAGAATCATCGGATAACCACATCTGCATTTATCCGCTGTCGGATCCATATGTTTGCACCTATAATTGGAGACGAAGATGTAATTAAGAGGCATATATTAAATTAAGGGAAATATCGAACACATATCATGTTTGGAATGCGAAGATAGTTATCGAAGAATATCAAGTAGACAACGGTTACGTAGTACACATCATCAGTACAAACAAATACAAGACCAAGTGCACTATGATTGCGTCACTCTTCTATTGTTCCACATTGCGATAGCAATTCTATCGCGCAACACCTGCCCTCGCCTAATGTCGTCACGCAGTATGCCCACAACACGATGATGCTCCTCAATGGGCTCCTGAGGCAATACCTCCTCCTCGTCATCATCGGATGTCGAATCTCCCCCGTTGAGTTGTATGAAGTTATGTATAATGCATTGTAGCTCTAACGACATCTCTTTGTATGTTGAAAGGATATGCAGGCATATCACGAAGGCAACGGAATCTTTTCTTCCAAACACCAAACGTTCGCTCCACAACATTTCGGAGACACGCATGGCGATGGTTGTAGAGGTCTTTGTGGTTTTCGTATAAACATCCCCGAGCCCTCCATGCAGGAAGGTGATAAAGGGATCCTCTATAAGGAGCTAGGAATGTGTCAGTGTTTGCGTAACCACAATCAACCAAATACTTGCATCCTTCTGGGACGACAAAGGAACCCGTCTCCACGGCATCCCGCAACACCGTCATATCTGCACAAGAGCCCTCCCAACCCGTGACGACATAAGTGAAACAAAGTTTGAAGTCAACAGCGGCCATAACGTTCTGCGCCGTGAATAATTTCCTGCATCGATAAGCTCCTTGTTCCTGGGGAGCGACCTGAGCCGGAATGTACGTCCCATCAATGGCACCTATAACGCCCTGTTGAAAGATGCTCACATAAGTTACCTCCATCGAGCGCGAGTATACAAGCAAAGGATGTAGGTATTTACTTTAAAGTATGGGAAGTATCGTGGGTTCGATGTGATTATATCAGGCGTCACAGGGGGTGCAAGTCTGATATATTCTCCTTCCAAGGTTAGTACCTTGGAAAGAACATTCCTTATATGTCGCGATATCGTCTCAGCGCTATGTTGGAAGGCCTCTTGAATTACTCTGTTAGAGTGCGCGTTAGCGAACGCATACAAGAAGATGCAGACCTGCTCCTCGACATCCATGTGTCTAGTCGGTGCTAATCCATGCTCCGTAAGGACTCGAGCAAATCTTCTGAGCATACTGGGCTTCATGCGGAAATTTTGATAGGCATGGTCGTCATGACCATCTAGCATCTCCCTTATCCACTGTCCCCCGGTGAGCGGCCTAGTATGCAGAGGCCGGGGGATTTGTCTACTGGTTGCTTCCCACTCCTCTATGGCGATAGCTCCCACTATCCCCACGCACGCAGCAAGAATTGTGTCGCCAACATCCGCAAAGGGATTGTACGACCGAGTTGACATGCCTACAGAAGTACTAATACGAATCAATGGCCAAGCATAGGCGATTAAAGGAGGGCATCACACGTCCAAAAAATGAGTACATAAGAAAAGCAGTTTTTACATTAAAACTGCAAACAATGTATTAGACTTGCAAATTGAAATGGGCAACAAGGGAAGCAAATGGACTCAAATATATATTACATAGCGCCTGTACTTTACGATGGCTTAATTGTCAACCCTCTATAGTAATCCCTGTATATACCATTTGTCATTATTTTCAATTCAAATCATATCATGCACTGTCAACGAATAAAGGCAGTCCTGCTAAAAAATTTTCTCCTGCATTGTAGCTAATGCCCTGTTTAATGCCCTGGATAAGTGGCAGCCCTGTCTAAAAATATTCTCCTGCAATGTCAACTTATCTATTGGCAATTCACATCATATATAATGCCCTGTTCAAAGCCAGCCCTGTTTACAAATTTCTCCTGCAATGTCAGCGTACATGTTTAAAATATTTTCCTGCAATGGCAACCAATAGGTAGTTGTTGGGAACCAATAGGCAGCCCTGTTATGGGAAATGCAAACCACCTGGAATCACCTGCAGCACCTGCAAACCACCTGCAATCATAGGTAGTTGTCTGCAACCCTGTTATGTGAATAAAATTCTGTATGTCCTACACTAGAGATGGTTAGCTCAATTGACCACTTGTAATAGAAAGTTAAATAGTCAAAGTTGTAAACTAGTACTGACAAAGCGATAATGTTTTAGGAGTTTTAGAGTACTGCTAATGGTTTGAGAGTTCTAAGATAATTTAAATGGAAATGCAGTTTTTTTCGGTCTTCAACGGGAGAGAATCCTGTCGATCCACTTCTTCAGCTTTTCCGGATCAGAGCGGGCGATCATGAACGCATTCCTTCCAACAGCTGTATCCAACCTCTCAGCAATTTTATCTATTTCATCTGCATCAAGATCTTGTCGCGTGAGACCTATTTCCGTGCATGCGGCAAGAGCTACATCCTCTGGCCTGTTCTTGCCTGCATTCAACTGCTGAGATAAACTTGTCAGGAAGTCGTTCAACACCTCCTGGCCAGCTACAGTCCGCGATGGTCCGCTCTTCATTTTCTTGCTCATGGCGCGTCCACCTGTCGTGCTCCTCTTACGGGACGGAGTTGGTGTGACATCCTCGCTGGGTTCGAACTCATCCCCCGGTTCTTGCATACATTTGTCGAGGTTCTCGTCGAAGTTTAACTCTCGCTGGCTTGGAGGGGAAAATGAGGTCGATGCGTCGAACCCATGAGTATCCCTCGGCGGTCTAGACGAGATTGCGTGAACCCCTGTTGCAATGTCTTTACTTAAGAAGCGCTGAATGTCTCCAAAGTAAAGGAATGGCTTGTTGCGGTACTTGCGATACCTATCAGGCAGCTGCGAAATATACAAATTAGATTGCTCGCCACTAAAAAAACAAGAAGCAAACTACGGGAAAATGGACTTGTATAGGATACCTCAAACCAAGACGATTCAGACGGAGGAATCGGTCTGTTGTAAATCCCATCCCAGCCCCATCCGGACTTGTTGCGCAGATATATGTACGCTGCGTAGTCTTTCTTCAGATTTTTCCACCTATACAACAATTGAGCCTTCGTATAGTGGAGACAGGCCACATGATTGAATCTTGTCATGATCATCTGCCATCCAGGCACTGTGAATGTGCTTCCCGCCCAGGAGGTTTCGTGTTCTAGCATCACATCAATGAAAATCCGATCTAAACCTGGGTTCCAATGGGCATTTTCACTACTGACGTTCCCCGGGCATTGTGTTCCTTCCGATGGAAGCCTTTCCCCTTGTGGGAATCTTCCCGCCATCGCGCTTAATTATATACGCAACCAGTTGTGTCATATACTATATTACGATCTAAATAACTTGCGTTCAATCGAAAAACAAGAGGAATTATGTAACATGAATTAGCACAGAGTCGTAACAGGAAGAATATTCAAGCCTTTACAAAATACAATGATCGATTTCATTGAGGGTTTAGCAGTAACCAAGTCAACCACTGTTTTATGTCGTGAATAATAGCAATGGTGTGCACTTGAGTGCAATCGAGTGTGTACTTATGTTTTAATTGCTGTGAGGAATGTGAATCCAAAATAAGACAAGTATAGGCGAAATAAATCATGTAGAGTATTTCATTCAATTGCTGTGGAGAATTTCTCATGGGGAATATATAAGTCATGCGCTATGAAGCATTTATGTTTCACTCGCTGTCAATAATATATCATACACTCACAGTGAAGAATGTCAATCCAAAATATGACTTAGATATCATGAACAATATATCAGGAAGAATATATCACAAGAAGAAATATGTTCAACCATTCAGTCCCTGTGAAGAATGTCAATCCAAAATAGGAGTTATATATCATGAAGAATATAGCAGGAAGAATATATCATTAGAAAGAATATGTTCTACCATTCACTCGCTGTGAAGGAAGTGAGTCCAAAATAAGACAACTATATCATGACGATTAGGGAGGACAGGTGGAAGATATTATTAAGAACAAATGTATTCAATCCGGGAGGATAGGAATGCTCTGTAGTTTCCCTTCGTCAATCCTAATATGAGCTAAGGAATTTAATGGCCGCAGGCAAAATTTAATTAAACGTGTGACGAGATAATCACAAGAGAAGAGCTTAATATTGGAATATACAGACATCGAAGAAAATGACATGCTTTGTTTTCTCTCTATGCTTTATTTAATCTGGGAGAAGAACTTAATATGGGTAGTTAATCAGGGAGAAGAGCTTAATATGTGTATTTAACTCTCTATGGTGTAATATATACATGCTATGTTTAGAAACAAGATCCGAAGCCAATGATACTGGATTGCAATCAAATCCTCACTCCATTTTTTAGAACAAGATGCCACATTTTTCCTTGTCTAAAACAGTACCCAATCTAACACACCGTAGTCGAAAACATAGATTATACACAGAATCAAAATCACTCGAACCAAAAGCTAAAGCTCGAACTGGAGAGACCCATCCAAAACACAAGGGCTGAACCTCGAACCCGAGATTATATAGGAAGCGTGGTTGCAGGTCCTTTCAAGATATAATACAATGCAGTTTACACACAAGGGCTAAAGCTCGAACTGGAGAGACCCTTCCAAAACAAGAACATGGAAACAAAGAAGAGTTTGGTCGACTGACCTGCCTAGTAATCTCGTAATCACTCGAACCACTGGTTCCACGAGCTCCACCGCCGGTGACACTCCAGCCGTTGCCAAGGCCGAAAGCAGGATTGCCCCCAATTTATAGGGCCACAGATCGTCGACGAGTTGCAGTGGTCTTCTCCTCCCGCCCCTCAATGGTAGAGGGGATACCGAGGGCGCGGTTGACTCACATGAGGACGGGCCTTCCTCCATTGAGTGCCGATGGGATGGAAGCGTCAATGGAGGATGCAATAGTAGATGGATGCATCACGGATTTCTCTTCTGAGGACCTCGAGTTGTCTTCTCGAAGGCGAAAAAAGTGCTGAAAAAGCTGATGCGAGATGGTCGTCGATGGAGGAAAGGGAGAGGCCCATATGCGGATTTGGGGGAGAAGGCGTGATGGCGTTGGCTTCGAGATGAAGCCCTCTCTCTGAAATGGATGTGATGGAGCCTCTGCCAACCATTAATTCGCGTCAGAACTGACATGCCGCAACCCTCCAAAACACGCCAATAACCGGTATCGCGCACGGGGTTGGGAGGGGGTGACCCCCATCGACCCGGGGCACACCCCCAACCAAACGCGCCCGTAGGGTTTGAAGTGGTGGGAAAAGTGCAAGGATGAGGCATGGAGGAAGAGGAGGTGCGACAGTGGCAGAAGAGGGGTGGCATGGGGGTAGGGGTGTAAACGAGTCGACCTTGAGTGAACCAATACATGCTCGGTTCAGTTTGTTTAGCATACTTTTAGGCCTGGGTTCAGTTCGGCTCGATAAAATGAAAACTATAATCATGTCCGATTCAACTTGGGTAAGGTTTGTAAAGGTTTGGTTCGGCTCGTTAACGGTTCGTTTAAGAATAGGACATGTCGTAGCCTGCATGAGAGGTTTTTGTAGAGGTTTCGGGAATAGGGAATAGAGACTTCCGGAGTGGATAACTGGATGGGTTTGGGAAAATAAGGAAATAACCCGTATGTTATGATAGAATATCTTTTTCCCCTTATATACACAATATGTATGTATACTTTTATGTATATGTGTTGTATATAATCGAACTTTTAACGAATCGAACCTGAACGAACCTATATTTTTGAGGTTAGGCCCATTTATTAATCGAGCACAAACTCGTGTTCATGTTCGGTTCATTTATTTTCGAATTGAATTTGAATCGAACTTTTAGCGAGCCAAATCTGAGCGAATATCGAATCTGAGAATTTTCTCACCATCCTACATGGGGGATGGGACACGTAAGCGAGGGAGGTGTGGGTGACGAGACCGATAGGTTAGGGCGGCGTGGGGGGAGGGTATGGGTAGGCGTGTGTGTGTGTGCATGTGAGTGAAAGGTCTCACGGGGAAGAAAAGGGAGAGGGGACGGAACTGAGGACAAGATAGGCAACCTTGAACAACATCAAGTCGATCCATCTTGTCTCACGATGCTTGTCATTAGCACCATCAATTGTTGACTCAACATCCCATTTTTGTTGTTGCATTGTTGATTGTCGAATGACATCATTTCTGGAGGAACTCATGCCAGCCTGTTTGGTTGCAGGGTTGGGCAGGGTTGGCCCAACCCTGGTTACTATTCACAAGGGTACTTCCTCCTCACAGATTACTATTCACCCAGTCCAATCCAGCCCAACCCAACCCTGCCCAACCCTGCAACCAAACAGACCTAACAACAATGCCTCCTCCTTCTCGAGTTGCTCTCCTCCTCCGAGGATGGCACTATGGCATCGTGAAACTTCACCCTAGTCGACATGGTGCAAGACACTCTCGGCATCCCTCGCATACAACATGGACTTTGAGGCCCCGATATCTAAGCAGGAGAAATATCTACGACCAAGACTCGACACTTGCATTTTAGGAGAAGAACTTTGCGAAATCATACCCAATTCCCTTCATGTCCAAGCTCATGTTTGTGAGGTAAAAAATAAAATCGTTTATGCACTACTACGAGTTACGTATTTTTCAAGAAAAAAATTAACTCCTAGAAACGAGAAGGTGAGGTAGGTGACGATGATGCGAGGGACGGAAAGCCGATGACATGGGGGAGGGGAGTGGGAGAGTTTAGAAGGAATGGGAACGTACTTCTTTGTAAATTTGATTAACACAGTGTAAACATATTTTTGTATGGATTCAGTTTACTTTAATGATCAGATGAATGGGAGTAAATCATGGGATTAGTTTGCATGGATCTTGGGTTAGATGTGAAGATGGGCAAAATCTACAATGGTTGTGGTGCGATTATCTCATGAATTTTAAGGGACCGCGTTAAAACGATTTCCACTTGATTAAAGAGTGATTATGTTGTCAGTCTTAATCGCACGAAAAATTGAAGTCAGATAACGTCCAAAAAATCAGATTTCGATAAAAAACGATGCGAAGTAGGTATACAACATGAAAAGAAGTGTCGATCAGAGGAGGCACACATTGTCAAATCTAATTTTTAATCTAGTTATGCGTGTACGCTCTAAAAAGTGTGTTAAAATATCGCATCACTCTGACCCATGGTGTCGCGTATTTTCGACGACGTCAACCTCGTCCTTATCCGTTCCAAATCCAACTTTGATTTGATGCGTCTCATCCTCCAAACAACATCGAAGCTAGTTCTGATATCATTTACTGGAGAGCAAACTTGCATATGCTATGTACAAGTTGTTGGGAACGATTTGGCAACGGACCACCGAATGCAGATGTGCAGTTGAGCACCACCACAGAAACACGCAAAGAATAAGATCACGATGTGATGGTGGTTGATCACCTCACAACTATCGGAGAAAAAAGTCGCTAAAAGAAGAATGAATACAACTCATTATTCCTTTAGTCTATCCATCCCTTCTCTCTCTTGTACCCTCTCTCTAAGAGTACATTGTTGTTGTGATAGGGAGACAATGCCCAACCCCTCTATATATAACTCAAGTACAAACCCCTTATCTTATCATATAAAGACTCCACAAAGAATACAACTCAACTCTTTATTTGAGGTATGAGTCCAACTATAACATCCCAACCCCAACCATAGTCCCACATCAAAAACTCATGAGGTTTCAGAGTGGATTATAAGAGTGGGGATTGATACTCAACAACTTGGGCTTATGTTTTTTGGGTGGTTGTCAACGTGTCTGGATGAGCTTGAGCCCAACAAGTTATCTGGGCTAGTTTTCCTTAATAATAGACCAATAACTAAGCTCATGATGTTACAAATGTTATCATTGTCAAATTTTCTCCGATCAATAGAAATGGCTACCTGAGATGTGGGGCCATCCCCACAAATAAATAGAAGGAGAAGATGACCTTGAGCGTGCAGTCGCTACTGTTACTAGGAATAAGCGACAGGTCATGTCGCAGTGAGGACGTTGTGAATATACACGGGGGAGGTTGTAATATGCCAACCCCAAACATAGCCTCGCATCGGAAACTCACGAGGTTTTGGAGTGAGTTATAAGAGTGGGGGATTGATATTTGACAACATGAGCTTACGCATTTTGGATGGTTGTCAATGAATCCAATTGAGCTTGAGCCCAACAAGTGTCATGACTAGTTTCTCTCGATGGTGGACCAGATACCTAAGCTCGAGGCCTTACATCCTAGTGGCTCACAATCTAAACAATAGGAAATACGAGAGATTGATTATTTCCCTCCCTCAAAAATTCCTCGAATGAAATATATGTAATAACACGCGGAGAATAAAAAATCCGCGACAATGGAGCTTAAATCGAATAGATTGAATACGGATTTTTAATTGTAACTTTCTTGGTGTGTACAATCTCCTTTCAAAGAGATTCTGGGTTCATTTTTAAGCATGAAGTAGGAGCTAGGGGAAGACGAGGAGATTGCATGTTTTTTTAGAGTACGGTACATGGGGGTCACTTAAAAGCTCGAGATGAGATCAACGAGTGCCTTAAAGGTACACATATACATGGACTGTAATGTTCCGGACTTAGGTTCTCGGTCCGTTATCGAGGAAAACTGTCTCGGATAATTTGTTAGGTTCGAGCTCAAATGGATCCGTTGACAACCACCTAAAATGTTCAAGCACAAGTTGTCAAGTAGTAATCCCCATCACTTATAACACACTCTCACATTTTGTGAATTTTAAACGTGGGACTATGTGTAACGACCCATATGTTCTTAAGAGGAATAAAAAAAGAGAGAATGATATTAAAAAAAAATGATGCAACATGATGATGTATGGAATGATTGGGTGTTAAAATTAGGAGGGTATTTGTGACAAATACATATGAGATATTTGCTGGGAAGCCTTCAATGTCATGGATTGATCCCACACTCTTCCTTCCATTTTAATAAAAATAGAATCAGGCTCATAATTATCCTCTAATTTACTAAAATAAGAAGGAGAAAGTGAATGAGAGGGAGGGAGTGAACGAGTGAATGGGTAAAGGAGGAGAGAGAGGGGGGGATGTGCGCATGTTCTTTTTGGGATGAGGAGAATGTGATTCTATTTTAGGAAAGTTGATCTAATTATATGCAAGAGACTGAGAGAGATATATGGAGGGAATGGACGAGAGATTGAGGGAGAGATAGATCAAGAGAGAAATAGAGAGAGGGGAAGATTCGACAACGATGGCTCTATGCCTACACCATCCCCGAATTCGGTAATGGTGTCTCTCTTTGTGTGCATCGAATATTGAACCGCCGGAATCAAAGGAGCGTCAACGTAGCCTACGACGACTTGGATGGCGGAATCGAGGTATGTGTCGAACACATAAGATCGTGACTATATTTTGTTCTATTGATTGTAGGTAAACATATTCCATATCACGTTCGCTAGTAAGATTATTTGGCACAATCAATTCTTTGCAATTATGCTTAACAAGTAGGGTTCGACACTGTCTTGGATTCTTTAAGATACTTTGTCATTGGGATTAAATGTTGATTGTATCTTTGCACGTGTAAGTATTTACATCGGTTTGCATCTATTTATATGAAGCAACATCCTAGAAATGCCACTGATCAAACCTATTGCAAATCGTCCTGATTTCGATTCGTTATATAATTGTATCATACATAGATATTAATTTCTTGTGTCAATCTTACCTTAGAACATTCCAATGTTGTGTACCGCGATACACTCTTTTATACCCTGTACCTGACGATGATAGATCTACACGGCTCATTCTTGCTCGCGATCTTGAAGGCCAATCCTCACTCATTAATTAATGTGCCTATTTCCTTTAAATCCTACGTAGAGAATCATTTGGATTAATTAGTAAATAAAATATTTATACATTGAATATGATGTATCCATAAGAATGAGAATACCATTTTGACCTTGATGTAGATAGTATATCTCGTTTACAATTTCTTCATAAAACATGCCGACCTTAATGCATACAAAATGTATATATTAATGTATATATTATAGTCGTGTATTGTAAGACATAAATAGGGTTAATGATAATGATACATTGCACTTTTGATGCCGGCAACTTTAATACGAGGGAGGAAATCAGATTTAAATTCCAATATGTATGATTCGAGGGGTAACATCTCACGCATATCCCTGAGTATAATATTTCAGTGACTCTCATATGAACCATTATACATGAGACATCCGTATCATTCCCTGGAAATGACCTTCTGACAGTTACCGTAATGATACATTTGTGTACAAAATTATACTCGTAACCTACGAGTATGGCTAACTATCCATAAATCTCCTTGGCAGATATAATATGATTCACGTCCAGTGCATGGTGAAATTCTAGGAGACAGATCTTAGGGTATTACTGCAAATAATGCACGACTGATTAGTCATGAGTAATAAATTGATTATTTTATGATATAATATTCAATAGTTTATATTAATGTGCTGGGTTCCAAGATTGTGTACTGCCATGTAGAGTGATCATAAATGAAGTATTACTGCAACTAAATATATAGTATCCAAAATCCAATCTGATGTGATAATATCAAGTACCGAATAATTGTGTATTATATATTTTTTGTACAAGGAGGATCTATTTGATTAGTGGAATTAAAAGGTTCACATAGACCACTATTGTATGAGAAAGGAAATGTAATTAAAAAGAATTGGAATATTCTTAATATGAATAATGGCATTATAACGGTAAGCGGAGCTAAGTGCTACACCTAAGGTGGGAGCCACCTCTAGAGTCCGTTTACTACGAGCCTAAAGGGCAACACCTTCCGGAGGTGTCGGGTTCAGTTGAACCCTGTGGAAAGTCCACCATTGACTCAGCGCTGATGTCATCATGTTTTATGTAATGATTGAGTGACCGCTTGTGCCAGCGGTAAAAGCCACCAAAGCCACCCAATAAATTATGAGATAAGACAAATCTATCGTGAATAAGCTAAGTGCTTATGTGGAAGCCAATTGCTTATGTGGAATGTTAAGTGAGTATGTGCAATTATGTGAAATGCTAAATGCCTACATGTGATTATATTATTGTTATGGGCATACGTGCAATAATGTTAATGTTAAAGACATAAGTACAAATATGATTAAATCCTAAGGGCATATATGAAAGTATGGTATGAGATGCATGTATATAAAAAGAACATCCTTTGCGTGCATACTTATGTTTATGAGTAGTCCATATGATGCTATTGTATGACAGTAGTCAAGTATTTTATTAACTAACATAAGGGTATTTTGTGAATGAATATGCCATGGTACTACTTTCATGTATGATATGTTATATGAAAAAGTATATGATATGATAATGGAAATGAGAACAATGCAAATCTCTTTGTTAGGATACAATAAGGGCTTACATGTGAAAACTCATAGTAATAGTTGTATGGGTGTAACACACAATTTCATATATGTGATCATCTTTATGTAATTATTGATTTGGTAAATTTGACAAGAGAAATAGTGAAATCCATGCATATTATGGTATGATCAAGATCATATTCAAGGATTGTATCCATGAATAATGCATGTTATGGACATTATTCCATGTTGGGAATGTAGAAGATTTACAAAGATTCATTGAGGAAGATATTTATCCAACTAATTATCTATGCATGGAGTTATTTGTAATAGAATAAGGAGACTTGATTTTTCGTTAGCTGGCTTGACCTTATCTCGACACATACTGAGCGTTAAGCTCATACCATGTATTTTTTGTGTTTTTATTGCAGGTTAATGTGAGAAGAAATTTAATGGCAGTTTGGAGACTTAACGAGTCTTGAATGAAGGATATCATTGTGCCCACTGGAACGAAAGATCTTGGATATGTATCAGAGATGTATATCATTTTTTATGTATAAAGGAAGGTTAAGATGGTTCCTTCTGTTATTTGTGATATCATTGATGATCGAGAGTAACACTCGGATCCGATGCGACATTCATTATGTTTCCGCTGGCCACCGAGGATCCGGGCTGTTACAGGTGGTATCAGAGCAGTAGTTCCTCTGGGCATGAGATATCCAATCATAGATAGTGTAAGACCTCTAGTATAGAAAAAAAGATGTAGAAGAAAAAAAAGTAGGAGACTGAAAATTTAGCATGACTATCATGTCTTTAGAAAACATGAGTAGTAGGAAACTGACTAATAGGGAGATAGAACTATTCTTAAAGATTACATA
Source organism: Ottelia alismoides (assembly GCA_037367405.1). NCBI lineage: Eukaryota > Viridiplantae > Streptophyta > Magnoliopsida > Alismatales > Hydrocharitaceae > Ottelia > Ottelia alismoides. Next base: position 849,015 of record JAZKJV010010144.1, read on the forward strand.
TTGTCCTAAGGAGTAGAAAGTGATTTAGTAGATCAGATACACTAAATTGGTTATTGTGGGGACAAAGGAAAGAGAATATTTCATTCGACATTGCTCACCTTATATGTGACTTATTTATCTAAGAAAATATTCTCATATACGACTTGGGATTTTGGAAGTAATATGATATTTTTAGATAAAGTTGTGGAAGATCTTGACAATCCATCTGAAAGAGATATCGACTTCGTTATCGATGTCATGCTGGAAACTACACCCATATGAGTTGGATGAGCTGAAAGAAAAAAAAATAAACCGAAGGGACAATTAGATAATGGATGGGTGAGATTCGGTGTTTCCTTGAGTGTTTGGATTACTTACACTCAAATATTATTGAATAAGGTTACCATAAAGATAAAATATTTGCTTCTTCATAGATGATCAATTACAATAAGAAGTCATATTCTCCAAGATTGACCTTTAGTTAGATTACCATTAGTTACCATTAAGAGGGTAGATATATCAAAGACTACTAAGATTCTCAGTGATGCCCTTTGACCTCACAAAAGTTCTAGCTACAATATATTGATGAGTTGGGTATTTTGATGTTATCTAGGAAAGTTGTGATGGTCTTTTGCTGTTAGTATATCATATATCTTAAACAACACCTATCAATTTATTGATATAGATAGTAGTCAATATTGATGTTGTGTGTGATTAAGTTGGAATTTGGAAAGAGCCACTTAGGTTATCGTTGATACATGATTATGTTCACTAGATATGATTATTTTCATTAGTTAAGATATTAGTGTTAATTAGGATCCTCGTTTAATTATAAATAATATTAAATACATGTTAGTTGAATGTATATTTAATTTTTGATATGCTAGTTGATAGAAATAAGCACAATTCTTATACATTGTCAATCTCAACATGAGTTAGAAACATCCTTGTATATATTGTAGTTGTACGCCTTGATTTACTATTGTCACCTTCAGTGAGGGACAACATACAAAATCGACCCTTGCAACCTATCAACATTTAGTTGGGTTAGTTACTATTGTCTCTTAGGTGAAGACATATTTTTGTGTATTCGTTTATCTTGTAATCAAGACCTTGAAGGAGACAACTACCATATTGTCAGAAAATTCTTAGATACAACAGAGGACTTTAAAGTATGACAGTAAGAAAGTTGGATGCATAAAAATGTGGAGCAAACAGAAGAACTAAGGAATAATATTTGAGTTAAATATCATGACCTTTTGGTAAGTCTCTTGACCCGTCAGTAAATTTCGGGACGAAATTCTTTTCAAGTGGGGTAGATTGTAACGACCCATATGTTCTTAAGAGGAATAAAAAAAGAGAGAATGATATTAAAAAAAATATGATGCAACATGATGATGTATGGAATGATTGGGTGTTAAAATTAGGAGGGTATTTGTGACAAATACATATGAGATATTTGCTGGGAAGCCTTCAATGTCATGGATTGATCCCACACTCTTCCTTCCATTTTAATAAAAATAGAATCAGGCTCATAATTATCCTCTAATTTACTAAAATAAGAAGGAGAAAGTGAATGAGAGGGAGGGAGTGAACGAGTGAATGGGTAAAGGAGGAGAGAGAGGGGGGGATGTGCGCATGTTCTTTTTGGGATGAGGAGAATGTGATTCTATTTTAGGAAAGTTGATCTAATTATATGCAAGAGACTGAGAGAGATATATGGAGGGAATGGACGAGAGATTGAGGGAGAGATAGATCAAGAGAGAAATAGAGAGAGGGGAAGATTCGGCAACGATGGCTCTATGCCTACACCATCCCCGAATTCGGTAATGGTGTCTCTCTTTGTGTGCATCGAATATTGAACCGTCGGAATCAAAGGAGCGTCAACGTAGCCTACGACGACTTGGATGGCGGAATCGAGGTATGTGTCGAACACATAAGATCGTGACTATATTTTGTTCTATTGATTGTAGGTAAACATATTCCATATCACGTTCGCTAGTAAGATTATTTGGCACAATCAATTCTTTGCAATTATGCTTAACAAGTAGGGTTCGACACTGTCTTGGATTCTTTAAGATACTTTGTCATTGGGATTAAATGTTGATTGTATCTTTGCACGTGTAAGTATTTACATCGGTTTGCATCTATTTATATGAAGCAACATCCTAGAAATGCCACTGATCAAACCTATTGCAAATCGTCCTGATTTCGATTCGTTATATAATTGTATCATACATAGATATTAATTTCTTGTGTCAATCTTACCTTAGAACATTCCAATGTTGTGTACCGCGATACACTCTTTTATACCCTGTACCTGACGATGATAGATCTACACGGCTCATTCTTGCTCGCGATCTTGAAGGCCAATCCTCACTCATTAATTAATGTGCCTATTTCCTTTAAATCCTACGTAGAGAATCATTTGGATTAATTAGTAAATAAAATATTTATACATTGAATATGATGTATCCATAAGAATGAGAATACCATTTTGACCTTGATGTAGATAGTATATCTCGTTTACAATTTCTTCATAAAACATGCCGACCTTAATGCATACAAAATGTATATATTAATGTATATATTATAGTCGTGTATTGTAAGACATAAATAGGGTTAATGATAATGATACATTGCACTTTTGATGCCGGCAACTTTAATACGAGGGAGGAAATCAGATTTAAATTCCAATATGTATGATTCGAGGGGTAACATCTCACGCATATCCCTGAGTATAATATTTCAGTGACTCTCATATGAACCATTATACATGAGACATCCGTATCATTCCCTGGAAATGACCTTCTGACAGTTACCGTAATGATACATTTGTGTACAAAATTATACTCGTAACCTACGAGTATGGCTAACTATCCATAAATCTCCTTGGCAGATATAATATGATTCACGTCCAGTGCATGGTGAAATTCTAGGAGACAGATCTTAGGGTATTACTGCAAATAATGCACGACTGATTAGTCATGAGTAATAAATTGATTATTTTATGATATAATATTCAATAGTTTATATTAATGTGCTGGGTTCCAAGATTGTGTACTGCCATGTAGAGTGATCATAAATGAAGTATTACTGCAACTAAATATATAGTATCCAAAATCCAATCTGATGTGATAATATCAAGTACCGAATAATTGTGTATTATATATTTTTTGTACAAGGAGGATCTATTTGATTAGTGGAATTAAAAGGTTCACATAGACCACTATTGTATGAGAAAGGAAATGTAATTAAAAAGAATTGGAATATTCTTAATATGAATAATGGCATTATAACGGTAAGCGGAGCTAAGTGCTACACCTAAGGTGGGAGCCACCTCTAGAGTCCGTTTACTACGAGCCTAAAGGGCAACACCTTCCGGAGGTGTCGGGTTCAGTTGAACCCTGTGGAAAGTCCACCATTGACTCAGCGCTGATGTCATCATGTTTTATGTAATGATTGAGTGACCGCTTGTGCCAGCGGTAAAAGCCACCAAAGCCACCCAATAAATTATGAGATAAGACAAATCTATCGTGAATAAGCTAAGTGCTTATGTGGAAGCCAATTGCTTATGTGGAATGTTAAGTGAGTATGTGCAATTATGTGAAATGCTAAATGCCTACATGTGATTATATTATTGTTATGGGCATACGTGCAATAATGTTAATGTTAAAGACATAAGTACAAATATGATTAAATCCTAAGGGCATATATGAAAGTATGGTATGAGATGCATGTATATAAAAAGAACATCCTTTGCGTGCATACTTATGTTTATGAGTAGTCCATATGATGCTATTGTATGACAGTAGTCAAGTATTTTATTAACTAACATAAGGGTATTTTGTGAATGAATATGCCATGGTACTACTTTCATGTATGATATGTTATATGAAAAAGTATATGATATGATAATGGAAATGAGAACAATGCAAATCTCTTTGTTAGGATACAATAAGGGCTTACATGTGAAAACTCATAGTAATAGTTGTATGGGTGTAACACACAATTTCATATATGTGATCATCTTTATGTAATTATTGATTTGGTAAATTTGACAAGAGAAATAGTGAAATCCATGCATATTATGGTATGATCAAGATCATATTCAAGGATTGTATCCATGAATAATGCATGTTATGGACATTATTCCATGTTGGGAATGTAGAAGATTTACAAAGATTCATTGAGGAAGATATTTATCCAACTAATTATCTATGCATGGAGTTATTTGTAATAGAATAAGGAGACTTGATTTTTCGTTAGCTGGCTTGACCTTATCTCGACACATACTGAGCGTTAAGCTCATACCATGTATTTTTTGTGTTTTTATTGCAGGTTAATGTGAGAAGAAATTTAATGGCAGTTTGGAGACTTAACGAGTCTTGAATGAAGGATATCATTGTGCCCACTGGAACGAAAGATCTTGGATATGTATTAGAGATGTATATCATTTTTTATGTATAAAGGAAGGTTAAGATGGTTCCTTCTGTTATTTGTGATATCATTGATGATCGAGAGTAACACTCGGATCCGATGCGACATTCATTATGTTTCCGCTGGCCACCGAGGATCCGGGCTGTTACACTATGTTTGAGATTTGGGTGTTTCATGAACATACAAACACATACACGTATGCACATACACTTGCATATGCACATGTGCACACACGTATATTCTATATTGTAGTTATTTTTGCTCTTCTATCTAATTGCTTCACAACAGTGATACCATGGGTTTTACGTGACCACAGGGGGTATACACATAAAGATATTGAACCTATATTTTATCTGATGATATTTGTAATTAGATATTATGATTTCCATTCTCTCATTAATTGAATTTGAATGTTATTATCTTAATATGTCTTTTCTTATTCATGAACAGTTTCTTTACATGTATAAGATGAGCAAGACGGGGACTCACACCCCATTGCATGGAGTTTTCACAATATCCTCCTAAATATATAACACAAATGCTTAATAGTCCAACCTATTTATGCAGATAACGCAAAGGATCCGTTGGACGAGGATCGAACGACCCTCACAGGAAGTTGAAGATGGTTGACATATATCACGAGATCATTCGAGTTTAATGCTTTTGCCTGGGTTCTAACTAAGGTAGAAAGAAGTTATTGAGGTTGACTAGGGCATATATTTCCTAGTTGGGATTAGGTCTGGAGACTACGTACGGCTTAGGCTTAATGGTTCTGCCTTGTGTTTAGTAACCTAGTGTTTGGAAATGCGAGTAAATCTAACTTTAAACAAGATTTCGCGTGCTTGGGATTTTTGGGGTTTGGATAACACACCCATTTATCAGCTTAATTTGCATCTTAATTGAGGGCATGCTTTTCACAGAGATGGAGATGCATTAAGATCTTGATCTAACTAAATGCATGAGCATTAAAACTAGATTTCACTCAATTCACATCTATTAAAGTGACGAATCAGAGGTTAATTATTTTCCCATACCTTATCTAGATAGTTCCAAGAAGGATAGTCGAAAAACCCCAAACATAATCTTAAATACAATGCTTGCAATGTGTAAGAGTAAGTTATAAGTGATAGAATTTACCGCTTTACAACTTAAGCTTGTATTTGGGGTGGTGGTTAACGATCCAATTGTATACACACCCAACGACTTGTAAAGGATAGTTCTCATTAATAACGGCTTCGATCTGAGCCTTGGATGTTAAAAATGGTTTGGAGTGAGGTTCGCTATGATAGTTGAAAATTTACTTAACAGGTGGTACCACTTGTACCAAATAGATACGAGGAAAATGCTATCTAAAAGGTGCAACATCCAATACTACTACTAACAAGTGATGGATTACACCGTGATGAGGACATTGCAATTATTAGCGGGAGAGGTTGAAACATGCCAAACGTAGCACCGCATACAGTACTCAAAAAGTGTGAGGGTGGATTATATGAGAGGAGGTATACTACTTTACAAGTGATGTTCATATTGAAACAAAGATGTTGCATATATAAGTGGAGAGAGATTGCAATCTCCCAGACAACCTTTTATTTAATACATATAGCGTGAGAAAGTGATTTTTCATAGAGGAGGTACTACCTCGCAATTTGAGCTTAAACATTTTGAGCAGTGGTCGCAATTGGTTTAGTTGAACCCAAGCTCAACAAATTGTTTGAGTCAGTTATCCTCCACATCAACTTGAGTTTTGAGATCGAGATTTTACAATAGTTATTTCAAAGACCAGAAGTTTAAGCTCGCCATCATAAATGATGTCCCAAAGCCCTCTAGGTACCAAAATTACACAAAAAGCAAGTCTACGATGAAACATATCTTAAAATCCATTACTATGTTTTATCCATTGTTAAATATATAACGATGGTATTGTAAAATGATTTTTTACACTTGAAAGGCAACATATAACTATTGTTACATGAACCATTATCAGTGAAATAGTCACGCCAGTGTAGGCATATTTTGTTATAGTGCAATCTGATCACGAGCTCGGACGAACAAACTTTTTGGAGGGTAAAGATAACACATTTAGGCCCTGTTCGTTTGGGTCATAAGGAGGAATGAAATAAGGGGAATAAGCCCCCAACACGCTTTCCCGTGATACGACTATTCCCCATTATTTCATCTTATTTCACTCTTATTCCTATCTTTATCCCACCTTTCCTACCTTTATTACACCTTATTCTCCTTATTCTTATCCTCCAGCCGAACGGAGAATAGACCCTTATTCCACATCCTTATTTCTGCTTATTCTCCTACCCCACTAAGGGATTTTTTACACCCGTGCCCTTCCAAAATTTCCTAACAATCCTTACACCCGAACTTTATGTCAATCACATCTGCGAACAATTCTAACAAGTGTCACAATTGCCATTTCGCTAGTATAATATAGGAGTACACGCATGATAATGAATTAATTTTTATACCACAACTCATGTAAATTTTGCAATTATACAAGAATACCTGCAAACTTGAGATCTACCCCACGATCTCAGTAATCTTACAAACTTTATATTTACCTCACGATCTCTGCATTTTTGCTCCGTGTAATATCGCAATCCGTGTCGTAAATTTAACTATTTTCAAGTTAATCAAATCACATAAAGAATTTAATGGCGCATCTTTCTTCTTTCTCCACCCCAGGAACTTCGTTTAAATTAAACGGTACATCGTGGGGTTCCTGAAGCTGGAGAGGTGGGTTAATATGGACGATCCATTATCACCTTTCCTCTTCATCTATTGCTTGACGGTGCTAGATGCGATGCTGACAAAATTAGTTGGCACGCAAAAATTGTTTGATTTTTATAAGAAAGGAATGGAGGACATGATTACAAATATACAATTCACAGACGATCTGCTAATTTTCCTGCAGTTTGATAAAGAATCCTTAAAAAATGTATGCTCCACCCTCAAAATATTTGGTAAACTGTCAGGACTGGAAGTCAATAAGCATAAATCAGAATTCTTGCCTATAAATCCTTCTCTTGAAGAAACAATTCAAGTAGAGGAAACCACCGGAAGGAATCAAGGAAAATATCCTTTAAATTATCTGGGCTTTCCCTTGTCTCCAAAGAGGATTAACAATAATGATTGGATAATATTGATAGATAGATTTGCTTCTAAGCTTCAAGGATGGAAAGCGAAGCTGATCCCGCTCCCCGCGAGAGTTTGTTTGCTAAACTCATCTTCAACTCCAATAGCTTCACGTATGCTTTCATTGTCTAAAAATTCCGAGGAAGATTTTCAAAAAAAGTAGACAACATTAGAAGAAACTTTCTATGGAACGGAAACATGACAAAAAACGTAGAGCGAATGTATTGTGGAATAAAATCTCCAGACAAAATTAACTGAGGATGGAACATCCTTAATCTCGAAACCTAAAATAATGCTCTTCTTACAAAATACTTCATTGAGATTGTGGAACACAGAAAGCAGTGAATTTCAAAAGTGATCAGCTCATGCTCATACAAAGGTGATCCTATCATATTGGGATCCAAGACAACACCTAACAAATCTCCTATATGGAAGGCTCATCTTCGGGGTGCTAAACCCTTGCTGCTTATTATAACAAAATTTATAAAGAGTGGAGAGGGCTCCTCTTTTTTGGGCGATCCGTTGGTAGGAAATCTAGCTTTTAAAGTCAAATATCCTCACCTTTGGAAATCAACCAAAAACAAGCTTCTTCCGTAAAATCAGCCTTGTTGGCATGGGAAAAAAATATTTGGTGCAATCAACTGAAAAATCGCATCCCCATTGGGCAAGTGCAAAATATTAGGGCTTTGAAGAGAAGTATTGATCATATCTATGAAAAATTGACAAATGCAGGAATGGATTCTTTCTATTTCCCGACCTTAGAATTTAAGAATAAAATTGGATTGAGCAAATGCCTTTTTATGACCTAATGATTGATGGAGGCCTAAAATCTTCCTTCCATAACATGCTGTGGTCGAATTTTTTTGATCCTAGACTAACATACTTCCTGTGGCTGATAGCAAATAAAAAACAGTTAACTCAAGATTTGCTTCACACTATAAATGTAGTTTCAGTGAACACATGTCACTTTTGTGAAAATGGACAATGAGGATTACATACATTTGTTTGAAGAATGTTGGGTAATAGAAAAAATATTCTCAGATTCAGGCATAATCAACGTCTAAGTCAAATTTAGGGAGCTTCTAATGTCAATGACGGTTACAAGAATTTACTTTGACTCTTGGAAGCAAATATCTTTGAAGGGATCCATCCGGTGGTCGATTTAGAAGGCTCGATGCAAAAAAACTTTTCAAAACGTCCCAATCTTTGAAGTCAATATTGTGAGGGAAGCTTCACTAATTTGCTCGGTGCGTTTGGACATAAATCTGCCATTCATTGACATAGTAGATATATCTTAAGATAGAAATCTGTTATGACTTATAGATGTGTGGGATGGTCTATGTTGTTTTACTCCATCATGCAGGCACCTCTTCCGTGGAGAAGGAGAAAAGGTGACAATCATGAAAAGAAAAAGTGGTACAAGGTATTGGCATTATGTTGGTCCGGATGGGAGATTGCTAATCTGTGTCATGCTTAGGGATGAAAACGGATACGGATATATCCGAATATCCGTTTATCGTATTCAAAAAATTACTGGATACGGATATACGTATTTGAATATTAATCGAATACGGATCGGATATGGATATGGATTATAAAATTTTTCCGAATACGGATACAGATATAGTAATGGCTTGAATATCCGGATTCGGATCCGGATATCCGAATATATTATTTAATATTTTTTTATATATTAGTTAATTTAATATAAGCTACAACCCCGTGTTATTATAGTAGTATTACACATTATATAATACAATTTGTTAATGATATTAATAAACTTCTTTTTGTTTGGGGATGGGCACAAACAACAGTTACGAAATCCTATCTCCTTTTTGCTTTCGATCAAGAACACATGTCACCTCAATGTTCCCTTTTGTCATGATGCAGCTTGTTTATATTTCATTGCTATTTTTTAAAATAGCAATGAACTTTGATAAAAATTCAATTCGTATTCTTATATAGTCTTTTTTCGATCCATATTCGGATTCCATGTTTGTTGGATCCATATTTTGATTTCACTATTTATTTGTTTCATATTTGGATTACCTCTTTACTCGATCCGTATACGGATCCGCTCTTTATTCGATCCGTATTCGGATTCGATATATATCCGATTCAGATTCGTACCCGTATTTTTACGGATATGGTTTACTTAATGCATATCCGAATCATATTCGGATCCGTATTCGTATTCGATAGAGATGAAGCGAATATGGATATGGAAATAGGCATATTCAATCCGTATCCGATTCGTTTTCATCCCTAATCATGCTGATTGGAAACCAGCTCGCGTGATGGAATTTTTGCTATATTGCTGATTTCAATTGTCGTTTTTTTGCTAGCAAGTGTTGTCTTCACGCGGTGAACTATACTTTTTTTTTGGCATGTTGGACTTTCTGCCAACTTTTGGGTCAGCAGAGGCCTACTTATCAGAGGGACGTAAAGTTTAAATTCACCTCACATTTGTACGAGCGATTTTTCGGACTATAATTCCCTGGCATGTATTAAAACTAAACTTCGATGTTCTTAAGCTACGGATGAATGACCTGGATATTTTTTTTCTAGAAAAAACTTTCTCCACCCCCATGCCATCCACCTATCTTACTCTGTCCCCACATCGGCATCGCTGATGGTCGAGTCATTGAGGTTATAAAGGGTAGGGGGACGAAGTAACAATGCGTGTGAGGGGAGATGACTCAAGGGAGGGGTGCACGAGGGAGGAGGATGGCGCATTGCCTGAGAAGTAGCGACGTAGGGGAGGGGAGAAGGGGAAGGTGACGACACAAGGGGAGGGGAAGTGACGTTAGGGACGGGCATTCGGTCGGTTTGGGTAGTTTGGGTCAAAATAATTCGGGTTGAATTTGGGTCGGGTTAAGAAAATGGCCACCTATGACCCAGTCAAATTAAATCGGGTAAGGCTGTTCGGGTTACTGTTTGGGCCGATTGGATTGGATCAAAACCAAACTTTGAAAAAACCGATTGAAAAGCATCATCTCATATTACATTTATGAGCAAGCTATGGACCAATGGCCAAATCACATGCCAATACCAATAGAGCAATATGGTCAAGGATTTACTCATGTACATGTACAATATGGGTTTCTGTTATTTTTTATGCGTCTACAACTATACAAGGTCCAATGACAGTTATTTTTTTATTTTTATTCTATGGGTAGGATATCTAAGTTCAACCCAATAATACAATTCGGATTTTTGGGTGGGTCGGGTGCATTGCATCAAACCCATCAATCAAAGCATAAACCAATTAAATATTATAGATTGAGTTCAATCCGATCCGAAATTCAAATAATCCAATTTATTTAAACCGTTTACAATGGTTTGGATGGATTATTAGGATTGACCCAAATAACGCCCAGCCCTAAGTGACGTTGTAGGGGTAGGGAGAAGTAATCTCATGAACGTGAAGGGAGGAGCAAGGAAAAGGAATGACCTATACGACAAATTTGATTCAGCGTGGAGGGCAAATAACTAAATTTTACATTTTTTTCATCATTCATTTTAATAGTGAAATAGATGGGAGTAGGGTTGATTATCAGGCCGGGCCGAGTTGGGCATCGGCCTGAATCCGAGTCCATTTATTTTTTCGGATTTCGGACTAGACCGCGGTCTGAAAAAATCTGAATGGATCATCCTTAATCTGAACCCCATCCAAAGTTAAACGGGTCGGGTTCGAGCAGGATCGGTCCAGTATCTTTTTTCCATTTAAAATTTTTCTGATTTTTTTGAAAATGCTTAACTCAACGAGTGATACGGAAATATCTTCTTTTTAAAAAAATATTTTTTAAAAACTTGCGATAATCTAAGAATTCTGACATTTTGATAAAAAAAATCTTTGAAAAACTTTTGATTTTTTCACATGCATTTTATTTTATTTTTCAAAACTTTGAAATGTCGGTGCATGCTAGTATCGTTGGAGAGTGGAGACAGGGTTTGAGGGGGATTGGATGTAGTGGGCCATGAGGGATTAATGTTAAAGTAATATGTTATATTATATAAGTTTGGGATCGGATTTTGGGTCGGATTTTCGAGCCAGTCTTCGGGTCGGGCTCTACTCAGCTTGAACTCGACCCATTTTAGAAATAGGTTCGTTTTTTTGGACTCGAGTCTAGCTCAAATTTAAATGGGTTTAGATTCGGACCGAGCTCAATGAGTTAAGTTATGGACCAGATCGGGCTAGCCGGTCTCAATACTCAACCCTAGATGAGAGTCAATTACAGGGTCATGGTGCAAAATTAGTAAGTTCGAGGGGGCCTGAGGTAAAGCTGAAGATGCCAATGATTGCGTAGTTGGCAAACTTTAAAAAGGTGTATAATGTGAACACCTAAAAGAAGGGCAATCATTGTATTCTTCCCCCACTTTATGCTTTAGATTATAAAAAAGGGACTGCAACGTAGGATCGGTTTGGTGATAGACTTGTTCGAGGTAATTCGATTTACTCCTCTCTTTTTAAGGTTGAAATCCATTATAAATTATAGTGACATCACATTACATTTTTTATTTCAATCTTCTACAATCTTCGTAATCATCCCAAACAACTACTATTCACATTAGATTACGTCAACCTATCCCAACAGAGTAACCAAACAGATCCTAAATTCCAACGTTTGGGAACTGATTGGGCTCAAATATGAAAACACAATATTTTTTTTTGGAAATGCCACTTTGGAAGCAGTTCAGATTTTTAATGCATGCTTGACTTCGCTTCAAGTAATGCATCAGGAGTCTGACTACATGTCATCTTCTGAATTCAATACATTTTTGTTCTATGTCTCGTCTCGATTTCAGGAAAATCACATCATCTGTCTTTAACCTTATGCAACCTTAATTACAAACGTGAGATACTTGGGATGCCGATGCTCTCTGCAAACACGTCGCTGCCTATGCAGAGCATCAGATCATCTATAGGACGATCTATGTTAAAGACCGAGACTACGTAGCGAGGGAGCATATTGGGTATTCCTTAAGGTGCATTTGATACGCGGGTTAGGCGGGTTAAACTGATAGAGAGTAATCCGTTTTTGTGTTTTGGTGTTTGGATAGATGGTTAAACTGGGGGTGGGTTAGAAGTGGATTTGTTGTGATGTGATTGTATTGAAGTTTGAAAAAGTGTGTAGTTATCGTGATGTGATTGTATTGAAGTTTAGAAAAGTGAGTAGAAGTGGAATAATTTATAATTTTTATATGATATGATGGTATAATATATTATTTTTTTGATGTAATTAATGATGAAAAATTGATTGATTTATTTTTTTGAAAAAGAGAAATGTGAGACCCACGTTAGAGAGATAGGGAGTGGGTTGGGGGTAAACTCCCCACAACCGAAGGGCCCCTTAGGGCATCTAGGGCAAAGATAAACCCACTTTTTATACTTTGAAATGCTTAAAGAAAATATATAAAAAAAAAATAAAAATTGCAAATTCTCATTCACACAAAAAAGTGAGAGGTCTTCACCCCCATTTCCATTATTTTATTATATAGAAATATCATCACACGATGTTCACTCGAAACATCCCAATATTTTAACCTAGCAACCTCGCTCTCGGTAGCGCATATCGCTACCGAGAAGGGCGCGAAGAAGGAAGAATGAAGAAAATGAAGTAGAAAAATAGTAGGAGAACCAACAATGATCGGCCGAGCGAGTTCCTCGACAATATATTCGCTAGCTCAGCAAGCTTAAGCACCACGAGGATCTATTCCGACCGACTTCAGAGACTCCACGTTGCGCTTCCTGTCTCAAAACCGATCCAATGTTGGAACGATAAAATGATTGCATAAGCATTAAATGTGGTCGAGAGGTCTTACTGGGTAAATGGGTCGGGTCGGGTTGGGTCGGTGATTCCAGAGCGAACCTTATCGAAGTCCTGAAGGTGGGCCACCTTCCTCAACACGGACTTGTTGATGAAGCGGTCGGCCCGACCGGCAACCCCGGTCGGGTCGACGACTTCCTGGATTTCGGATCTCTTCTTCTTCCTCACGGTGACTCCGGGCGCATTCACGAGCTGCTGCTTGGCTGTGTGCACCCCGAAGGAAACAGCCACAAGGACCAGCCCCAACACCACCGACACCGGTGCAAACTGCCCCTTTATATCCCTGACGTGACCAAGAGATTGTTAGAAAAGAACCGTGGATCGAACCGAACCAAATCGAACCGAAAAAATACCGGTCCATATTTTTAGAAATAAAAAACTTCATAATTACTATTTTCTTTTTTCTTTTACTTATGCGGACGATGTGATCTTGACGATACTTGCTGAAATTAATCCAATGTGATTGTTCCAAGAATATTAAAGTTTGACCAATATTGAAGTTTGTAGTGACAATTTTCTCCACTGTGATATTCCGTGATGACATATTGAATGACCCACAATTAGTTGAACCACATCTGCTAAAATCGATTTTATCTGATTTTTTCCGGCATTCGTTTTATATCCTTATCAATTTTAAGATATGGTAATACAATTTTCATATCCGTCAATGCAATATACTCTCTCTACAATGACTTATCAAACTTATCATTGGTACTTACCATGACTTTGCATGCTCCTCCGCAGCGAGACCATCGGCTGTGGTAGCGGTCGCGAACCGCCTGGTCTGCCCTGCCGCCGCTACTGCGCCTCGCCGGAAAGCCTGATGGAGAACCATGGGAAGTCAGAATCAGCGGAATTGAATGCATTGAAGCAGATGTTAAAGTTCTCCTCAATTACCAATGCTCTGAATGCCATGAAGGAATCGGAATCGGAATTGGATAGGACTTAACTGTATATAATGCCGATTATGGGTTCGGCCGTTTTGATTGGAGACGGACCGCGAATATCGGGGCTCGGTGGACCTGGTCCGATGGAGATCGATGTGGAGCGAATGCTGGATTTTACTTTATTTAGTTATTTTCCTTGAACAATGAATCGTCTGCTATTTTTGGAGTGGTAAATTGCAAGAACTCTACTGCACAATTACAAACATGTTTACGTGTATATTTTGCATATTATAGAATGAAATACACCACTGGTTTTAATTGAGAACAAAATTATAGATCATCCAATACATACTTTCTTAGTACATGAAATCAAATTCTCGACTTCCGCGAGAACAGAGTAAGGACAACAAGTAGACTAAACTAAGAGAAACTGGAGAAAGGCGAGAGCCTTCCCTTTGCCCAAATCGAATGACTTGCCATGAGACCGAGATCGGCGCTACCCTTCCCCTAGATGGGAGGAGACGAGCAACATCTCCTGTCGACCGGTGCGGTCGTTGATCATTTTCTTCCTCTTCTTCCTCATCTTCATCTCTATATGTGGTGAGATCCTGATGTGTGTTCGATCTTAAGTACTATCATATCAATAGGAAATGGGGACAAAAGCAAATGTGATGGGGCCATAACAGGGTGGCTTGGGGGACTCTTCGATATAGGCCTCTAGCTCAAAGCCGCCAACCGTACACTATGAGTGTGTCGGTTGATTTACTATGCAAACGATCAGATACAGATATTTATTTCATGATGATGAGTTGTTTTCTCCATGTCGAAAATTAAGGACATCTAAGCAATTTTAACCAAGTACTCCGTCATGTCATTAAAATTCAAATTTGGGTTGGAAAAATAATACAAAGACAGCCAACGTACATATTAATTAATAAATTAGAGACGGTGTGAAGATGTTAATATCTAAACAAATGTATTTGTTGCGTCTGATATTCATATATAACGTTACATGTATGGAAAAAATTGGGCTGCCCCAGGGCAGCCAACGGACTGCCTCTACACTATTTTCTTGTTATTTTTTTATTTTTTTTGCAAAATATCATTATATATATTCATCTATATGTCTCTCTAATATGTCATTCTAATTTCATCATAAACGGAGATTTTTATGTCCTTCATCTAGAACATGTAATTTTAACGACCAAAACATTAATGTAATTGACTTGTTCTATACGGAAAGCATAAGAATCTCCGTTTCTAATGAAATTGGAATGATATATTGGAGGATATATATAGATAGATACAGATGGTGATGATTAAAAAATAAAAAATATTTGCAGGAAAATACCGCGATAATCATACGAAGAGTCATAATTCCATTTAATTTTCTGGATAGGTCTACATTTCATCCCATTGTGGCAAAATCGTGCATTAAATTATAATCTATTATCTTATTCTAATTCAGAACGAAATCGGACGGTCACACCATTCCATCATCAAAACTCCGTTCGATCTGGGAAGGAAGAATGCGACATGTGTAGGGATGAAATGACTATGAATATATTCGTATCCAATTCATTATCGTATTCGTTTTATACATATTTTGACATTCGTATTCATGTTCGATTTAAAATGGATACGAATATGGATATCTCTTTGACATTCACTAATATTCACATTTGTATTCGTATACTCGTTTTCGTATGTAATAATAATAAATTTATTTATAACTCTTTCAAAATAAATTTATTTATAATTATGCGTAACACAATTTTATGATTGCATTCACCATTGTTGATATGATTGTTATAACATTACCATATATGTTATATCTATTTTAAGTATAAGTCATCCTAAACAAGTATATTTTAGTTAATTTATTAAATATTTCTAACCATATATGTTATATCTATTTTAAGTATAAGTTATCCTAAACAAGTATATTTTAGTTAATCTATTAAATATTTCTATTATTATTTGTATCCGATTCGTATTTATTTTTAAAAATACGATAACATATTTTTCACATCCGTCAATATTTATATCCACGTTGGATATGATTATAATTATATCCTTATCTATGCAACCGCGGTCTTTGGGATGAAAATTCCACGTGGCAACTTTCCATTGGTCTGACTCAGCACACCTAACAAATGCCTATGGCACCATGACATGTCCATGCATGTCATGCTCCCCATCCTTCCCGCGCTAATCGGCATCACGCCAAATAGACACAGAGAGAGGTAGCGACTTGAGAAAACCCTAAACCAGTTTCGATCTGGAACCGCAATTCGCTCTTTCCCCTCCAAATTCGTACTCTCGCTCTCGAATCTGCTCTTCCAGGAAGCTCCAATCGCGCAGATCGAGTCCATTGTCGGGGGTGTCCGGCGGAGATCCGTTCCAGATTCGCAGCTGCCGCTTGATGATTCGTGATCTCTCTGTTTTTGCTCAAATTTCGGTAGTTTTGGTTTGGTTTTGATGGAAGATTCGAATAGGGAAGTGCCAGCGGAGGCTGCCGCGGAAGCTAGATTCTTCGAGCTATTCAAAGTAAGTTGCTTTAGCGGATTTTGTTGATTTTTTTATACATGGGGTTTATCTGATCCTACTAGTTTTCGGCTGCGTCGAAGGTCTCGTCTTTAACATTGGATGACGGCGCAGTGAGGAGGGCGGCGGATTTGTTCCAAGAATGCCGGCCGGCGGGGAACTTCACGGTAGTGCGGAGCGGATAGGTGAAATTCTGATGGTTTTAAATGTTTTCTGAAGTTTGTTGGGAACTAAAAAATGATTTTTATGGACAGGGAGAGGAGATTGAGCGGTACTGGATGGCGTCGGCTCTGTAGTGTGGCTAAACTTGGGGACTGCAGAAGGTTTAACCTGTCATCGACTTTGAAGGCGGCAAAGCTTAAGTAAGACTCGGTCTTACTGTGTTGCTGTAATCGTGTTATGTTGGTTTGTGTTTGTGGGATTATTTGTTGGGTTTACTCTTTTGAAGCACGGTTGATTTCTTCCGTGAGATTCTACAATTCATGAGCAGGGCCCGTCATGCTTTAAACCAGTCATACGGGCCGGAGTGGGAGAAGAGACTCGAGGTGTGTTTCCGTGAGTGCATAATGGTGTTCATTCCCATTGGATATTGCCACTTATACTTTGTGTTTATCTGGTCAGGTGAAAGAAGCGCAAACAAATATGGTGCACCTAAGGGTTTTGAGCAAGTAAGTTTATCGCTGCTTTAGTTGCATTGCAAGTTCTCGGTGCAGGGGGATCTATCTACTCTTGCTTAGACATACCCACCCAACCATCAGGAGCTTAGAAATTCAACATGATTTGTACAAGAGACTGCTGATTATGATTTTTGCTAATGTAGAATCATATACTGCTCAGGATGCAAGAGTCTAGTTTTTTTTATACAAAAAATAAATGTCTTCCAGGAGAAGTACAATAAGCTGCAGCACACGAGGATCTAGCCTTTTTGTTGATCTGATTATATCCTTGCACAGTTGGTTTCTCGCTAATGCATTTTAACTTTTGTACATGTAAACTTCCCCTCTGCTGATTTGAACTATCTCTGTTGGCGAGGTTAAAGTTTCACCTCAGTATTCTATACTTGCCCTTCAGCTTCAGTAGTTTGCATTGGATGTACTTGCATGTTTGTTGTTGCTTTCAGTGCTAGTCTTATGGAATCTCGTTTTTAGATGGTTACCACGTGTTTGGTGGAGGGAATGTGTCAAATTCTTTTGATTGTAATCTTACAATTTGTTAGGCTGCTGTAGATGATCCCCATCTAGGGGATGAAGATGCTTGACTGAATTGGAGGGGGTTTGATTTAGCTCATTGACTGCGTATGGATGTACTTGCAGACTTATGACACATATGTTAGCATTTTCGCTAGCATTTCATGCAATTTTATCAACCTTTAGCAACTACTTCAGTCTGTACACGGTAGTTAATTAATATGTGAATAGTGTGATGCTAGTATCTTACATCTTTTCTCCACTCTCTGTCATCCAGTTACTACAGACATGCCTACGAGGAGTTTTTCTTGTCAAATAACATGTCCAATGGAAACAACAGTCAGGGCACCTGCTCTACATCTGCATTTGTTTCTAACCATCATCAATTCGGATGGCTGGTGCTTTTAGCATTACGAATCCATGCCTTTAGTCGTTTCAGGGATCTCGTGACATGCACCAATGGCTTAGTTTCAATATTGGTCAGTGTCTTTCATTATTCAAATTCAGATTTCCTTGTTCTATCATCTAATTTTGGTTATGCATAGTTGAAAAATTTTATAGTCCTTCCCCTACAATCTTTTTGTCCACAGGTCATTTTGGTACTTCATGTTCCCATCCAGTTCAGGAAGTTTCATGTTCTTGATAGTGCTCGTTTAGGTAATTTTGTCAGTACACTGGATGTAACTTCATGATTTTTCTTATCCTGGCAGGTAATTCATTGATGTTCTTTGATATTCTTTTTCTGTCTCTCAGTCAAGAGATCAGATAAGGGCCTGGAGCTCCTTGCATCACTTTGTGATATTTACCATACTTCTGAAGATGATTTAAAGGCAGCATTGGACAAAACTAACAACCTAATTGCAGAGATTTTGAAGAAGAAATCATGTCCAGCTTCAGATTGCCATGCAGACAGCTTGGCCGGCATTAACACTGGTTGGGATAATCATGTCATTTTATAGTATTAGTACTTCGTATAAGGTCATCAGAAAAGGCATTAAAAGTTTGCTTTGGGTTTTCAGCTGGATTGTTATATTTCGATGGCCTATTGGATGAAAAGTCATTGCAATCAAGTTTGCTGATGTTAGAAAAAGATTATGTTGAAACATCACATGCTAAAGGAGAGCTAGATGAGCGTATGTTTGTTAATGATGATAATAGTTTAATTGGTCCTGCAAGTCCTGCAGATGGAGTTGATGTATGCAGCTCAAAGGTAATCATGATATCATATCTTGGCCTATAAATGCTTTTAGTATAATACTCACATCATAATATACATTTTTTGAAGTCTGCAGTGCAAGTTTGATACATCATCGCCTTCCCCAAAGGTATTAAGGAACACATTTTCTCCTCCTTGTTGACCCATGTCCCCTGCAAATTGGAACAATACCCGGAACGTGATTATAACTCCTACTCCAGTTTCTACCACAATGACAACTGCAAAGTGGCTTCGGATCGTAATTTCTCCCCTTCCCTCAAAACCGACTGTGGAATTGGAGCAGTTCCTATCATCTTGCGATATGGATCTCACTGGTGATATTGTGCGCCGGGCAAACATAATATTAGAATCCATCTTCCCTTGCAGTAATTGTGTAGATCGATCTATTACTGTAACTTTGCAGGGGCTTCTTTAATGGATCAGATATGGATAGATCAGAGAAAACTGGAGTCTATGAAAGTATATTATAGAGTTCTGAAGGCTATTTGCATGGCAGAGTCTCAAATGTTACACGGGAGTAATTTAACACCGTTACTTTCAAATGAGCGTTTTCACAGATGCATGATTGCATGTGCTGCTGAGTCAGTGTTGGCCACTCACAAGACAGTTACCATGACGTTTCCTGCCATCCTCGAGAGAACTGGTATAACAGCATTCGACTTGTGCAAGATGATAGAAAGTTTTGTCAGGTATGAGGAGACTCTACCCAGGGAATTGATAGCGCGGATTGTCTGCTGTAGCGGGGCTACTGCAGACTCTGCTATCGAGCGGTTCCCACGAAATCCCTTTGATCCGGGCCCACACACAGTGGGATTTCGTGGGAACCGCTATCGAGCGGCTCCAAAGGCCCCCAACAGAGTCTGCAGTAGCCCCGCTACAGCAGACAATCCACTCCCGGGAAATTGAAGCGTCACCTGAATTCCTTGGAAGAATGGCTTTTGGAAAGTATGGCTTGGGAAAGTGGCTCGTCAGTGTACAACTCTTTGATTGTTGCAAGGCCTTCTCTTTATTCAGTAGTCAACAGAATGAGCTTGCTAGCAGAACCTATGCCATCACTTGATGCAATTTCAAATCAAAAGGCATCCTACTGGAGCTTACAGAAAAATGGAGTACATAGATGTGAAACATCTCCAGGTGACTGTCTTTCTGATTCCGTGGTGTTATGTACCCATCATATATCTGCTGACTTTCTTAGTCCCAGAGTACTGCAAGGATGCTATGACATTTTGCATGTATTGCTTGTCCTTGTGTTCTTCTTCTGGTTGAGAATAACAGGCACACAAACACAATATTTATGTGGAAGTCCTCCTAATTGGAGGGAAAATCCACGAGGAAGACGGTTCCCTGTTGCTCACAGCAACAAGGTGTTTTTTATTTTGTTTTTTACGAGATTATGAACCAAGGTGGAGTGAGTGGGTAAGTGGACCCTCACCCATGAATCATTTACCCATATACAAGTAACTCAACACCCCCTCAAGTTGGTTGTAAAGGTTGTACATGCCTTTTCAAAACTAGTCCCGAGAAGCCCCTTGGTGAAGATGTTAATCACTTGATGTTAATCACTTGATGTACACACACACGCACACGCATACGTACACAAACATATTAAAAAAATCTAAGACCATTAAAATGTGACAATCTTGATGGAGGGGAAATAAGTGTCGAATTTAGTTGAATTTGGCATAAGACCATGCTGGTATATGGTGATTTAAATCCCCATAGGTTTCATTTCAAAGACACAAAAAACCAATGAGAAAAATGATCGGGTGCAGCCAGTTGACTACACCCCCGTGTCACACGCACGCACGCACGCACACACAGCCGCCTTGTCACATAATAGATTCATTGCCAACTCGAAATTTATTTCAATGTATGTTAAAGTAGTATTGAAGTACAACATCTTAGTAATACCCATAGGAAAGGCCCTATATTTACTTCCCTAGCATAAATTGATTATTGTTTGCTTCACCAAATCACCGTGTTGTTTCCTAGAAATATACAATATCCAGTTGTAGATCTCATCGTATCAATGAATATAGCCCGTGGAGAGAAGAAGAGAAGAATATTGTGTGTTTATTCTGTGAGGTCTAGGGGTCCTTATATAGGACTAAACCCAAGGGAGCTCAGAGGGGAACTTACATAAATACCCCTATGGGGTTACAAAGATAAATAAGGAAATTGTGTTAATAAGGAAACAATGATAAATAAAGAAACATCAATCTACGATAATCTCTAACACTCCCCCTCAAGTTGGAGCATATTCATCAATCATGTCCAACTTGGAAGTTATCCAGGAAAGCCGCTTCTTAGTCACTGCCTTGGTACACATATCAGCAAGTTGAAGATCTGTTGGAATGTGCGGCGTGGTTATCTTCCCTCCTCGTAGAGCATCTCTAATGAAGTGACAATCAATCTCAATATGTTTTGTTTTCTCTTGGAACACAAGATTGGTAGCAATGTAGGTAGCTAATTTGTTGTCACAGTACTGATAACCCGAATATCTCGAAGACCCGGATGAAGGTAATAATACAAGGGTCGTTGCGACCCGGATCTCAGAGGATAGGTATATCAAGAAAAAATGAACCACTCACAAAATACAAAATCAATCAAGCACAAAAGCGGTCCTGCTAAGGAGATTAACCTGGTATAGCACCCAGGGTCGAACACAAGGAGCACGGGTTGA